>MU105585.1:0-96075 GCA_012274485.2 Sinapis alba
ATCATAACATTTGGTAGTTCCAATCTAATTGATCACATTTCCTCAAATCGTCAGTACATTAAACAGTACTCCCTCCGTTTCATATTAGTTGTCATTCTAGGTTTATGCACACAGATTAAAGAAACATTTAATTTTACATATTTTCAAAATAAACACTATTATCAATACACCTAACCATATATCAACCAATAGAAAAATATAATAGATAATATTACCAATAAATTTTGCATTGAAAACTGAAAACGACACTTATTTTGAAACAAAAATTTTACTCCAGAACGACATCTAATTTGAAACGGAGAGAGTATATAGTAAACGCATTTATTTTGATTTCTCATAATTACGTATTTCACGTTTATCAAATTCAAAAATGTAGCCTTTATTAGGACAAAAACGATCTTCTTCAGTTTATTTTGCTTTAGACAAAAATTGTTAAATACGATCGTCCATCGGTATAACATATTTGATCAATTTACGTGGAATATGCGGATTGAGGTGTAAAGGAAGAGAAATGACAAAGACGTAAACCAAACTATACTTATATATAATTGTAATTTTAATTTTGTTTAGAAGAATGTAAGAAACATATTTTATGACTTCGATGTACTTTCTTAAGAACAAACAAGAATAACTAGTAGTATCAATATTTTAACTTTCTAAAGTACTCCTAATAGTATATTTAATTAGTTCATCGCTCTCTTCCTCTGGCTAGCTTTGTTGTGTAGTACATTAATTATTTGACCAACATTTGCAATAATCAATGAGTGTAATTAAAGCCCATCTTGTGAGTTTGTGCAAACGCATAATGTCCCATGTGCTTAATCAAGCAGAACATTTACTTAGAGCATCTTCAATTCTCCCTCAAATAATCCATCAGTTTCATTTTTGTTGTCGTTTTAAATTTGTATGTACAAATTAATAAAATATTTAATTTTATATATTTTAAAATAAATATATTATTATTTATATTTCTAATTTCATTTCAACCAACAAAAATAATATTCCCTCCGTTTCATAATGATCCATATTTTAGGAGGGAAAATTGTTTCTAAAAGATCTATATTTTAGATTTTTAATGAATGTAATAATGACAAATTGTACACTTCAAAAATATTAATTATGTTTACTGAATTTTAATTGGTTAAAATTTATAAAAAATAATTAAACACGTAAAATAATACATTTATTATAAAATTTTACGTGTTTTCTTAATAAGTGTGAAAACTCTAAAATATGTATTATTTTAAAACGGAGGGAGTATAAAAATTAATAAATTTTATATTAAAACTATAAAATAATATTTATTTTAAAATAAAAAAAATATTTTACAACGATAACTAAATTGACATAAAAAGAATATAAAACAATTTTTTCTATATTTACACTAGAATAGTACAATTTTATTATAAAATAAGATATACTCCAATAAAAATATAGAAATATGTTATCATTTTACTCTATTTTAGAATAAAATGATAACATTAATCTATATTTTCTCTATAAATAAAATAACTCTATTATAGAAACATACCATTGGAGCATATCCTACTCTATAGTAGAATTATTATATTTTAGTGTAAAAAAAAAAAAATAATATTACATTGGAAATGATCTTGTAGAACTATAAAACTAATCTCATTGGTTTCTTTCTTAAATAGTTTCACTCGACCACCGGTATGACATTTATCAAAATCTAATATCAGTATCTTTATAATGGATGCAAGAAGATAGTATGAAAATATATATATATATATATATATATATATATATATATATATATATATATATATATATAATAAGAAAGTAAAACGACACATACATCGAATGTAGTTCAATAAATCAGATATATTCATAAGTAAACAGAAATATATTATTAGTCAGAAGAACATAAAATAAACTCCATCTGTTTCGATATACAAGTTGCTGTGAAAGTTTTTTTGTACACAATATAATTTGTTTTCAAAGTCAAATGCAAAAAAAAAAGATCAAACAGTATTTAACTAATATTTAAAAAAATAAAAAATTAAATATAATTTATCACTAGTCGTTCTTTTTTAAAAAAAAAAATGTTAAAGACAAAAAGTATGTATCTTAATATTTGTGTTTCTACCCAAAACAACTTATAATTTAAAATATACGGAAATAAAAATATTTCAATCCAAAAACCTTGTGCTAATAGAATTTATGAATCTAGATTTGGAAAAGATGATAATATGTTGCAAGAAAAAAAAATGATACAAAATGTAAGAGTATGATTAACCCAAAAAATTTTTGAGAGGTTCTTAGAATTCTTTTTTTTTTGTTATAAAAAAATAAAAATGAATTAATCGCGGACCGCAACGTGTCAGTGGGGTCCGCGAACAGTGGAAGAAATCCACAAAAACTAGTATTTAATTGACAGTTTTTGAAACCGGTTATTACACTATTCATAGAACTTATCCTCTAAAAATCCCCCTAAAAAACATTTTAATCATGGTCTAAAGCATATCAACATTGCATTGGTTTCCTCACAAACTTAAACAGAGTTCCGGACTAATTTCATTTTTGTTAAAATGTCGTCTTTATATATTTTCATACCTACTATAAATGCAGAAAACATCTGCTATAACGATTTTGTTTCCACCGATTTCAAACCTATAAGTCGATAACACGGATGGTGGGAAAGTGAACACGCCAACACAAGACTATATACACATGTGCCTAAGATTTTTTCTGTTAAAGAATGTCCCTCACATTGTTGGTTTATAAAGTACGACATGTATACGTATTTCGTATGTGTATATGCACATACGTAGGCATATATAAAACGTAGATAAGCATATACGTTTATTCAGTTATAAACTTGGAAGAATCGTGACTTGGAAAGATTATTCATTGAACTTGGTCGAATGTGTGAACCAGTATATACACACATATATATATATATAATATATATATATATATATATATATATATATATATATATATATATATAAATAAAGACAATTCTCTTAAATAGCCTTTTTTAAGTTTTTGTCACAAAAATAGCTTTAAAAAAATAAAATGACTAGAATAGACTCTTTTTTTTTTTTGAAATTTTGATTTTTTTTAATTTTTTTTTGAAATTTGAAACCCTAACCCCAAACCTCCCCTTAACTCTAAACCCTAAAGTGCAAATTAGTTAACCCTAGGAGTATAAATGCATATAAATGATTTTTTAGCTTCTAAAAAAAATATTTTGGTCATTTTCTTCCTTAAAAGCTATTTTGTGACAAACAAACTAAAAGAGGCTATCCAAAGGAATTTCTCTATATATAATATATATATACATATGTGTGTGCGCGCGCATGAGTGGCTGATATACGTGTGCGTGTTAGACCATGATTAACCCCGGGTTCTTAAATGGGGTTCTTAGCGTAATTTAAGAACCGGTTCTTAACTTTAACAAAGAAAAAGTTAAGAACCGGTTCTTAAATCTCTTATTTAAGAACCGGTTCTTAACTTTTTTTTTGTTAAAGTTAAGAACTGGTTCTTAAATTACGATAAGAACCCCACTTAAGAACTCAGGGTTAATCATGCTCTTACATAAGAGGATGCATGTATGTATAATCAAATACATATGCTTTAAAGAATGAATATAATTTCCTCACCTAATTTTTTTCTGATGAAAACTAGTTCATATTCTTTTTGTAACTTAAAAACTAGTTCATATTGTAGCAATGGAAATGGAAAACAGCATTTAAACAAAAAAAAAAGTAAATGGAAAACAGCAATTTTCAGACTACAAAATGTAACGTTACAAACTCTAAATGTATAAATGGACCCAAAGAGAATGTGGTAAGAATTCGAATACTGATTCACAATATTTAATTATTTATCAGAATCTGTTAGTCTTCGAAAAAAAACTTGTTGTTTATTTGAAAAATAAAGAACGGTGATTGTGCACACTATAAATAATATCTAGTGTTACGTAGAAAATGAGTTTGATGTCGTGATTACTTAAAATCTCCAAAAGATAAGTTACTATATAGTCTATATATTGAATCTGGGTTCTTTTTCGTTTAATATGGAATTTCATTTATATTATTATCATATTTTGTGGTTATAAATTTCAAATAGTATCATCTTGGGATAGGATGTTTGTAATCTTGGGGACAAGACAAAAACAGTAGAATTTCTAGAGAACACTTATGATGGGGTTGAGATCAGTGATGAATGTACCAAATCGAGTTTTAATTATCTTAGATATTTTCATCGTGAAAAGATAAATTAAAATATGTGTATATAGTTGATTAATTCCATTTAGTATATAAATAAAATATGGTTAGCTTTTCCCTGTAATGTTTAATATAAATTCCACAGATGAAGAATTCGATGTTGAGTTTTTTTGAAAGAAAATCGATGAGTATAAAAAAAGATATTGAAATTGGCAGGATAAGATTAGGTCGTCAACCATAAAATGGTGGTCTAGTAGTAAGTGGATTTTGAAATGGTTAAACAAGTTAAATTCTTATGCAACTTACTATCCAGTTTACACTTTACCTTGTGACCACATAGATATAAATCTATTTTATGGTTCATTTGAATATTCAGAGTGAGAGTTAATATGCACTACACCATAAGATTAGTCTAGGTCTCTAAAAAAGAAATTAGATAGTCAATAGACTATGTCAAGATATAAGAACAGCTGAAAACCAACTAGAGAATATTTTTTTTCTTGTGTTTTGCTATTTGCCGTGTTATACATTAATTATATATGGGCTTATTGGCAAGATAACCATATTTCAGAGTGAAATTAGCTGAATAGCATTGATTTTGACATAATTCAATGTCAGACATTTAAGACACAAATCATCCAGTTATGTCCTTTAAGTTAACAGGTATCAGGTAAATGTGTGACATAAAATAACGTGGCCAATAAAATATAAGGTCAAAAGTATTTGAAAACTAATCCAAATGAAAGAAGAAAGAACCAACCACGTATATTTTTATTGACCACATACATATACATTGAATGTTCTATTCTATATCATCGAAGTAGTATAAAATTATAACCTCACCTACACCTCTTAAATAATAAACATATCACAATCTTAATTTATAGATAATAAATCTTATCTCAATCTCACCCCATCCTCTAAATAATAAACTAAACTCAAATCAGTAAACGCTAAACTAAAATATAAATCATAAACCCAAATACAAACTATAAACCCAAATATAAACTCAAAACCCAAATATAATGGGATAAAATAAATAACATAGTATATATTGGTGAAATTATGAAATATATATGATTGCATGGACGAAGTTAATGTTGACTCCAACCATACCCCTTTCCCTTCTAAAAGCTAAACCATAAACTCTAATCACTAAACCTTTACCTAAATATAAACCCTAAACCAAAATATAAACCATAAACCCAAATAGAATGGAACAAAATAGATAGCATAGAACATATTTGTGAAATTATGAAATGTCTATGATTGCATACAAGAAGTTAGTGATGACCCTAACTATACCCCCTCACATACTAGATACTAAACCCTAAACTCTAATCACTAAACCTTAGTTGAAAATAGAAACCATAGCTACAATCATGAATTGAGAATATAAAGGAAGTGATATTATACCGTCTTACAATGACAAAGAATGAAAAAGATTATGTTCCATTTCACGTTTAATATATAGAATAGTATTGAAGTAAATGTAGTCCAAACTAGATAGGATCTAATGTAGATAGTAAGCCATATATAACTCATGTAATCACAAACTATGTGTTGGTTGTACAAAACACCCACAGTCCTTCTATTTTGAATAAATGAAATGATGCAAATATTAACTTAATTACAATATATGGCCGTTGTTATATGATAATAAACATTTATAATAGCTATTATGTGAGGGATCTATTTCATATTCTATACTATGTTATTTGCTATTTTTTGCATAGTACAACAAGTATTGACGTACATAACATAGATAACTAATGGAGAATTAGTAAGTGAAGACATGATAGTGAACACTAAACCTAAGTTGGGGGAATATAAACCCTCGTCCATTGCAACCCAAATCTTTCAGAAATTAAATCCTTGTCAGTTGTAAACCTTTGAATGGGGAAATGATCATTCATTCTATGTTACTTGCTGCTATTTGTATAGCCCAACCATCATTAATTTACATAAAATAGATAGCTAATGGGGAGAATCAATAAAGAACACTTGACAATAAGCACTAAACCCAAGTTAGGAAAATATAAACCCTCATCCATTGCAACCCAAATCTTTCATACATTAAACCACCCTTTTTGAATTACAGAGTCATGTAATTACGTTCATCCTCATACATATGGAATAGACATTGGGAAATGTAGACAATATAATAGAAATACGGGTGGTGGAGAAAGTGTGGTCCCGCATCTGCAATATTTGACCAAATTGTGATGCAGCCAACATCGCCAAATCCTCATCCTCCATTGTACTCTTGAGCATCTCGATCCAACGAAAGTTGAAGTAGTTGTTAAACCTTTTTTTCCAGTGGGCTCCTGTCCTATTTCAAACTATTTGTATGGAAGACTTAAGTCGTCCATATCAACCCTGCACAATAAGACGAAGAGCAAATCAGCGGAATGGATCTCAGATGGAATGGTATAAATAAACGAAACCGGGTATTCCATTTCGAGTAGAATAGATCATGCGGATTTTGTGCTATGTATGAACGCTAGCAAATTATAATGGATTCACATAAATTTACCAACTCCGTCGTCGAAATGCAGATCCGACATGCATCGGGTCTGATGTTTCAGAGTTACATATTATAGGATCCTAATTCCGAGAATAGCCCACATCAAAAAGAAAATACCAAGAGACAAAGAGAAGATGAAGATAATCGCATGTAAACACCGAAGAACTTACCGAAGTTCCAGAGATCTAAGAAAAAACAACGAGATGAAGTAGAATAAAAACATTTTGTTACTATCCGCTGCTGCAATTTCAACGCCGACCGGTGAAGGATGATGTCACAAGAGTAGAAATGACCGGTGTGGAAATAACAAAGGCAATCAAAATCTGAAAATAAGATAGAGTGAAGCTGTAAAACAAATTGGTGCCGGAGTGCAATCGAATAGGAAAAAGATACCAAGCAAAAAAAAAAAAAGGAAGTTGTGAAGTTGGGGAAGCCACGTTTTATCTTTTGAGGTTAATAATTAATAATTTTTATTTTTTTCTTTAATAAGTTGAGCCGGTTGATAGAAAGGATAATATGGCAATAATATATAATTATAACACCGTGTATATGAATGTTAGGACAATTAGTTAGTGGATGTATTACACTTTTTTGCGTTGTCATACATGCCAATTTCCCATTATATATTATATGTGAATATCCTCTTCAACGACTTTTTGAATTTGTATTAAGCTGTAGAAAGGAATAATTATGATAGTCAATAATGGTAAACCAAAGTTAAACGGAAATTAAAGAATATGATAATCATCGATTTATCATCATCATTCATCATACGGTATGGGTTACTAACTACAAAACGAAGTGTTTTGATTCTTCTTTTCAACCAATCACAAAAAACGATATTAGTTAATTTACTCTTCTTCTTTTTTCAATCCCTAAACCTTTTAAATATTAGTATGTCTACCACATTTCTCTTTATAATAGTTAAGCCCAACCTCTCAACATTTCCAAATCCTTCCTCCTAAGAAAAAGTGTGGAAGATGATGGACTCCCTTCTAACTCCTTCATCTTCTTCCCATATGCAAACTCCAGCGACTACTTTCGACCACGAAGACTTCCTAAACCACATCTTTGCCTCCGCTCCATGGCCCTCCGTCGACGACGAAACTCATGCTGATCCTCAGCCTCCCCTCTCTGATAGCTTCGTGGACTCGAGGAATCAACAGATCATGATGATGCCTTTATCATCTCATCAGCAAAACGACAACGTTGATGCTCTTTACAGTGGCTTCTCCGCCACCGGATCTCTTCCTTTCCACATCTCTCAGGTAATAAACCTAAACACATCTCTCTCTCTAGGTTTCGATCTTGATGGATATTTATGATGAATTTAGTTGCCGGGAGGTGGAGCGATGCACCAACAAGGGCAAACGCAAAGGCAACCACAACAGCAAGCGAGTGCCTCTACAGATACTGGTGGTGCTGCGGCGTCTCCGTCCCAGAGTAGGACTAAAGTCCGAGCTAGGAGAGGTCAAGCTACTGATCCTCACAGTATCGCCGAGAGGGTTCGAATTTTTTGTTTTTTTGTTTTAATCAACTTTTATCCTGAATGTTTTTCGTTGCATTAACTCGTATCTGTTACCGAGAAAGGCGTAGACATTTTTAATTTTGAGAAGAAAAGTTTAAATTTTTTTAACTAGTTTCTGAAAATTGTTTTATGGGCAGTTACGGAGAGAGAGAATTGCTGAGAGAATGAAAGCTCTTCAAGAACTTGTTCCTAACGGCAATAAGGTATTTTGTTTTTTCATTTTCAGTTTTGTTTTTCTATATATTAAATGGATTAATTGGAAAAACTAGTTCATTTCTCATCATTCAGACCACTACTCTGACTGAATATGCATGATCCAATATCATTTGTATGGAAAATGACAATGTATTAAACCAAAATTGGGATTTAGCAAGTAAAATTAGTTTTCTTTTTATTTTTGCATTCTCATATAATTGGTGGTTTACCTCAATATATAAAAATATCAATCTAATGATTAAACACTGATTAGCTTATTAATTAGGCTACAATAACAAAGTTCAATTAATGCAGTAATAAATGTGTTAGGATCTCAGTTCTGACAGATTGTTTTTTGTGTATTTATATAAATAATAATTAACAGACAGACAAGGCATCGATGCTCGATGAGATTATAGATTATGTCAAGTTCTTACAACTTCAAGTCAAGGTGAATCTCTCTCTCTCTTATACTTTTCTTACAATCAGAATTTCATTTGGTTTCATAGATCAAGATTTAATCTTATTTTTAGAAACTACAATATGATTTATCATATTCCCTTCAGTACCAATGGAAGATTCTTTCTTTGTCTAATAGTAGTTGACATATTAGACAAAAAGAAAAGCTGACATATTTGTACTATATTTACATAGCAATTAATCAAATATGGGCCTCTGCAACTAAAATTCCTTATGCTCCCTCTCCTTTAATTATTATTCTGGATTGTCATATACACGCCTTACATAATGTATATTTAGATTAAATAATACTGGGCCGGTGTACTTAATCCGGTTTTGAATTAAATTATTGCGTTTTAGGTACTGAGCATGAGCAGATTAGGTGGTGCTGCTTCCGTTTCTTCTCAAATCTCTGAGGTAATTATATTCACTACAGCTCCTCCTTTTAAAAATATCTAGTAATTAACATCCAAGTTAAAGGAGATAATTAAGAAATCATATAAGTTTTGCCTAACAGTGCATTTGTTATATTGTTAGATATGTTCTGCGTAACGTATATTTATGTGAAAAATATATAAATCTTGCAAGAAGTTCAAAACAGAGAAAAGACAAAAGAGGGAGCATGCGTGCCGACTATAACTACTTAGGGCTTCACCATTTTGTCTTTATCTTTTAACTTTTTTTTCAAATGTCTTTATTTATAATTTTTTCAGGCAGGTGGGTCCCACGGGAACGCGTCATCCACCGCCGCCGGGGGTAACCAGCCTACCGGAAACTCCAACGACGGCTTGACGATGACGGAGCATCAAGTGGCTAAGCTAATGGAAGAAGACATGGGCTCGGCTATGCAATACCTTCAAGGAAAAGGTCTTTGTCTCATGCCTATATCTTTAGCCACTGCCATCTCAACCGCCACGAGCCACACGCGTAATAACTCTTTGATCCCTGGAGCTGCCATCGTCGGAGGTCGTTCTTCTTCCAATCTATCCGGTAAGACGACCGTACAGTCAACGAACACGTTGAAGTTAAATAGCAACAGTAACGGTGTGACTCATGAGGGATCGTCGTCTATCACCATCAAAGAGACGGTATCCATTTCGAAGCCGTGATAACGACCGTTCTCTTTTTGTACTTTTGGGGTTATGGAAAGAGATACCAAAACAAAACAGAAAAAGTGGGATGTAGTGAGAGATGAAGGAAACTAACTTTTGGTCAAAGTCTACGAAGAATAATTAAGGTTGTGTTTGATATGTACTCTCTCAACGATACCATGTCTCCTAGAGTTTTGGTTCTTTTACATTTTCTCCTTTAAATACTTTTATTTTAATATAATAAAGCTGGTTAACATAAATCACATTTATCAGATATTATAAGTGTCACATCCCGGTGCTCATAAATCGAGATGTTTTTTTTTTTGATTTAACTTGATTTGGCCAAAAATCCATTCTGAAAACCATAGCCGTCAAAATTTTTGCTCTCCTCTCTCTCTCTCTTTCTCCTCGTTAGTCGTTGTTTGCTGCACGCCAGAGTCAAGCCGTCAGAGATCCCCAATGAATTAATCCAAGTCTGTATCTAAATCTCTTCTTGTCTACTTTATAGTTTTGGTCATCGATAAGATAAGGAAACCCATTTCTTGTTTTCTTCATTTTCTAGTTCTTGTTATCTTTTATCTCCATCTTCATCTTTGGTAGTAGCACCTACCCTTTTCTTTGTAGCTCTGCTTCTGAAGAACCAAAAGTTTCAGATATACTTCTTCTCTCTTTTTTTGCATTCTTATATGTACGGCCAATGTGAAGATTAATGTGATATCTTCTTCCTTCTTTCATTTTCACTTCATAATAGAAATATTTATCTAAATCATTCTTACCTACGCATCATACATATATTTATTTGGTAAGTGAACTATATCATATATATATATACATCTATATACTCCCTCCGTTTCGCAAAGAATGTCGTTTTGAGATTTTATTTTTGTTTCATAAAGAGCGTCGTTTTCTATTTTCAATGCATAATTTATTAATTTTATTTTTCAATTTAATTTTCAATTGGTTGAAATATGCTTAGGTGTATAGGGAATTATGTTTTTATATGGAAAATATGCAAAATTAAATGTTTTCTTAATCTGTGTGCACAACTCTAAAACGACACACTTATTATGAAACAGAGGGAATATTATACTGTAATGTGTGAACACCTAGATCTACTCATAAGTTACTAAAACGAATATGTTTGTATGATAATTGAGACTTGTATGCAAGTTTTCATTGTGTGGGGATTAAACATATGTGGGTAGAGTATATGAGTTAAAGAAAGGATTAAGGTTTATGTGTGTCGGTGCAACGTGTTTGAGAGTTCTCGGGTGTTGTATTATTTCTTTCTGAACCATGCAGGGACCGAACAAGGTGGTGTAATCGTGTGAGTGTGGCTGTGCGAATTACACAGGGACCGAACGAGGTGGCATAATCATGTGAAGGCGTTGAACTCATGAGAACCGATTGAGGTAGTGAGCTATCATGCGACAGCATGAGAAATGCGGGACCAATCGAGGTGGCGTAGTTTCATGTTGGAACCGTCGGGGTTATCCTTGTTACTTGTTGATTGTTCTTGCTTTACTGGATATTTTAGGTAGAGCGTTTGTTATGTTGTATGGTAAATGTTGGGTGATGATTTGAGGCTCCTAAAGCTTTCCTCATTGAGCTGTTCTCAAAATGCTCACCCTTCCTTCCCTTTCCATTCATGTTGGTGAGTTTTTATCAAAGACGTTATTGGATCCTATTTTGTTGAAAACATAATGTCTTATCCGGTGTGGATATATAGAGTCGGCTATTTCAACTATGCTGGGTCGAGATGTCATAATAAGTAAATGATCTGATTTATTTGTCAAACAAAGAATCATATTTTACTTTTTAAATATATGCAAAATTTTAGTTTTAAGAAAAAAGAATGAAAACCTCAGTAATGACGGTTAATATGAATGTTTGCGATTATGCAGGTGAGTCTTCTGTTTCTTTGTTTCTGAAAATTCTTACCATTTTGATGACGGTTAATCAATTTCCCACCAGTTTAGTGGAGGTTTTTCGTTATGTTCCCACTATCTGGTTGTTATCCCCGTGTTGAGAAACTTCAATCGTGATGTTCTATTACTTGTGTGTGTACTCATGACTTTTATAAATAGAGAATCCTAGTAGTTGTTCCACGGAAACTTTTCGAACTGACTACACTCTTTGGACAATTCGCAAATTGTTATACCAAACATCCATCAATGACGTTTTATTAAGAAAAAAAAAACATCCATCAATGACAGATAACATTCAAAGGGCTCTACAAGACCTTGATCTTGGGGTGGAAGATGCTCCAGTTTTTCTACCAATGATGTTGTTAATCAGGCTGCTGCGGAGAATCAGTAAAGGCAGAGCAAATACAAAGCCTCAAAGATAAAGCTTTAAAGAAGGTTTCTTATTCGATAATCTTCTGCGTATTACACAGTGCTCATATATATGAATGCTACAGAAGGATCTGGAACTTAGACAGCTGTGAGTAAAGCATATCTGTTGTGTAGCTGGATTGTGTGAGCTGGTGTGACCGTACGAGCGCAGTCCTTGCTTCCTCTGTTTTGAACCGTTGCAGGTTTTGTCGTGATGAGCAGAGCAGTGGGCTTGATGGGCTTCGTATGTTGTTTAGGTAGGCCCACTGCCTCATTTGATTGCTGAGTGTTAATACCCCCGCGCAAACTCGTGGTGGGTGGCAAGACAACACCGAGTTTGCTCCGCAAGAAGAAGAACGGTTCTTGCGGAAGACTCTTCGTGAAGATATCAGCTAACTGTTGAGCTGCAGGTATGTGACGAACAATCAAGGACCCATCTGCTACCTTCTCTCGTGCAAAATGGTAATGAGTAGCAAAATGCTTAGACTTCTTGTGTAACACCGGATTTGCTGTAAGATGCACTGCCGAAAGGTTATCACAGTAAGCCGTTGCAGGTTTTGTCTGACGAAAGCCAAGTTCTGTAAGGAGGATACTGAGCCACGATATTTCAGCTGCAGTATCAGACAGTGTACGGTATTCAGCCTCAGTAGACGACCGTGCCACTGAATCTTGCCTTGTCGCAGACCAAGAAATGATATTTGAACCAAGCATAGTTACAAAGCCCCCTGTTGATCTTCTTGTCGCATGGCAACCGGCCCAGTCGCTGTCGCAATAAGCTTTCAGGCTGGAGTCAGTATTTGAGGTGAATGTGAGTCCCATCTGAACTGTGCCTTTAACATATCGTAAGATCCTTTTGAGCAGAGAGAAATCAGCCACTGTTGGTTTGTGCATCCGTTGACAAACAAGATTGACAGCAAACTGTATATCGGGTCGTGTTAGAGTAAGGTACTGAAGTTTACCTGCAAGTCTTCGGAAGTATGTTGGATCATCAAAGAACACTTCTTGACCAGTCACACGATCAAGTTGGAGAGGGAGAGGAGTAGGCATTGGAGAACAATCCATCATTCCAGCATTGTATAGTAAGTCCTTAGCATACTTCTCTTGATTGAGGAACAAACCAGCATCCGTAAACTGAGCTTGAATGCCAAGAAAATAGCTGAGAGACCCCATATCTTTCATTCTGAACCGTGTGCCTAGAGACTGAAGCAATTTGTGAAGAGCTGCAGAGTCATTTCCTGTTAATAACATATCATCGACATATAACAGAAGCATCATAATGCAGTTGCCATGATGAAATATGAACAATGACGGATCACTTTTACTGCATATGAAGCCATATTCAAGAAGAAATGAGCTGAACTTATCAAACCATGCTCTAGGCGCCTGCTTTAATCCATAAATAGCCTTGTGGAGAAGACAAACATGATCTGGAAAATTAGGATCTTCAAACCCTGGTGGTTGTCTCATATACACTGTTTCTGATAAGTCACCGTGAAGGAATGCATTCTTTACATCAAGCTGCTTGATCTCCCATTTTTGAACCGTTGCAGTGTGTAAGACCATTCTAACAGTTGCTGTTCTCACGACCGGACTGTAAGTTTCAAGAAAATCAACTCCTTCCTCTTGTTCATTACCTTTGGCTACTAGTCTTGATCGCAGCTTTAACACTGAGCCATCTGCATTTAGCTTTGTTTTGTAAACCCAACGACACCCAATCACATGATCAGTTTCAGGACGCGGAACTAAGCTCCATGTTCCAGTCTCATGGCACGTCTCAACTTCTTCTTTCATAGAACCATTCCAGCCAGGATGTTTTAGTGCTTGAGCAATAGACCGTGGTTCCTCTGGAACACCTTTAACGGTAAAATAAACATACCTCGGGTTCGGTTTTCTCACTCCATCTTTTGCTCTTGTAACCATGGGATGGTTGTTGACTTCTTGATTTGCTGGTGCTAATGGAGAGCCAGGTATTATACCTTCTGACGCAGAGGAATTCGATGAGGAGTTTGGTGAAGCAGGAACTTCTTGCATAATGTCAGGTACTGCCTCTGTTGGTTGTTGAGGCAGAGCGTGTCTATGTCCAAAAACCGTAGGTTCCTCTCTGTTTCAACTTCATCAGCAGCTTCTTGTGTTGAGATCCCATTGCTTAAATACCATGCTGATAACAAAGGAGTTGCAGCAGATGGTAGAAACTCTTTATAAACTTCATGATAAGGAAATCTTGTCTCATCAAAGAGAACATGCCTGCTGATGTATACGCGACCGGTAGGTGGATGAAGACATCGATACCCCTTGTACTTCTCAGTGTATCCCACAAAAACACAGAGTAGAGACTTGGGATCAAATTTGTTGTGAGCATAAGGTCGTAGATAGGGATAGCAAGCACTACCAAACACTCGTAAAGCAGTATACACAGGAGACACACCATTAAGCTTCTCAAACGGACTCATCATCTTGTCATGAACTGATGTAGGAAGAAGATTGGAAAGAAAATTTGCAGTGAAGAAGGCTTCCACCCATAAGTGATGCGGCAGCTTAGCATGAAACATCATTGACATACCAAGCTCCGTAAGATACCTATGCTTCCTCTCTGCAAGCCCATTCTGCTCAGGCGTATGTGGACAAGAGATGAAATGACGAATGCCACACGTTGAGAGATGTTGTAGTAGAGGTCTATTGATAAATTCACCTCCACCATCAGTCTGAAATATACAGATCTTCTCAGAAAACTGATTCTCAACTAGTCTTTGGAAAGATTTAAATGTGGAGTAGACATCAGACTTGTGTTTGAGAGGATATAGCCAACTGAACCGAGAGAAGTTATCAATAAAAATGACATAATATTGAAATCCTTGAACAGAGGTTACAGGGGCTGGACCCCATACATCACAGTGAATCCTTTCAAGAGGCCTATGGGACTGAAAAACTGATCTAGAGAAAGGTAGCTTGCATGTTTTTCCGAGTTGACAAGACTCACACATAGTCTTACTGAGTTTATTAACCGAAATGGCTTTTATTGCAGATAGGTGCTGAAGAACTTGCTGATGAGGATGTCCCAATCTCAGGTGCCATAATCCATCACTTGCAGACTGTTGACGAGATGAATAGAAGACCTGAAACTTCGGATTCCTCAGCCTGTAAAGTCCTTCACGTTTGCTTCCTTGACTGAGAAGTTGCTGTGTCTTTTTGTCCTTAACACACACAGTTGAACAGTCAAAGGTGAATTCACATGGAAAATCCTCAGTGAGTTTAGACACTGAAAGCAATGACTTAGTGATGCCAGGACAGACAAGAACATTATTCAGAGGTAAAGTACCTTGAAGAGCTGGAATCGCAATGGAGCCTACATGAGTAATAGGGAGAAAATCACCATTACCTACTATGACTGCATCAGATCCATTGTATGGTTGAGCATTCTGTAGATTCTGAGCAGAGCTTGTGATATGATGAGTTGCTCCAGTATCTGGATACCAGTCATTAGGGTCATATTCTGCATCTTCAGACACACACATAGCAGCCAAGGCTTGAGGAAGTTCCGCTTGCTGATACTCTTGATCAAATCTTCTGTAACATGTAGCTGCAGAATGACCATATTTGTTGCAAAT
Organism: Sinapis alba; assembly: GCA_012274485.2. Classification (NCBI taxonomy): domain Eukaryota; kingdom Viridiplantae; phylum Streptophyta; class Magnoliopsida; order Brassicales; family Brassicaceae; genus Sinapis; species Sinapis alba. Next base: position 15,938 of record MU105585.1, read on the forward strand.
CTGACAAGTGGGACGAGTGCCACTGTTGCCTGAGGAAGCTCCTCTACCTCCAGCTTGACCAAACTGTTGATAAAAACCTCTACCTTGTGTGGAGTAGCCTCGTCCTCTGTATCCTCCTCTGCCACGTCCTCTGTAGCCACGGTTGGACTGACCTCCTCTACCAGCGTAGAAAGCTTGATGAGGAGTCACCTCAGAGACATTGGAGTATGCTTGAAGCTTATCTTCAAAAGCTGTAAGCTTGCAGGTAATATCATCAAGACAAGGAGGAGGAAACGAATCCATAGAGTTTTCAATCACCGTACATATGGATTCATAATCTCTCCCTAGACCATTGAGAACACCAAAAATTTTCTCACTTTCTGGAATGGGAGCTCCAATAGAGTCAAGTTGATCGCAAAGCATCTTGATCTCAGCAAGGTAAACAGCCATAGCCTTGTTACCTTTTGTCATAGTTTGGATTCTTCTTTGTAACGCGAGCTTTCTTGTTGCAGATACACGGTTGTACTTCTGACCTAGAGCACTCCAGACCTCCTGAGATGAATGAAGACCGTAGACGGCACGAAGAGAGCTCTCGGAGAGAGTACCATAGATCCAAGCCATTATGAGCTGATCCTTTTGCACCCATTTGAGAAAGTCAGGGTTTTGAGCTTCAGTGACTTGATCGCCATTACGAACCGAAATGGTTTGGGAAGGACGAGGGTGAGCGCCATTAACGTAGCCGAGAAGCATCTGGCTTGAGAGGAACTGCTCAAATTGGAGTTTCCAGAGAAGGTAGTTGTCATCTTTGAGCTTCAGAGTGACGCACTGACTGATGGTAAGATTAGACGCAGAGTGTGGATCATGATTCCCTTCCATAGCTCTGATACCATAAAGGCAGAGCAAATACAAAGCTCAAAGATAAAGCTTTAAAGAAGGTTTCTTATTTGATCATCTTCTACGTATTACACAGTGCTCATATATATGAATGCTACAGAAGGATCTGGAACTTAGACAGCTGTGAGTAAAGCATATCTGTTGTGTAGCTGGATTGTGTGAGCTGGTGTGACCGTACGAGCACAGTCCTTCCTTCCTCTGTTTTGAACCGTTGCAGGTTTTGTCGTGATGAGCAGAGCAGTGGGCTTGATGGGCTTCGTATGTTGTTTAGCTAGGCCCACTGCCTCATATGATTGCTGAGTGTTAATAATACTTCCTACACCAAGTATAAACCAAATTGACCGTAGGATGGTACATAAATGAACTCAAAGTGTTACCTGTTGTGTTAAACAATAGGAGTCACTCCGAAACCTTATTCACCTCTATTACCGTCAACATCGTCTTCCAGAACAATCAAACATCACCCGTAAATAGTACAAAACAAACAAAATGAATAATCATATATAATTAAACAAATCGAAGTTTAACATTTTGAAATCAATGATGAAATAGAAAAGAGATGATAAGTTACCAATATTTTAAAAGAAAGGACGATCATCCGTTCATATAAAAGGTGTTATAATGATCCAATCTCCATATAAAACAAAATTAAAATCAGTGAGCATTCTAAAATAATATAAATAAATAAATAAATAAATATAAATATATATATATATATATATATATATATATATATATATATATATATATATAAAATAACCGTCATTTTGTTTTATTATTCATAATACATGAACAATAAAACATAAATTCAAAATCAACAAATCAAAAAATATATGTACATATAAAAAACTTAACATTCAAGAATAATATAAATTTACTAAATCAAAAGTAACAAAAATGTTTATAGCACAAAAAGTTCAATGATTTTGTTTTCAGTTCAGAATAATTTATTTATATAGTAAATTGGTGAACGTTTCTAAATGATCAAACTTCTGTGATAAACTATAAAATATGACATTTTTTAATATATTCTAAGAATATTATGCTTGAGCACTGAGATTATTTTTGGAAACATTTTGTTAGTAAAGATAAATATAAATAGAAAGAATGAGAATATCGTGGGATTAGCTTCCACCACAATTTTGATTAAAAATGTTATAAATATTTAAATATTAAAATATTATATTATGAAAGAAAATATATTATGAGTTGATTGCAACTGATTTTTTTGATATGATTAATTTTACTATAGATATTCATATATTAAATATATAATAGAGAAATAAAATAATCTAGGGAGTAGGTTGCAATAGCTTTTTGATTTGACAAATTCCACAATAAATATTTATATTAAATAGAATATTTTGAATTAAGAAAAGATCATATGAAAATTATTATGAATATTTCATTCTAAATTTATAATACATTGATTAAAAAATTAAAACTATAAACTATAAATATTAATATGTAATATATACATAACAGATAAAATTGAAAATAAAATTATTTATAAGATAAAATAAAAGTACAAAAAATTATGATGAATATTTTAAAATGTATAATAAGAAGAGAATATTGCAAGAAAATCTTTAATGTGATAGCTGAACAAATTACGTATATACACTGATGCAGTTTTTAATTATTAGTGAAAGATTAAAAGGCACTGACATAACATAATAAATAAATTGAAAATCAATGGATAAATATCACTCAGCATTCATATAGGATTAAACAAGTAGAAATTTAACATTTTCAAATCAACTGAGGACCAGAAAGGAGATGATGAAGCTACCAAGGTTTCAAAGAAGAGACAACCATCAATCATATAAAAGATATTATAATGATCCAATTTACATACGAAGCAAAACCAAAACCAGTGAGCATTTTAAAATAATATAAATATATTAAATCAAAAATTTATATGAACAAAACTAGCATATAAAAAAAAAATCAAATCAACAAACCAAAAATTTATGTATAAATAAAAGCTTAACATTCAAGAATAATATAAATCTACTAAATCAAAAATAACAAATATATCATAGCACAAAATTTTTAATGGCTTTGTTTTCTGGTTAGAATGCCTTATTTCTATAGTAAAGTGATGGACATTTCTAAATGATTAATCTTTTACGATAAGCTATAAAATAAAATATTCTCTAATATATTCTAAAAATATTATACTTGAAAGATGAGATTATAAATATCCTGTTAGTAAATGAAAATCTAAATAATAAGAAAAAAATATTCAGGAGTAGCTTCACCACAATATTTGATTAACATAATTTGTATAAATATTTAAATACTAAAAATATATTAGAAAATAAAATATATCATGAGTTGATTGTAACTAATTTTTTGATATGACAAATCTTATTAAAGATATTTATATATTAAATATATAATAGAGAGAGAAAATCTACCGAGTAGGTTGCAACATTTTAATTTGGAAATTTATATTATAAATATTTAAATATTAAATACATTATTTTGAATTAACAAAAGATCATATAAAAATATTACAAATATTGTATTCTAAATTTACAATAAAATTAATTATATGATAAAATTAATTATTTGATAAAATTAATTATCTGATAAAATAAAAGTATATGATAACATAAAAATATCAAACAAGGGAGTTCAACAATGTTGAGGCTAAATTATGAGAAGATTTGACTACAAAAGTTAATTTACTGCTCAAGCATAGTTAAAGAGTTGTCTATTTTGTAGATAAAAGCGGAAGTGAACAACCTTCTAATGGGGTTGTAGAAGAGGTATTTTAGAGGCAGAATCAATTCCAGCATGTGAACCAGCATAGTTCATATAACAGCAACTTCTAGACCGCTCCAGCTATTGCGAACAACTCTCAAGATGAGCTGAAGAATCTTAGTACTCTTATGCAGAAGCTACTCCAAAATCAGCAAGGTCAAGTGAAAATAATGAATCAAGCAACTATTGAGATTAGTACTAGGATGGACATTATGTTCAATGAACTAAACAATAAGTATGATGCTATTAGTAGCCATATTAAGAGGATAAATATTCAGCTTGCTCAAACTGCTGAAACTGTTAAGAGACAACAAGAAACTCTTCCTGGAAACAGCGTGATGAATTCTAGAGTTGGGCACTGTAATGGAATATATCTGAGATGTGAGAAAGTTAATGGAAAAGAAACAGAGCAACTATTTGTTGTGATTGCTTTAGGCGCAGCAAAAAGAACCGAGCACCCCACCAGTCCTAAAGCGTCTACTCTCAACGAACCTGCTGAGACTACACCAACTTGTGTCTATGTTCCTAAGGTTCTCTATCAAGTTCTACATAGACATCTGATGAATCCCATTAGTGCAAAGTAGCTGACTGGATTTAGGAAGATGGTTAGAAGACTTCTTAAAAGGATCTCTTTGAACATGTTTGGGAGATTCGGTCATTACATATGTTCTTCAAAATTTATAGAGAGACTCAAGAGGAAATTAGTGCACTCTTTACTGAAGCATTGATACCATCACTGAAGATATTGCCTAAGGTTGATGATCCTTAAAAGTTTATTTTTCCATGTTCCATCGCACGAGTTGAATTCAAAGAAGATCTTTGTGACTCTAGAACTAGTGTGAATCTTGTCTCAAAAATAATTGTAGACGAGCTGAGCATTATTGATGTTGAGCCTTCTCATATGACTCTGGTTTCTGCAAACTCTTCCACATCAATCCTTTATGGCACCATTTGTAACCTTCCTGTCCAAGTAGAGGACTGCGTTCTTCATATTGAATTTCAGATTGTTGAGATGAGCAAGGATTATAAAATGCCTTTGATCCTTGGAAGACTGTTTTGGCTACTATGGGGAGAAATCATCGATATGCCTAATAAGAGAGTCTCCTTCTCCAAGATCAACAAAAATATTTTCTACAAGGCTGTCCTAATGATATCTCCCATCCTAGACACCTCTTGCATCTCAGTGGTTAGTGGAGAAAAGCTGAAAATTGTTCCTAAGAAGAAGCTTGGTGATAAGAGTGAAATGAAAGAAATTCTGGATGGAGATCTTCACACGAATACCAAGAAACTCAAAGGGAATGCAAAGGTGAAAGAAAAATTCTAGAAGAAAAGGATTAAAAGTGATCATACAATGACTTTGATACCTCATATATGTGATGAGAAATCCATTGAGTATGAGGTAAAGTGAAAAGGTACCTATAAACCTTTCTCTAAAGTTAGAGCAATTCTCACACATGAGCTAAAGACGAAAGGGAAAGATGTTGTGAGGGGCTGTTGAGCAGAGTTCTAAAGCTGAATATGTATGATTGTGGAGCTTGTTTTAGAACAAGCCTTCATGCTCAACCCCACTAAGCCTTATCACCAAGTCAAGCTAGTGACTTAAAAAAGTGCTTGGTATGAGGCAACCCACCGCTTATGTAAATATCACTAGGATTTGTTTTTACTTATATTTGGTTTTAGTTTATTGAGTCTCAAGTCAAATCATAAAAACAAGAGATACTTCAAAATTCTAAGTTTCAGGCACGAAACACCCATCCCTCCGAAAGGAGCGGTTGCTCCAAGCGGAGGCAGAGATCTTACGATGGAGCACTTAGAATATTTTGTGGAGCGTCCGCTCCACTCACGTAAGTATCTTGACCAAAAAAGGAGTTTTCTATTCTTGTTTACACATTCTCTCTGATTCATTTTCACGCTGAAATGTTGTGAAGTAAGTATATGGAAGGGTCTGCGTTTTTACTAACTCGTTTATTTCTTTTATTTTTCTTTTGAGTCAGTTTTATTGAGTCAAAACTTGTTAGGAATGAGGATCTTTTCTTGGAACAAACCATCTAACTGACGCCATGTAAGCTCAAGAAACTGGAGCTTGGTAGTTTGCTGCAATGGTGAAATTTTGGTTCGTGTACATGTGTTATACTTAGAACTTCACCATTATAGCAACCTATCAAATTCCAGTTTTTTGAGCTTAAACGCCATAATGACCATTCTTTCAGCTAGCTATTAGTTGTGGACTTGTGATTGTGAATTTGCAATTGCGTGATCTCCAAAAACTCGTCCATGTTTGCAATCTTCTATTTCTATGGTTTTGTATTAGGTAACTTTACTGGTATTCGGTCAAATATATGTTGGCTTGAAAATGCAATCACAAATATAAACGGAATTTTAAAGAACAGCCTTTGGTCTTGGTTACGAACAGAGGTGAGTGGTGTAGGGTTCAGAGCAGTCGTCTTCTCCTTGGTGTCTCGGAAATGCGCGCTCTGTTTTCTCTGTATCTAGAGTGCCTTAGAGGTTCCTATTAACTCAAGGTCGTGCTTAGCTTTGACTCCGGCGTGTGTTGGTGGCGTGGTGTTTGGTACGAGAAGTGTTGTTGTGTCGCAATGGCGGGAATGTCGTCTATGGCAGGTCCGTCACGTTGTGGTGATGCTCCAATCGATCTAGTTCCCTCTTCTCGGCTCTTCGGTTCAGTCAACCAGTGGAGCCTCTGTCGACGGGGTTTTCATTTTGGTTCTTGCTCCAGTTTCTTCTGTGATTTGCTATGGATCGTGCCACCGATCCATTTTGAGCAACATAAGTTCACCCGTCTCCGGTTCTCGGAAATGGGCGATTGTCAAGGTGTTGTTGGGAGATTGTTTTGGTCAGACGGGTCTCCTCTCCCTTGGTGGTGCAATTGGTTCCTCGATGCATCCCAGTACCACGAGTGCTTTGCGCCTTGGTAGTGTCGTCTAACTAATGCTTATGCAGGTCTTGGAGTTTTGCTGATTCGTTTGGCTGCTGCTGTTCCGTGCCCACCTTCTTGCTTTAGTTCGTGGACTGGAGGTCTTCACCGGTCTTCTCTCTTCGAGCAGTCTGTGGCGTGTAGAAGATTCAGGCGGCTTGTGAGCAGTTTTCAACTCGGTTTGTTCTCATAACCCCCTTCTACATTGCTTGTGCGTTAAATGCCGGTGACGGTTATAAGTTTTGAGAAGTTCATCGAGAGCTAGCTACTCCGAAGACGTCACGGGAATTCCCGTCATCTGAGGCAACGAGGAGAACCTCACGTTACCGTGTTCAACGTCGAAGGTAGAGAACGACTTTAGATTCCTAAAGATTTTAAAATCAACTTAGCGGAATGTGCCGGGTTTAGTGGGCGGGCAAAGCTCAGTTGTAATACATTGATTTAGGAGATTTTGTTCTGATCGTACTTGTAACCCGAACTAATTGCCCGTTATTGATANACCGTGATCTCCAAAAAAAAAAAAAAAAAAAAAATGCGTTCACAAACTTCTAATGACCCAAATGATAGCACGATGTTGAGATTGTCTGATTTGAGCTCTTAACTCCCAGGTGTGTGTGTGGTCTCAATAACTGATATTCGTATACTGAAAGAGAAGTGTTCGACCTACACTTACAAACTACTCCTATTAGTTAATCATAAATATACAATACTAGATGTTTTTTAAAAAAAGATTATGAATTGGCTGGAGTTTTTGACTATAACCAAAACTTGAAAGCCAACAAGTATGAGATTTGGTCTATTACCACAATCGAGATACTATACAGTATTTTATTACAAGATAAGACCCGATACATAACAAGATGTACATCAGATAAGCTCCTACAAAGTTTCACTCCAGTTCCATAACCGGAAATACATTAACATAACAAATGTATACTCGGTTTACAAGTCCAACCACGTTTTAACCGGAGTTACCGCCCTTCTTATGAAGTTCCTCTCCTTCTGCGTGCACCTTCAGTTGTGCCTTGTTACCTGTAAAGCCAGACAGACCACAGCAAGTTTTCTCGACATTAAAATCGACACAACTTGGTTTAACAAGTGCTACCAAGTGCCAAACATGTCACGTATCAGGTTACTTGAATAATATGGGAAGATCGAACTTTGAACTTACACTCCCCCATCAACTAAAAGTGAAATTTGAAAAGTTACATACCCGGTTTGTGAAAGCCGTCTCCAGTTAACTATTTCATGGTGGTTCTGCAAGTAGCTAGATGTTGTACTTCCTCCTCCAATCCCATTCTCCTCACTAGCAAATTGTTCAGAGTACCCTGACCACTCGGGGACTATGCCTCCGTCCCTCTCTCTTCTTCCGCTGCTGGAAGATTCTGCTGTCGACTCTTCAGTGTTTTCTGCAACAATTCTAATATTGAATTCTGGAATCATAGCAGTGACTTGGTTTGAAACCGGTTCTGCTCTTGCCTGCTGCTGAGCTTGGTTGGTGCTGACCATGTTCCTCGGAACCTCTGCTCTGCTATCTCCTACTGAATTCCTCACATTCAGTGAGGACTCCTCGTCTTCTTCAGGTCTGATCAAAGAAGTAGTAATGCTTGGAACCATTTGATCCTCATATCTCCTGACAGGGTTGAGTCTGGTTGGTTCAGTCTCTTCCATTGTGATGTCTCTAGGGAAGTCGATAGGAGCTTCCTCAAACTCAGTAGAATCTCCAAGACCTTCTTCGGATCCGTTCTCTATTGCAGCTCTGGAGGCAGCTTCTAGTTGCCACATCTGTGAGAGTGCTTCATGAAGCCTTGCTTTCGCTTCATCTAATCCTACAATTGGTAGAGGATAGTTTGATCCAAGCTCAATACCAGCAGCTTGAAGCACAGATTCAGGAGCGTTCCATGGATGATGTATCCACTCGGTGGGGAGTCTTGAAAGCTCTGGAAGCCATCTCCTAACGTATTCGCCGTTTGGATCAAACTTGTATCCTTCAAACTGAGGGTTATCTATGCGATCAAACTCCCGGCTATCAGGGAGAGTACCAGTAATGTATTGCCAACCAAGAGCATCACTTTCTAAATCTGCATCGAGGAGTGTGTCCCAGAAGTACTTCATCCCCCATCTCCATGGCAATTGAAGCACTTTAACAAAGAAGCTTGAAACAACGACTCTAATGCGATCGTGCAACCAACCAGTAGCCCATAACTCTCTCATCCCGGCATCGACCAAGGGATATCCGGTCCGGCCTTGCCTCCAGGCCTTGAAGTAGTTCTCATCGACAGCCCAAGGGAAGAACTTAAGATGGCCGAGAAGCGGTCTTTCATGAGAGTAGGGATGGTTGAAGCTTATGTACCTGGAGTACTCACGGAGACCAATAGATTTGAGGAAAAGATTCACGCTTTCTTCCCCGGCTTGGTTTCCTTCGTTTGCCCATGCAACCTGTTTGATCCGAAGAAGATGGAAAACTTTTCTCACACTCACTTCCCCGAAATGCAAGTGTGGAGAAAGGAAGGAGGTTGTGGCACTATCAGCTTTTCTGCGGTTCTTTGAGTATTCAATCAATGGTCCGTTTATGAAGGTTGTGAGAGCCTTATCACCATTACTCCAACCCGGAGACCAGGCACGAGCTAGAAGTGCATTGCTTCCTTTCTCTGATTCATCTTCGAAGATCAATGTATCCGCAACACACTTGGACACATCACCTGCAACATCAAAAAAAAAAAAGAGTTATGGATATATATATATATATATATATATATATATATATTTCAGATAGTTAGTCACAAGTGTGTGTGTGGTGGAGACTGGAGATTAAACAAAAACCAGAAATGATCTTCTTGGGTGGGAGAAGAGGAGACTCAGGGTCATAAGGCATGCTAAGGCATCTTTCCCAAAAGGCAGCAAACATTGAGAAAGGACGCCCTAATTCATCAGTCACTTCCCATGGCTCGTAAAGCAAATCTGCGTTGAATGATTTAACCGCTATCCCTGCCGCTGTCAGAGCGTCCTTGGCACGATGATCACGGACCAATGATAAGGGATCTGAAAAATACCAAAACCATTTCTTGAGTGGATAATATTATCTGGAACATAACAGAAGTTTTCATTTTTTTGTCATTTTTAGACTACCATCTAACCCAACACAAGATGTCTACAAATCCAGGACAAGAGATTATTACAGTCACAAAAATGAAATCTTTTAAGCCAACCATTAATCTAGATTTGAAAATTAAACAAAAGAGGGAAGGGAGAAGGAACACAGACCATACAAATGGTTGAAGAAGATCTGAGAAGCTCCAGTGGATTTAACTACTTCAAGAAGAGAAGCAACACTATCAGTAGATCTCTTGGTGATGAGACAAGTACCAAGGCTTCTAAGAGAAGAATCAAGCTGAGCCAAACTGTTCTTGAGCCACCACCTTGAAACCCTACCAGGCTGATAGTGTCCTTCTTCCTCTGGTGCCCATACAAACACAGCAATTACAGGTCCAGCTCTTACAGCTGCAGCTAAAGCTGGATTATCTTCAACTCTTAGATCTCTTCTAAACCATACAATACTACACCCACCACCACCTGAACATGATGAATTAGACATCTCTCAAAACCCAAAGCTCTTACGGCTGCAGCAAATTTAAATTTTTTTATTCAATCTCTGCAGAAGAATCGAAGCCCTTTGGTGTATATTTTTGATGAGGAAAAATAAAAAAAAAGCTTATCTTATCGAATATCTTTGTGTGAGTGCCTCTCTGGCAAAATGCAACTATACTTTTGGAAATTATTCACCCAAAAAAGATTTTTCCTAATTTTAGACTGAAATAATGACCAACAAGAAGAAACCAATATAAGCGTTATTTTTATTAATATTTAGTATCTTGTACTTAATATTACGCTACAGTTAGAAGTATAAATATGAATTAATAAACTAATTATCTAAATTATTTTGTAGAGAAAAAACAAAGAACTTGGAGGTTGATAGAGAGAGAGAGAGAAGCGAATAAGATTGGACACTAGGGAAAATGATTCAATTCACACGACGAGATTTCTTAGAATTATTTTCCACCACAAGTTTTATTATTATTTGTATTTGGGTTGTATTTCTCCCACTTGAAATATTATCCCTATCCAATGGAAATCAAATCAACTGTGACTCACAAGTTTTCCACTCATTTCATCTATAAATTTCCCATTTTCTGTGTTCAAAAATAACAAAAAAGAATCTTATTCTTTTGGTCTCCAGAATCGATTCTAATCAATTTATAAGAATCATGTAGTATAATCAACAGTTAACCGATTCCAACGCATGGATAGAAGCATTGTTGGTTAATCTATATGAACCCTCATAATTTAAAAATCAATATGGTTAACAAGTAACAAGCAAAAACAATAATTGATTTTATTTTTTTAACTATTAAGGATAATGATGATATATGTACTGAGGATTGTTCTGAAATTTTATTGGCAGATTAGGATATGAGAGAGAATGACATATTAGCAAAGTGGACGAGAGATGGATATGGTTGGCCCTTCTCGCCTTTTAGACATTTTGTTTTACTTCTATTTTTTTTAATATTGTGGTTTATCTATAAATCTGCTTCTCCTTTTCAATTCTTTTTCTAGGGAGGGTGGTATACTGAAAGTTATAAGAGGGTGGTATACTGAAAGTTACTAAGAGGGTGGTATACTGAAAGTTAAAAGTTTTATTTACATCTTTTTGTTATTAGTTATCGATTTTTGTATTTATAACTTCTTCACTAAAAAGGTTTTAAATCTATCTATCTTACTAAAACAAAATACAAAAATAATCTTGCATTTACGTGATACATAATATATCACGTATTTTTTATTTATCCTTAGATTTTTATTGTATTTTGGATATCACTTACAAATTATATTGTTTAGAATGCACAATCACACATGAATATCTTATACTAAATGAGATATATATAATTTTGCTGTCAAATAATATTAAAATTTATATTTGTTATTAAAATATTATCACAAAATATTAATTTAGTTTTGGTTCTAATTTTTTATAATATTTACATTATCAAATAAGTTAAAATACTGATGATAATATTTAATCTAAAAGAAGATCTTCTTGTACGGAGCATGACATCTCTCTTCCATTTTTAACTCCTAGCTTCTGACTGATATATTATGTTTTTGACATATTGTATATATATATTTTTAAAAGTTTCGGAGTTTTTATCAATTTTTAATCCATTTTGAGTGGATTCAGGTCCAGAGTAGGTATCACGGTCTTTGGAGAGACGAATGAGAAAAATGAGTCAAAAGTGGCGTTTCTGCGCAAAACCAAACGAAGCAGCCTGAAAACGGAGCAATCACTACACTGCTCTCAATATTTTTGAAAACTAAGATCTTATTTAGGAATTTACCCTAACTCCTTTATTTTTTTTTTAGGGATACGCTAGTTTTTGCACAACAAACCATAAACTCCTCCATCTTGTATCCGAACTGAGATTTGCGATTTGCAACTTGTAAGAGAGAAGGCTCAATCTCTCTCGCCTAGAAAAAATTACCATGAACCCTCTGTTTTTATCCTTCTATTCGAATGCAGTATTATTCAGAATCAACGTCTGTTATATCTTGTGTTATGGCTGAGTAGTCGACTAGTTGATCTAGGGTGTTAGAGTGCTAGATCGCATGCTAAACAAAAATAAGTTATGCTTTAATAGTCTTCGTTCATGTTGTGCTTAATGCTTGTGCTAATCTGATCACCTAGCACCCAATCTTTGGTTAACTTATGCATCAAAAGTGACATAATTTGCTAGATCTAGTATGAATAAGCAAGGCATCACTAGCCATGCGAAAGTAGATGTTAAGGTATTTATGTGAACAGATTGGACTTGTACGCTAAGGTTCATCATCAGATCTCATACCAAGCGACATCTTAGGTGATGAGTTTGATCGATAAAAGGAACAACTACACGACAATGTGTTGCTCTAACCGTCAGTTCCGAGTTCTAGGCTTGACCTAAATTGAACCTGAATAGTTGTTTGGTTTGCGGTTGGAATCACTCGAATAAATCACCCTAGGTCAGCTTCTCTTTAATTTGAATTCAACAACTAAATTGTGTTATCAGTTTTCATACGTTACCTTGAAATTAAAAAAACCCATCATTGTTTTAGCTAAGTATTAATCCTTTAAGAATACAGTGCAATTTTTTCCTCTGGAATTAAATCTTAAATTACTACAACAACACTGTTAATTTGACGGTAGCATAAGGTTCATTTTAGTGTATCAAGTTTTGGCGCCATTGCTGGGGATCAGCTTTTTACCTTTATTTTTCGGCTATTTTTTTTTAGTCTAAGACCTCTAACTTGCTCTATCCTTTTTGTTTTAGTTAATGCTCCAGGTGCATGACCAGTAGAAATACTCGGAGAAATGCACAAGGAGAATTAGTTACACTTAGCAACGAAGAGCTCACAAGGTTAGAAAGACATAATCGTCAACAACCAAGGCCAACTAACACCACCATGGATGATCACGGCCAGCAGAATGATCTCGCTGCCGCAATGCAACTGATGCAACAACTGATGCAACAAATGCGACAAAGCATTCAAGCTCAGCAAGCAGCTGCTCAACAATCGTCTCACCTCGCCGCACATCAGCAGCAGGAGTAGCAAGAGAAGGCTGCTCCGATTGGTCAGAGAAACCTCCTGCATCCTTACTACACGTTCTGCCATTTTTTCTCCACACTGTCCGAGGCAAGATTTCGAGATCAAGCCAGCTCTGATCGCTCTAGTGCAGAGAAAAATGTTCAATGGCCTCGCAGCAAAGATTCCAATGGATCACATTGAGAGTTTTGAAAATGTTTGTAACGTTACTCGTGCAAATGGAGTACCACCAGACTACATCAAATGCATGCTTTTCCCATTTTCTCTTGATGAAAAAGCAGCACGGTGGTTCAACTCTCTCCCTACTGAATTTCTCACCACATGGGAGCAAGTGCGCTCGGCTTTCCTGAGCCATTTCTACACAGAAAAAACAGCTGCCTTGCAAAACAAGATCTCTTCTTTCAGGCAGCTCACCGATGAACCTCTCTGCGGAGCATGCGAGCGTTTTAGTAATTACTGCAGGGAATGCCCTCACCACTGGTTTGAGAACGACTATCTTTTGGGAGTTTTCTATGATGGAGTAGATTGGGAGTTCCAAAATGCTCTAAACTCGGCGAGCAATGGAGACTTCATGACGCAGACTACTGATGGAGCGTTTGTGCTAATTGAGAACATGGCATCTAGCTCATCCAAGAAGAATCATGAAACTGATCGCTCCAAAAAGGTCAATAGTATTGACACTCAAAAGATTGAGGAGTTGTCCGCCAAGGTTGATCAGCTGATTAAGAGTAACCAGAGTCAATTCTTCATCATGGAGGAAGCTGCACCCGAGCAGAGCAATACATAAGCTGCACTAGAAGCGGAGAAACCAACATATGATCAGAAGAAGGTTAGCTATGTCAATGGACAGGGATGACAGTTCAAGAATTATCACCTAAACCCCAATGTGCGGAACAATCTGAAGATGTTCTCCTACATGAATAACAACATGGACAATGCTGCAGATAAGGTGCAAGGAGCTGGTTATCAGAAGGGGTATTTCCAGAACTACCAAGGGAATACCTACATACTTAGTCAAGCGCAGAATATTCAGTTACAGAATTAGAGAGCGCAGAGCAATCAACAGACTGCTCCGGCAGCCACCACCATCAGTCAGCTAAATGAACTGAAAAGCCTGCTATGATGATGCAATAACTGTTATAAGGCCATCAGGTACATGCCAATACGTTGAGCCAGGCTACCACGTACATCAACACTAGGATGAACAACATGTTCACTAATCTCAGCACCAAATACGACAACGTGGCAAGCCACATAAGGTAGATAGATATTCAAATAGCTCAAACTGCTGAGAGCGCCAAGAGGCAGCAAGGAACACTTCCTGGAAAAACTGATAAAAATCTCAAACAATGTAATGCGGTTGAGATCAGAAGTGGGAAACAACTTACAGACCCAGTGTCTAGGAGATTCACTGCAGCAGAGAAATGGAAACAAAAGGAAGCCAAGCAAACGCAAGATGCTCCAGTGGCCGCATACGACATGGAACAACTAGTTGAGGTTGAACCGACTACTCTTGCACCACCTGAAGAACTCATTCCTGCCCATGACTACACTCCTAAGGTATCATACCTATTTCGACAAGGAAGTTTTGAAAGGATCGATAGGAAATGAAATGCAAGAAGATGCTTAAGGACTTGACCATCAAGTTACCTCTGATCGATGCGATCCAAATGATACCTTATATGCGTAGCTTGATGAAATGATTGGTCTCAGGAAAGATATCTGGGGATATCGATGTTATGATGGTCTCTAAGGAATGCATCGCAGTGATCCAGAACAAGGCGATCAAGAAGCTGGGTGATCCTGACAAGTTTGTTCTCCCTGTACAGATTGGAAGCACCATTTTTGCATGCTCTCTGTGCGATTTTGGCTCAAGCATAAACCTGATGCCTTACTCTGTGGCAACGCTTGGGTTTCACAGCCTTCAACCCGACCATGATATCACTGGTGTTCGCAGATAGATCAATAAAGATGCCGGTGGCTGTTCTGGAGGATCTCCAGGTCCAAATCGAAAACACTATGGTCCCAACTGATTTTGTGGTTCTAGATCTTGATGAAGAGCCAAAGGACCCACTCATTTTGGGTCGGTCTTTCCTATGCACAGCTGGAGCAATCATTGACGCCAAACATGGTAGGATTGATCTCCATCAGAGAGATATTGTAACGAAGTTTGAAATGGACAAACTATTAAAGAAGACAATGTTGGACGGGAAAACCTTCACAATTGATGGAGAGGATACTGCATTGTTCCCCCAAAAAGGAATGATTGAAGAAATCCTAAGTGATGATCCACTCGAACTCACCCTGATCCGATCTGAGACTGAGCATAACATCTTGAGTGTGGATGCTGACGGGTACACCAAGATATTAGACTCAGAAAGAAGTATGGAGAAGATGGTTGCCTATTTAAGTCTAGGGGAACATGCATGCAGAGAACAAAGCAGTCCAACGGGAGAAACCGCTCCAAAAAGAGCACCTGCTCCGGGTAGCCAGCTCGATGATCCATGAAGAGAACTTAAGGCTCAGATTGAGCTCAAATCCTTACCCACAGGCTCATGTATGCTTTCTTAGGACCAAATTCCACATATCCTGTTATTGTGAACTCTGAACTTAATAATATGGAAACTGCATTTCTCTTGTGCGAATTGAGAAAATATCGTAAGGCATTAGGATATTCTCTATCTGACATTTCTGGTGTGACACCCCCGATCGTATATGACCAGAAATGACACAGTCAATATTCCCCGATGGTTGACCCGAGGTTCTCGGAATACAACCGATCACCTTAGACCAACAACCAAAGAACACCAATGCTCCTATCGGATATCACTCTAGGCTTTTCAACCCGACCAAGTAATACCCGATAGTTAGTTCGTCCCGGACAAGGACTAATATCATATGAGAACTCGTGATTTATAAACACTCATTTATACATTACTTATTTACTTTAAACATCTTACAAAGCGTTATAGTTTTACGCTACGGCCAATTGCCTAACAACGTTTTAAGTAAATATACATCAAAAGGAACATTGCAAGGACAACAAAATACTACCGCTGGTTGGCTGTTCCTTCCGTCCAAAAGAGTAAGTCTTCTCCCTAAGGGTTTACCTGTACATACAACGAGTCATGAGCAACTAGTTTACTCAGTGAATCTAGATCAAACTACAATCATTAATAAACCAAACAATTATCAAATGCAAATACATGAATATGCAAGTACTAGTACTATACTTTAGTATATCAATCATCTTTGTGAATTCTTATTTTAAACATCACTTCCATAATACCCGCTAGTCACCTTTCATATAAGTACAATATATATACTAAAGCCGATAAACCACAAAGGCTAACCAAGCTTAGTGAGTTAGCATTACCATCATCCTCGAACGTCCTTATGAACATTTGGGACTGCATCATCAAGCAATACACGGTCTCCAGGGAGCTACCCCATCATCGTGTCTTTATGACCTTGTTCCATTCGCATGACCAAGTCACGGTAATGCGGGGACTTTAGGGATAGTGAATATAATAAGACTTCACATGATTTACACTTCCATACTTATTCCTTAATTAATCCAAGATTATTCCCTAATTAATCCAAGATTATTCCTTAATTAATCCAAGATTATTCCTTAATTAATCCAAAATTATTCCTTAATTAATCCAATATTAATCATTAATTAATCATAATTAGTTCTTAAATAATACAAGACTTATTTTTAATTAATCTAAGATTAATCCTTAATAATCCAAGATTAACAATGAACTAATCCAAGATTAATTCTTAATTAATCCAAGATTATCTCCCTAACTAATCCATAATTAATTCAAGATTAAATCATAATTATAGTTTGTACTTGTGAAAAAGTACTAGGATTAAGATTAACCTCGATTAACATTTCTGATTATTTATTTAAGTGTTAAGTGTTTACAATGTGTAAACACAACACCATTCTTAATGTTAAGTGTTTACAATGTGAACAAGTACTAAGATTAAGATTAACCTCGATTAACATTTTTGATTATTTATTTAAGTGTTAAGTGTTTACAATGTGTAAACACAACACCATTCTTAATGTTTCAAGCACTTTACTAACTTAATAAAGTACTCATTCATTATTTATCTCAACACCCCTCTAGACTCACCTAAAAGAGTAGTCTTGAAACTGGCTTGGAAAGGTTTTGTCTTGCACTTAAACAAGCTGAATGGACCAAGGGACTAAGTGGACTGGATTGGACTAGCAACACTACACCTTAGCTAGACAGGACAAGGTTCAACAGTATGAACCAGTTTGATACTTGAAGTCTTACTTCACCTCTGACCTGAAACAGTGAGGTTTGATCACATGATCAGTTCGGTTCAAGCTACAACAATTAATTCGGTTCATATCAGCCCAGTCCATGCTCAGCTAAGAACGGTTCTAATCAGTTATAACAGTTCAGGACAAGATCATCCTGAGTTCAGTTTGGTTTAACTCCAATCAATCAACAACAGCTTGGCTAGCGATTTATAGAGACGGATTCAAACCGATAAAAATCTAAATTGAACCATATAACATCTTAGAAATTTGATCCGACCATGAACTTAGATAATCATCAACCAAATCTGATCAAGACAGGTCTGAGGCAAGAATATGATGATTACCCAAAATCTAAACCGTTGGATGAACTTAGATGGTTCTCCTTCCAAAGTAAGCTTGTGGCTGGACTGATCAAAAAGAAAGATCAAGGTTTGATCATGATCTGAACTGACTTGGTTTAGGATTTTATTTTTAAAAAATCTCACTTTCTGATCTTCCTCACATAAGCAATTGATCAAGGACTGAAGATCAAATCAACATCAATTTTTTCTTGACTTAATTTCCTGAATTTCTCATTGAAATTTTCTGTTTTTCTTTCTCTCTTTCTCTCTGAAATTCTCTGGACTTTTCTGAACGGAGGAACAAACCAGCATATCCTAATTATCCTTGCGACACATTTATTTTTGACTCGATTTTTTTTAAACAAGTCCCATTCTAGCATCAATAAACAATGCTCTGATACCACATTTGTGACACCCCCGATCGTAGATGATCGGATGACACGGTCGATGTTCCCCAATGGTCGACCCGAGGTTCTCGGAATACAACCGATCATCTTAGACCAACAACCGATCACTCTAGACTTTTTAACCCGACCAAGTAATACCCGATAGTTAGTTCATCCTAGACAAGGACTAATATCATATGAGAACTCGTGATTTATAAACATTCATTTATACATTATTTATTTACTTTAAACATCTTACAAAGCGTTATAGTTTTATCCTACGACCAATTGCCCAACAACGTTTTCAGTAAATATTCATCAAAAGGAACATTGCAAGGACAACAAAATACTACCGCTGGTTGGCCGTTCCTTCCGTCCAAAAGAGTAAGTTTCCCGCCTAAGGGTTACCTGCACACACACTGAGTCATGAGCAACTAGTTTACTCAGTGAATCTAGATCAAACTACAATCATTAAAAAAACCAAACAATTATCAAATGCAAATACATGAATATGCAAGTACTAGTACTATACTTTAGTATATTAATCATCCTTGTGAATTCTTATTTTAAAAGTGATGTCCACAATACCCGCTAGTCACCTTTCATATAAGTACAATATGTATACTAAACCCGATAAACCACGAAAGCTAACCAAGCTTAGTGAGTTAGCATTACCATCATCCTCGAACGTCCTTATGAACATTCGGGACTACATTGTCATGCAGTACATGGTCTCTAGGGAGCTACCCCACAATTGTCTTCATGAACTTGTTCCAATCGAAGGACCAAGTCACGGTAATGCAGGGACTTTAGGGATAGTAAATATAATATGACTTCACATGATTTACACTTCCATACTTATTCCTTAATTAATCCAAGATTATTCTCTAATTAATCCAAAATTATTCCTTAATTAATCCAAGATTATTCCTTAATTAATCCAAGATTATTCTTTAATTAATCCAAGATTATTCCTTAATTAATTCAAGATTATTCCTTAATTAATTCAAGATTATTCCTTAATTAATCGAATATTAATCATTAATTAATCAAAATTAATTCTTAATTAATATAAGTTTTATTCTTATATAATACAAGATTAATCCTTAATTAATCTAAGATTAATCTTTAACTAATCCAAGATTAATACTGAACTAATCCAAGATTAATACTTAATTAATCCAAGATTATATCCCTAACTAATCCATAATTAACTCAAGATTAAATCATAATTATTTTATAATTATAGTTAGTAGTTGTGAACAAGTACTAAGATTAAGATTAACCTCGATTAACATTTCTAATTATTTATTTAAGTGTCAAGTGTTTACAATGTGTAAACACAACACCATTCTTAATGTTTCAAGCACTTTACTAACTTAATAAAGTACTCATTCATGATTTATCTCAACATCCCTCTAGACTCACTTAAAGAGCTGTCTTGAAACTGGCTTGGAAATGACTTGTCTTGCACTTAAACAAGCTGAATGGACCAAGGGACTAAATGGACTGGATTGGACTAGCAACACTACACCTTAGCTAGACATGACAAGTTTCAACAGTATGAACAAGTTTGATACTTGAAGTCTTACTTCACCTCTGACCTGAAACAATGAGGTTTGATCACAGGATCTGTTCGGTTCAAGCTACAACAATTAATTCGGTTCATATTATCTCAGTCCATGCTCAGCTAAGAAAGGTTCTAATCAGTTATAACAGTTCAGGACAAGATCATCCTGAGTTCAGTTTGGTTTAACTCCAATCAATCAACAACAGCTTGGCTAGCGGTTTTAAGAGATGGATTCAAACCGATAAAAAAACTAAACTAAACGTATAACATCTTAGAAATTTGATCTGACCATGAACTTAGCTAATCATCAACCAAATCTGATCAAGACATGTCTGAGGCAAGAAGATGATGATTACCCAAAATCCAAACCGTTTGATGAACTTAGATGGTTATCCTCTCCAAGGTAAGCTTGTGGCTGAACTGATCAAAAAGAAAGATCAAGGTTTGATCATATGATCTGAACTGACTTGGTTTAGGGTTTTATTTTTAAAAAATCTCACTTTCTGATCTTACTCACATAAGCATCTGATCAAGGACTGAAGATCAAATCAACATCAATTTTTCTTGATTTAATTTTCTGAATTTCTCACTGAAATTTTCTGTTTTTCTTTCTCTCTCTTTCTCTCTGAATTTCTCTGGACTTTTCTGAAGTGTTTTTGACGTGGGCAAGCATCTGAATGAGAGAGTTAAAAACTTCTGATGGTTTTTGACAGAGGAACCAGAAGAGAAACCAAAGCAAGGGGCAGTGGAGCCAGCTGGTGACCTGCTTCATCAATCAGCAGCACACTGTCCTTTCCTTCTCCTTAAGCAGTCTCCAACCAATCATAATTAATCAAGGAGAAAAGAACAAGCACACAGGCAGCTCATGACTTGCATGTGACATTTACTACAGAAGCTAAGCAAACAGGCAAGTGGATGGCATGTGATGGTTTAGACACAATAAGAAGCTGGTAGATCTTTTTTGAACAGTTTTCGACTAAAATTTTCTCGACCTTTGAATCTCGTTCTGCCTCAGCCAAACTCGTCCAGCTTGAATAAAATTTGACCAAAATAATTAATACTCGACCAGAACTATCAAGGGAAGTCCTTTCGACGACAAGACAATCCCGTCAAGACATTAATTCATTAATTTGATTTTTATTTTTAATTATGATTGATTAAACTCGAATCTGGTTTTTTAGAATTTTCTCGACCAAGATTATATCCGCTCGTGAGGGTCATTACACCTGGCATCTCACCTGATTTTTGCATGCATAGAATACATCTAGAAGATGAATCGTTGACTTCTGTAGAGCACCAAAGGAGGGTAAACTCAAATCTAAAAGATGTTAAAAAAGAGATAATGAAACTTTTAGAAGATGGTGTAATCTATGCCATATATGATAGCAATTGGGTTAATCATGTCCATGTAGTTCCTAAGAAAGGTGGAATCACTGTCATAACAAATGAAAGGAATGAACTGATACCTACTAGGACTGTAACTAGCCATCGCATGTGCATTTATTTTTGTAAGTTTAATACTGCAACTCGCAAGGATCACTTTCCACTTCCTTTTATTGATCAAATGCTTGAGAGATTTTCTAACCACCCATATTACTGCTTTTTAGATGGCTATTAAGGTTTCTTTCAAATTCATGCAGATGATCAGGAGAAAACAACGTTCACTTTCCCCTATGGCACGTTCGCTTACAGGAGAATGCCTTTCGGCTTGTGCAATGCTTCTGCAACTTTTCGACGTTGCATGGTGTCTATATTTACTAACCTGATTCAGGACATTATGGAAGTTTTCATGGATGACTTTAATGTATATAGAATCTCCTTTTCTGTATGTTACTCAAATTTGTGCAGGGTGCTCCAGCAGTGTGAAGACAAACACCTTGTGCTGAACTGGGAGAAGTGTCATTTCATGGTGAAAGATATAATTGTTCCTGGGCACAAGATTTCAGAGAAAGGGATTGAAGTAAACAAAACAAAGATTGATGTGATGATGGGGTTGCAGCCTCCTACTTAAGTTAAAGGGATCATGAGCTTCCTAAGACATGTTGGGTTCTATAGAAGGTTCATCAAAGACTTCTCCAAAATCGCGAGACCACTCACTACGTTTCTCTGCATGGAGACCAAATTCGAGTTCAATAGTGATTGTCTGGCTGCTTTCCACACGATAAAAGGAACCATGATCAGTGCACTGATTGTGCAACCTCCAGACTGGGATCTCCCTTTCGAGATCATGACCGATGCAAGTGATTTCGCGGTAGGAGCACTGTTGGGTCAGCGGAAGGACAAGAAAATGAACGTGATATACTATGCGAGAAGGAAAATGGATGAAGCTCAATGTTGTTATGCAACGACTGAGAAGGAATTCTTGAAAATTGTCTTTGCCTTTGAGAAATTTAGGTCCTACCTGGTAGGTTCTAAGATGATGGTGCACACAAACCACACAGCTTTGAGGTACTTGCTGACCAAGAAGGATGCCAAACCACGACTATTAAGATGTATTCTCGTACTCCAAAATTTGATCTTGAGATTAAATATAAGCAGGGGACTGATGACGGAGTCGCGGACCACCTGTCTCGAATGAAGATGGACGAAGAGACTTCCCTTGATGACAGTCTCCTGGTTGAGAACATTTGTGCGATTGATCTGCACGTGCCAGAACAGTCTCAAGAATGCTCCCAATCCAAGGGAGCACCCACACCTTGTGGCGATGGTAAACAAAAGGCATCCCAACCTACCTTGGTTTGCTGAAATAGCAAATTACATGGGCTGCTGAGTAGGAACCAATAAGGTTTACTGGTAATGAGAAAAGAAAGTTCTTGAGAGAAATGCGACACTAATTTTGGGACGAGCCCTTCTTATATCGACATTGCAAGGATGGAGTTTTCAGAAGATGGGTTCCAAAAGCTGAGATTCCAGGGCATCTACATCACTGTCATGGTTCTTCTTACGCCGAACACTTTGCAGCCTTCAGAACAGTCTCCAAGATTCATCAAGTCGGTTTCTGGTGGCAAACAATGTTCCAGGATTTCCACGCTTTCATCTCCAAATGAAACTCATGCCAGCGACAGGGGAATATCGGAAAAAGGAATGAAATGCCTCATAACTTCCTTCTAGAGATTGAAGTGTTCGATTGTTGGGGAGTTGATTTCATGGGACCATTTCCCCCATCTTTCAAGAACTAGTATATCTTGGTGGCAGTGGAATATGTGTCTTAAGTAGAATGAAGCAATCACTAGCCCCATAACGATGCTCGCGTAGTGACCAAGTTATTCAAACCCATCATTTTTCCTAGGTTCGAAGTACCTAGAGTGGTCATTAGTGATGGGGGAGCCATTTCATCAACATGGTTTTTCAAGGGATGTTACATAAAATGGCGTTAGACACATGGTTGCAACCCCCTATCATCCTCAGACAAGTGAACAAGTCGAAGTATCCAACCATGAGATCAAGAGCATCTTACATAAAATAGTCAACACATCTCGTAAGGACTGGTCGCTCAAGCTTGATAATGCTCTTGGGGCCTACATAACAGCCTACAAGACACCAATCATGACTATTCCTTACAACTTGGTGTATGGTAAGGCATGTCACTTCCCTGTGGAGTGCGAGTACAAGGCGACCTGGGCTGTCAAACTACTCAACTTTGATATCAAAACCACCAAGGAAAAACCCTCCAACCAACTCTTTGAGCTGGAGGAGATAAGGCACTTGGCCTATGAAATCTCCAAAATTTAAAAGGAGAATACAAAAGCATACCATGACAAGAGGATCATCAACCAGATTTTTGAACCGAATGATCAAGTATTGCTCTTTAATTCCAGGTTAAAGTTGTTTCCTGGAAAGTTGAAATCAAGATGCTCGAGACCTTTCACCATCAAGGAAGTTCGTCCCTATGGGGCTGTTGTGTTGTTGGACACAAAGGGAAGAGAGTTTGTTGTGAATGGACAGCACCTAAAGCCATATCTTGCTGACACAACCATCACAGAAGGTGAAAAAAATTTCCTTAGTCAGTCCCTCTTTAGCTTAATCATCTAACCAAAGTCAAGCTAATGACTTTAATTAACAAAGCGTTTAGTGGGAGGCAACGCACTGGTGAGTGTATGTATTTTCTTTTTATGTTTCTTGTATTCTTTAAGTTTTAGTCGCAGGTCATAAAAACAGAAAACCCAATATGCTTAAGGAGAGCAATCAAGTGTCTGCTCTCATCACGGAGCAGCTACTCCGTCCAGGTAAGTATCTCGGACCCCAAAAAGGGAGAGGAGAGAGGTGGTTCTAGGGTTTATATATTTAAGAGGCCCAATCTTCCATTCCTCTCCCCACTCACCTACTCCCCTCTTTTGGGATTTAGAACCAAAACCCCAACCTTCTTATTTCTCAACAAACTTGAGTGCTTTTCGGTTATAGTCTGCTTGGATTTTCAAGTTTACTTTGCCATTGCAGTTGTCTGTCTCGATTCCGAAAGGTAAGCGACTAAATCACTAAATACTCTCACATACAAAAATTGTGAATAAGTTGATAGTCTTTCTTCTTTTGCGCTTGAACAATTCGATTCTAGTTATTAATAACTTGAAATCGAACTCTCCTCTTGATGCTAGGATTGATTAAAGAAGTTATAGATTTTTTAGAATATGAATCGCCGGATCAAATTGACTCGCGTGTGTGCGATTGAGGGTTATAAGATTTAGGGATTTGACTGTTCCTCTTCTTTTGTGGCTATATATATCGGTTCTAGGTTCTCAAAAATCTAAAACCGACCTTCCTTTTTGCTGTTAGGGTTGATAAAGGACTTGGAATATGGATCGCTTGATTTTCTGATTGATTGCGATGGGTTACTAGAAAAAGAATGGATTGAGCTCGTATGAGATTGGTTAGTCAAAGTGTCCATCTTTTTCAAGTAACCTAATGAACATTACTAATTGTGATGTTGTTCTCTGTCTTGTAGATGCCTCCACGAACCAAGCAAAAGGGCAGTGAATTCCACACACCGAGCGACTCGCAACACCAACCAGGCCTCTACCGCTGGATCAGTCCCGACAACCTACCCCTGGCCCCGCGAGCAAGGAGTACTGATCAACATCGACGACCCCAACCTGCTTGACTACAATGTCGAAGGCTGGCACAAAGAGAAGGCTAAAATCTACAATCCCCTTCTCGAGGTAGATATCTTTCCCACTTGCTTCGTCCACTCTAGAGAACTCTCTCTTCTCAGCCTCGACGAGGATGTGTACTCCACCCTCGACGCACAAGGCATAGCTGATCTCTGCTACAAGCCACACACCATGTTCCTTGACCTGGTTAGGCAAGCTCTTGCCACAGCTGAGATCTCATACGAGGTACCAGAGGCACCCACCTTCAAAAATGCTTCGTTCTCCTTTCTTGTGAGTGGAAGATACTGCTCTCTCTCCCTGGAGAAACTCACATAGATCTACAAAATAGCTGAAGAACCAAAGGGGGTATCGGTCAACAAGAAGTTTTTTCCTGCACATGCATTTTGGAATTTATAGCAGCAAGGGAGTTCAAGTCTCGCATGGCCAGCCAATCCCATATTCAAAATCCAACTCCTAGGATAGTGGCGAAGGTGTTTAGCAACCTCTTGTTCGCAAAGGAACATACCTCCAAGGTCACCTATGGGGAGTTGCAGGTGTTGTACATGTGTTGTCGATCGATTCTTGTTGTCTTTCTTTAAACGGATCGTACGTTCAAGTCTGTCGAGGTCAGAGAATATTAACTCTTGTCCTTTATTGCTCTTGGTGCTTCTTTGCATGTACATGGAAATCAAAGGAAAAGAAAAATTAGTAACTTGAAAAGTAGTAACAAACCTAGACTAAATCGTAGGAGTTAAATATAATGACGATCAATGCTCCCTAGCAACGGTACCAAATTTGACACTGGTGTGTTTTTTGTTCTAGCAGGGTACAAATATCCTAAACAATTAACTCTCAAATTAACCATAACTCTTGCCAAGAGAGATAATGTATATTACTTAGGGATCATATCCACAGAGAGCAATGACACACAATAGATTTCTTATTTCTAAAGATTAAGCTAGATAAATCAGTGGTGAACAATCAATTAAGGAAATATTCCTTATCAAGAAGTAGGGATGCAAATATGGAAATATGCTAATAATGCAAATATGGAAATATGCTAATAATGCAAATATGAAAATACGCTATTAATGCAAATATGGAAATATGCTATTAATTAACAAGATGCAAATATAAATATGCTAGATCTAGGGTTTCAAGCCAATTGGATTATAGGGAATAGGAATCACATAAATGTAAATCTACCAGAACTCAAATGTTAACTATTCTGATTCTTTTAACTCCAACTCTCGTATACGAGAAAAAGGAAAGACCATCGACCGATGGCTAAGACCTGGTGTCGATCGACTGTGAAATAAGAAGGAAGTGTAGGGCGAGATTTGATATGTCCACCAGACTTATTAGACCAGCTCTCGCATGCGTCTAACAGCCTAGTTCAATGAAGTCTATTCTGGCACGGAACCTACTCTAGTAGTTGTCCATGTCCTACTTTCGAGATCCTAGTTAGCTACTCTAGAATGCAAGCATGAAGCACAACTCAATTGATGGATATTAACTTAACCTAGCAATCCTACTTTTGGGCTAATCCATGATTGCTATCATTCAACCCTAAATCTAGTTGATAACTACTTAGACATGATTTTTATCACAAAAATCATAGATGAAATAGATATATAATATAAATTAAGTAAAGAACCAAAGCAGTTCCAAGAGGACTCTGAAGGGGTTTTTCCCTTCTCTCCTAACCCTAATACAATAGATAAAATAAAGCTTATTTTTCTTCTTGTGTGTCTCTTCTTCTTAATAAATAAGACATAAATATAAAACCCTAAACTTAGGTCAAAACTCGTCCAGGGCATTTTCATAATTCTGACTTGGGCTTGAAATCTGATGTCTGCGAGTTGGACGTCGATCGATGGCAAGTGTGGTGCATCGATCGACCTTGGTATTTAATCATCGGTCGACACAAAGTATGTGTCGACGATCAATTGCTTCCTTGTACTTCAACTCCTTAAATGATCAACTACGGATTCTTCTCATCTAAATGCTCCAAAAGGTTGTCGAAATAGTCAATGTCAAGAACCATCCCACGCTCGTAACTCAACATCAGAATTCCAATAAGGTGTGTCAGCCCGCCGGGGAATAAATGACCTATCGATATCCCAAGTCGCCTCAAATATCAAATAACGATTGCTGGAAGCGGGAACAAGAGATGGCAGCGCAGGAGATATGCTTTGTAGCAAGTAAAATATCCCTTAGGGGGAGCATCAGCGCTTTCCCCGTCCACGGGAAGTCGGAACTCAACCTCGTCTGGAACTCGGAAAAAATCCCTAATGACCCGGAAAAACAAGTGAGAACATTTGCTGGGCCCTTCGTGTCCCTCTTGATCCGCCATTTTTCTCGGGCACCATGATTCAACAGGAGGTGATTTCATTCCACAAGTCGCTTCCCAATACGCAGCTGCGTCTTCGGGATTGACAAAATGAGGAATGACCTCAGGCCTGGGTATAGCATAGCCAGCCTTGACAAACAAACTAACTGAATTGATGTAGATGGGAGAACGTTGTCCGAAGCATTCCTAGACATTTTAAGACAAAATAGGGAAGAAGAATAAAAAGAGAAAGGCTTTTCTACCTTAGGAAATCTTTTCTTATGAAAGAAGTGAGAAAGTGAAAAACTTGAAAAACTTACTTTAATACTTATAGAGATTAAAAGTTACTATAGTTGTTGCTCCTAGTCTTCTTTAGGCATTAAATTCCGCCTAACTTGCCTAACATACCTAACGCCTTAGAAGAATGTCACAACGATTTCAGCAAGCTGGGGGGCTAACTGTTGGGGTCAAAATCGGTTACAACGGAATCAATTCCTAGAAACAGCCGCAGTGAAAAACTAAGATCAATTTAGTAAAAAATCTTAAGAAACTAAAGGAAGGCATCCTCAACCAAAACTATCGTTGGACTCTTTCGAGAAACTTTCTTGAATAAAACTTCAGAAACAACTGGTCAATGGACTTTTGGGGTGTGTTCCACGACCAAACGTTGCATGTTTGCCAAGTAAACATGCCTTAGGGATAAGACGATCGAGCATGAACTATCCCACCCTGAGATGGGACAAGCCGAGTCCATCCCCCTGCCCTAGGGCGGGGCAGATACCGAGTCCATCCACTCCGCCCTAGGGCAGGGCATGTACCATCACCATCCACCCCGCCGGGAAATCAGCCGATTCCTGCATCAACAAAGGCTCGCGGTCCTGATCAGTACATATATTGATGACATGTGCTAAATCATACATCAACTTCAATTTATTTTAAATTTCATACATGAACTACTAAAATTAGGCTAAATCATACATTGACCGTTTCACCGTTAGTCAAACGTTTATGAATGATGACGTGTCAATAACGGAAGCTGAGCTGTATAATACGAAAAAAGAATAAAAGAAAATTAGCATGTATAAAATAGGGGGGATTCGAACCCGGGTTTGGGTGAAAGACTAAAAGGATCCCAAACCACTGCACTATGAACACCCTTACGAACTTATTCTCTACACTATAATATTTAAAGCTAACATATATACATTTTTAGCTAGAATGAGCATTCGGATATCCATTCGGGTTCGGTTCGGATTTATTCGAATTTTGAGTTTTTGGGATTAAAGATTTTAACCCCATTCAGGTATTTATAAATTTTGGTTTAAATTCAATTCAAATCTTTGTGGGTTTAGTTTGGATCTTTGCGGGTTCGGTTTGGATTCAGATAATCCCGTTTATTTTTTTAAAAAAATAATTTAAACGGGTTATCTAAATATATATGTAATATTTAAATATAAAATATTATGTATGAGTTTTTTTTTTCTTTTTTAAAAAAGTAAACAGATTATCTGAATCTGAACCGAACCCGCAAAGATCCAAACTGAATCCACAAAGATTTGAATTGAATTTAAACCAAAATTTATAAATACCTGAATGGGGTTAAAATCTTGAATCCCAAAAACTCAAAATTCGAATAAATCCGAACCGAACCCGAATGGATATCCGAATGCCCATCCTAGCTAAAAATGTATATATGTTAGCTTTAAATATTATAGTGTAGAGAATAAGTTCGTAAGGTTGTTCATAGTGCAGTGGTTTGGGATCATATTAGTCTTTCACCCAAACCCGGGTTCGAATCCCCCTTACTTCAGACCTGCTAAATTTTTTTATTTTTTTTCGTATTATACAGCTCAGTTTCCGCTATTGACACGTCATCATTCATAAATGTTTGACTAACGGTGAAACGGTCAATGTATGATTTAGCTTATTTAGTAGTTTGTGTATGAAATTTAAAATAAATCAAAGTTGATGTATGATTTAGCACAGATCATTAATATATGTACTGATCGGGACCGCGAGCCTTTGTTGATGCAGGAATCGGCCGATTTCCCCCACCCCGCCCTAGGGCGGGAAGCAAGCCGGATCCAACCACCCCGCCGTAGGGTGGGGCACATCCTTGCCAACCACCCGGCCCTAGGGCGGGGCACACCCATAACTATCCACGCCACCCTAGGGTGGGGCACAAGCTACCATCACCCATCCCGCCCTAGGGCGGGGTACAAACCAACACCATTCACCCCACCCTGGAGCGGGGCACACACCATCATCCCATCAACCCCACCCTAGGGCGGGGCATACCTAATCCTATCCAACCCGCCCTAGGGCAGGGCAGTACAAGATCATCCATCCTGCCCTAGGGCGGGGACGATCCGCGGATCAGTTCATCTCTCCTAGGGCGGGGACACTTCAGACCCAAAACCAAGCTTTCCCATCCAAGCCATATGATAACACTCGAAGTCCTGATCACATGGATTTTTGTTTCATCTCGATCGCACTTTTCATTAGATTTTTACAATAAAAACAGGAAGACTCGTCTTTCATAAAAATCTAAGTCCAAATGTTTTTATAAAAAGACAATCGTTTTAAAACACCAACGTCGTGACTAATCATCCATTTCCTTTTATCTCGGAGGGAATGATAGTTAGCCTCGTACGAACGGTCGTTTTCTCTGAAAGAAATTGTAAAAACGGCTAAGTCATAAACGACCCGAAAAGGGTCCAATCATGATAACGGCCCACTTACAAAACGCTGGAAGAGAAAGAGGCATATTCGTTATGACGGTCTACTTGTTTTCTGAAAAGATAAATGGAAAAAGAGATAAACGTCAAGTTTCTGGATAAGCATGAAGATCGAGAAGAAAAAGGAAACCTTTCACAAAAGACAAACTCGGATCAGGGGCGTTACGAGAACATACCACCGATCTTGGATGAGTATATAAACAAGACTCAAGAATTCTTTCAAGACACATGATTTTCTATGCAAACCAGCACTTGGAGCAATTTAGGCAACTTTCCGTTTTAGCGAGCTGCGACTCAGTTAGGTTTTCGTTTGCAGTCACTGAGCTAGGGAATCTCGCCGGCAGCTCTTGTAGCCGAAGGCTGAATCTGTTGTACTCACTCTCCGCGAATTCGGAATAAAGTATCTACTTTGCTCTCAATCTCTTTCACTCATTTTCATAAACATTGTTCTCGTTTATATTGATTGCTTGATTGTTGTCGTTTGGTTTAGCAGAAATACGGGACCTCAGGGAAAACTAGGGTTTCCTAACTTTTCTTAATTCAACGGAAATCGAGAGTACGAATTTCGGTTCCTACTTGGTTCATAGATTCGTGGCTATAGTATGGCTGCTGAGAATAGGAGAGTTCCCACACTTTCAAACCTTTCTATCTTTTCTTAATATTTGTCTTTGTTTGAGGACAAACAAGGATGTAAGTATGGGGAAATTAATATGTTGTGTATTTTGACACACTGTACATATGTTTTTAAAGGTTTTAGAGTTTTTATCGAGTCTTTTTAGTCCATTTCGAGTCGATTCAGGTCCAGAGTAGGTATTAAGGCCTCTGGAGAGACAAATCGGGAAAATGACTCAAAAGTGGTGTTTCCCGCGTAAAACCAAACATAGCAGCCTAAAAACGCAGCAATTGCTACACTGCTCCCGATATTTATGGCAACTATGATCTTATTTCAGTGCATGCTCCAAACCCATGTTTCACCTATGCAAACCCTGGTACTATAACTAGAGTACAAAAAATGAATCTTTAAACTTTACAAAGAGCAAAGTGTGAGTTCTACAGCCATAAACATATATCACGCCATCTTACCAATTGACGCGAATGACACAACTACATACAGAGACTCAGCGATACAAGAGCTGGCATTGGCTAAGAAATCGGCTGAGATCACCTACCTATAAGAAGTCTTCTCAAAGAAGTTAAAGGCAGTACATTCGTTGATCTAACGACTCCCAAGCATCGTTTCACCAATCCAGAAGAGCTCCCAAAAATCTTGATCATAGTCCCCTCCTTGACTCAATAAAACTTTTTGAAAAACTTATATATATATAGCAAATACAACTCAAAACAAATCAAATAGCATTAGTGAACCTCCCCCGGACTTAAATTACACTTTCCCCAGTGTAATCCATCCCAGATTGGTTAGGAAAAATTAAATCATAAGTAAATAGCTTAAGTAGAAAACTCGATATCTCTCTATGTAAGATAGTGTCGACCGATGGTAGGCAGGTGTGGTCGATCCATGGTCGCGATCCATTGTCGACCGATGGTGCTTCTATGGTGTTGATCGATGGTGGACTCAAACAGTCTACAAAAACAAAATAAAACTCAAAATAAATAGTAATATAACTAAAAACGTAATAAAAACTCACTAAACAGTGGGTTGCCTCCCACTTAGTGCTTGGTTATAGTCTTAAGCTCGATGTTGTGAACTTTCTGTCTAGTATGGAGGTGGATCAACACTTGGAAAACAAGTGTCTACATCTTCTCTGCTCTTCTGAAATCATGTACCAATGAAGCTCCTCATTATTTCATCTCTTCTGGTGTTCTCATCCCTTATAACCTCTCTAGCAACGTCCATTGAATGCATTATCCTGTGTAGGTTCTCAATACTACACTGTAGCATTCTAAGTCTTGCAGTTGTAGTCTCTGATATACTTCCAACTGTTGAGAAATATCTTCCTTCATCAGGCTCTGAGAAAAAGCAATCTCATCGAACCTATTTTCCAATTGTGTTTCTGCTGTGGTCTTCTGTCCGTTGGCTTCAGTGTCAATCGATGGTCGTAGGGTACTGTCGATCGATGCCAGTTCAGCTGCCCCAATCGCATGCCAGAAGAGCTCCCAAAAATCTTGATCATAGTCCCCTCCTTGACTCAATAAAACTTTTTGAAAAACTTATATATATATATATATATATATATATAGCAAATACAACTCAAAACAAATCAAATAGCATTAGTGAACCTCCCCTGACTTAAATTACACTTTCCCCAGTGTAATCCATCCCAGATTGGTTAGGAAAAATTAAATCATAAGTAAATAGCTTAAGTAGAAAACTCGATATCTCTCTATGTAAGATAGTGTCGACCGATGGTAGGCAGGTGTGGTCGATCCATGGTCGCGATCCATTGTCGACCGATGGTGCTTCTATGGTGTTGATCGATGATGGACTCAAACAGTCTACAAAAACAAAATAAAACTCGAAATAAATAGTAATATAACTAAAAACGTAATAAAAACTCACTAAACAGTGGGTTGCCTCCCACTTAGTGCTTGGTTATAGTCTTAAGCTCGATGTTGTGAACTTTCTGTCTAGTATGGAGGTGGATCAACACTTGGAAAACAAGTGTCTACATCTTCTCTGCTCTTCTGAAATCATGTACCAATGAAGCTCCTCATTATTTCATCTCTTATGGTGTTCTCATTCCTTATAAGCTCTCTAGCAACGTCCATTGAATGCATTATCCTGTGTAGGTTCTCAATACTACACTGTAGCATTCTAAGTCTTGCAGTTGTAGTCTCTGATATACTTCCAACTGTTGAGAAATATCTTCCTTCATCAGGCTCTGAGAAAAAGCAATCTCATCGAACCTATTTTCCAATTGTGTTTCTGCTGTGGTCTTCTGTCCGTTGTTTCAGTGTCAATCGATGGTCGTAGGGTACTGTCGATCGATGCCAGTTCAGCTGCCCCAATCGCATGCTGTCTCTGTATAGTATCCAAATCTTGCTTCATCTCATCCATGCGTGTAGTCAAACCGGTGAGGTAGTTGTCTATAGGATAGTAGACATCATCAAGCCTCTTGTAGAAATCATCCAGTGACATCTCTTGAGCTTTGTAAATCTCGTGCACAATATCCAGTCACCACGTCTTAGGGATAAGATGATCGAGCATGAACCATCCCGCCCTGAGACAAGACAAGCCGAGTCCATCCCCCTGCCCTAGTGCGGGGCACATACCGAGTCCAACCACCCCGTCCTAGGGCGGGGCACGTACCGAGTTCATCCACCCTGCCCTAGGCGGGGCATGTATCATCACCATCTACCCCGCCCTAGGGCGGGACGCAAGCCGGATCCAACCACCCCGCCCTAGGGCAGGGCACAAGCCACCATCACCCATCCCGCCCAAGGGCGGGGTACGAACCATCACCATTCACCCCGCCCTGGGACGGATCACACACCATCATTCCATCCACCTTGCCCTAGGGCGGGGCATACCTCATCCAATCCAACCAGCCCTAGGGGGGGGGCAGTCCAAGATCAACCATCCTGCCCTAGGGCGGGGACGATCCGCGGATCAGTTCATCCCTCCTAGGGCGGGACACTTCAGACCCAAAACCAAGCTTTCCCATCCAAGCCATGTGATAACACTCGAAGTCCTGATCACATGGTTTTTTTATTCGTCTCGATCACACTTATCATTAGATTTTTACGATAAAAACCGGAAGACTTGTCTTTCGTAAAAATCTAAGTCCAAATGTTCGTATAAAAGACAATCGGTTAAAAACACAACCGTCGTGGTAATCATCAATTTCCTTTTATCTCAGAGGGAATGATAGCTAGCCTCGTACGAACGGGCGTTTTCTCCTAAAGAAATTGTAAAAACGGCTAAGTCATAAAACGACCCGAAAAGGTCCAATCATGATAACGGCCCATTTAAAAAATGCTAGATGAGAAAGAGGCCCATTCGTTATGACGGCCTACTTGTTTTCCGAAAAGATAAATGGAAAAAGAGATAAACGTAAAGTTTCCAGATAAGAATGAAGTTCGAGAAGAAAAAGGAAAACTTCTGCAAAAGGAAAACTTTTGCAAAAGATAAACTCGGATCAGGGGCGTTACAGGAAGACACCACCGACCTTGGATGAGTATATAAACAAGACTCAAGACTTCTTTCAAGACACATGCTTTTCTCTGCAAACCAGCACTTAGAGCAATTTAGGCAACTTTCCATTTTTAGCGAGCTGCGACTCAGTTAGGTTTTCGTTTTCAGTTGCTAGAACTAGAGAATCTCGCCGGCAGCTCTTGTAGCCGAAGGCTGAATCTGTTGTAATCACTCTCCAAAAATTCGGAATAAAGGATCTACTTTGCTTTCAATCTCTTTTACTCGTTTTCATAAACATTGTTGTCGTTTATATTGATTGCTTGGTTGTTGTCGTTTGGTTTAGCAGAAATACGGGACCTCAGGGAAAGCTATGGTTTCTTAACTTTCCTTAGTTCAACGGAAATCACCAGTACGAATTTCGGTTCCTACATGGCTCATAGATTCGTGGTTATAGTATGGCTGATGAGAATAGGAGAGTTCCCACACTTTCAAAATTTCTCCCTTTTCTTGATATTTGTCTTTGTCTGAGGACAAACAAGGATGTATGTCTCGGGAAATTGATATGTTGTGTGTTTTGACACATTGTACATATGTTTTTAAAGGTTTTAGAGTTTTTATCGAGTCTTTTTAGTCCATTTCGAGTCGATTCAGGTCCAAAGTAGGTATGAAGGCCTCTGGAGAGACAAAACAGGAAAATGAGTCAAAAGTGGTGTTTCCCACGTAAAACCAAACAAAGCAGCCTAAAAACGCAGCAATCGCTACACTTCTCCCGATATTTATGAAAACTAAGATTTTATTTCAGAATTTACCCCAATCCTCAATCTTGCACCCGAGCTGACTCGCCTACTTATATAAACT
The DNA here is from genome assembly GCA_012274485.2 of Sinapis alba. NCBI lineage: Eukaryota > Viridiplantae > Streptophyta > Magnoliopsida > Brassicales > Brassicaceae > Sinapis > Sinapis alba. Next base: position 50,859 of record MU105585.1, read on the forward strand.
CACTATTTTCTTTTTAGGGATACACTAGTTTTTGCACAGGAAACCATATACTTTAGATTGAGATTTGCGATTTGCAACTTGTAAGGGAGAAGGCTCCATCTCTCTCGCCTAGAGAAGATTACCCCGAACCCACTGTTTTTATCCTTCTATTCACATGTAGTGTTATTCAGAATCAATATCTTTTGTATCTTGTGTCATGGCTGAGTAGAGTGCTAGATCGCAAGCTAAACACAAATAGGTTATTCTTTAATAGTCTTCATTCATGCTGTGCTTAATGCTTGTGCTAATATGATCACCTAGCACTCAATCTTAGGTCAACTTGTCCATAAAAGTGACATAATTTGCTAGATCTAGCCATGCGAAAGTAGATGTTAGGGTGTTTATCTGAACAGATCTAACTTGTATGCTAAGGTTCATCATCCGATCTCAGACCAAGTGACATCTTAGGCGCTGAGTTTGATCGATGAAAGGAGCAACTACACGACAGTGTGTTTCTCTAACAGCGAGTTCCTAGTTCTAGGATTGACTTGAATTGAACCAGAATAATTGTTTAGTTTGCGGTTGAAATCACTCGAATAAATCCCTCTATGTCTGCTTCTCTTTTATTCGAATTCAGCAACTAAATCGTGTTATTTGTTTTCATACATTACCTTGAAATAAAAAAACCATAATTGTTTTAGCTAAGTATTGATTCTATAAGAATAAAGTGTAAACTGATCTTCTGGAATTACTACAATAACACTGTTAACTTGATAGTAGCATAAGGTTCATTTTTAGTGTATCACCGGCTTCCAGCATTTGGATTGTACGGTATTCTATCTTAAGGCGAAAAGGAAAACTTTTAGATAATTGAAGATTTTTCCATATCTTAAGATATAGACAAATATAACATAAATCTTGTATAAGGATAATTATTAAAAAGACTCCAATCCCTTAAATAAATAATGGGTGACTTGAAGCACTTTTAACTAAGGGGGTACAAAACTAGAAATAGAGTTTATGCACCAATATGTTGTGATCTTTCTCTTAAAATCAATAAAACACTTCTTTTGATCTAATTGATCATCTTGCTTCATGTTTCGTAGTAATCCGAAGAACCTTGCATCATTTTACCCTAACAGTTTATTGCTTGTAGAAGAAAGATAACCAAGACTATGTAATAATAACCAGAAGTGAACATGATTAATCCATGGCCATCACAGCCGACATCAACTTGTGAATTCTGTTTGAAGCCCTACAAAGTCAAGTTGTCAAGATGAATTATTCAAGGGAAAATGACACCATCCATGTAGGTGACCCATCTCAGAAGCTCGAACTTCGAAAGAAAGAATAAAAGGATATTCCAAACAATTGGAACATAGTGTGCAAATTGTATCACAACTTGAAGCGGGAAACCTAGTCCCTAGAGGAGAATGACACAACTACATACACAGACTCAGAGATACAAGAGGTGGCATTGGCTAAGAAATCGGCTGAGATCACCTACCTAGAAGAAGTCTTCTCAAAGAAGTTAAAGGCAGTACATTCGTTGATCGAACGACTTCCAAGCATCGCATCACCAATCGAGAAGAGCTCCCTGGAATCCTACGCGTATACCCCTTTTGCAGAGGAAACAACATCATTAAGATGCAAAAAAATTATCATTTTTGAGAATGAGAATGTAAGAGAGAACCAATGATTTAGATAACCACGTGGACCAGTATAGACAGAGGATGCTTACAATAGAAATCCAAAAGGAACTCCTGAGAAGCTATTATGCATATATTCTTTGAATAAACTCTTACTGAACCTGCGCTGCAATGGTATATCAACATTTCAATGGTTCAATACTTTCCTTTGTGGCTTTGAACGACCAGAGGAATTCGTGAACAGTAGGAACCTGGAAAAGGTGGCTGACAAGCTATATGAGATCCTGCAACAAAGGGTCGAGCCATGCGTAGCTACATAGCACACTTCAACCAGGAAAAGGGATTCATTCCCGCTGCCTTCAAGCTAGATCTGATACCTGATGGTTATTTATACAAGGAGTTAACCAAATATCAGTGCATAACCATGAATGATATCCTATTCCGAGCATGGAAACAAATGAAATGGGAGGAGGACTCAGCATCCTAAATGAAGCTTTCACGAAAAGCAGAAATCTAGAGTCATAAGGAATGAGAAATGCAGCAAAGATGATAAAAGCTATAATAAGTCAGGCAAAGAAGCATAAAGAAAGAACAATGTGATATATAGATATGATTCTCACAGAACAAGGGAATGGAATGAATGAACCTGATCATGGAGAGCTTGTAGCTGTTGAAGAACCTACAACGAATGAGTGTTTGAGCCGAAATATAGCTACTATTAACAGAAACACTTTGATCTACATACAAGATGATTGATCTTGGACCAACCACATCAAGAACCATATGTTATTTTTATATCTAAGTTTTTATGTTACGGTTTTCTTCATTAAAAAAACTAGTTTTTGGTCTTTGTTGTATTTTCGAGAGGAGCCTTTGTTTTTACTCCTTTCTTGTATTTTTGAGATGTTGTGAATGTACAGCCTTCTCTTATATATTGTGGTAAAAATTCCTTAATAAGATATCAAATATTTTCATCAAAAACTTCTTTTCTTCTTCCTTACATCTCTGTCGAGATTGCTTAAGGTTTCTGGTGTGTAATATCCTGAGTTGAATTAAAGTTATACACCAATACGTTGAACTCCAACTCTTAAGATCTACAAAACTCTGCTTTTGATTTCATTTGTTACCTCGATTCATATTCCCGTACGATCACAAAGAACCTTACATTATATTAGCCTTAAAATACCATTTCTCCAACAATTGTTTTATTATATTTTAACATGTAATGATAGGGTAATAATAAAGTAGGTTTCTTTGTGACACTATGGAAACAAGAAGTTAATGCAGTAAGCTAGAAGAATAAATCAAAGAAAGTGTTTTTTTTTGTTCAATAGTGCATGAGTACAACATATTGGTTCCAAAGCCCTAGTTCTAACCAATGTTCGAGATTGCGCTAGGCGCAACGCGTGCGTACGGATAGCGCCTAGCGCCAAATCAATAAATCGGAGGTTATACCAAAATTAATCAGGATTTTTAAAACATTTTATCATGTTTAAGAGTAATATACTTTGTTTATTGATTAAGTTCACTAAAAGTTACGTGGCATAGTGGTTGAAGTGCTATATTCTCGGGTCAAAGCTGCAGGTTCGAAGACAAAACCCTTATTTTCCTGTTTTTCTCCTTTAACCTTAATGAAAGGTACTAAAGTAGTTGTAATTTCTTCTTCTTCTATTGAAAAACAGAATATCTGCAAGCCTAATTTTTTTTGGGAAATTGTCAAAAATACCATTTTCATAATACCACTTTTTAAGTTTACACTAACCATGTTTACCATTATTTTTAATGAAGGGTAAAAGACATTTATATCCCTAGGGTTAACAAATTATAAGCTTAGGGTTTAAAGTTGAGAGGTAGGGTTTAGGGTTTAGGGTAAATTTAGAGTTTAGGTAAATTTAGGGTTTAGGGTAAATTTAGGGTTTAGGGTTTAGGGTAAATTTAGGGTTTAGGGTAAATTTGGGGTTTAGGGTAAATTTAGGGTTTAGTGTAAATTTAGGGTTTAAGGTAAATTTAGGGTTTAGGGTAAATTTAGGGTTTAGGGTTTAGAGTAAATTTAGGGTTTAGGGTTTATAATTAATATTTTAGGGTTTAGGGTTTAGTCCATGGCCATCACAGCCGACATCAACTTGTGAGTTCTGTTTGAAGCCCTACAAAGTCAAGTTGTCAAGATGAATTATTCAAGGGAAAATGACACCATCCATGTAGGTGACCCATCTCAGAAGCTCGAACTTTGAAAGAAAGAATAAAAGGATATTCCAAACAATTGGAACATAGTGTGCAAATTGTATCACAACTTGAAGCGGGAAACCTAGTCCCTAGAGGAGAATGACACAACTACATACACAGACTCAGAGATACAAGAGGTGGCATTGGCTAAGAAATCGGCTGAGATCACCTACCTAGAAGAAGTCTTCTCAAAGAAGTTAGAGGCAGTACATTCGTTGATCGAACGACTTCCAAGCATCGCATCACCAATCGAGAAGAGCTCCCTGGAATCCTACGCGTATACCCCTTTTGCAGAGGAAACAACATCATTAAGATGCAAAAAAATTATCATTTTTGAGAATGAGAATGTAAGAGAGAACCAATGATTTAGATAACCACGTGGACCAGTATAGACAGAGGATGCTTACAATAGAAATCCAAAAGGAACTCCTGAGAAGCTATTATGCATATATTCTTTGAATAAACTCTTACTGAACCTGCGCTGCAATGGTATATCAACATTTCAATGGTTCAATACTTTCCTTTGTGGCTTTGAACGACCAGAGGAATTCGTGAACAGTAGGAACCTGGAAAAGGTGGCTGACAAGCTATATGAGATCCTGCAACAAAGGGTCGAGCCATGCGTAGCTACATAGCACACTTCAACCAGGAAAAGGGATTCATTCCCGCTGCCTTCAAGCTAGATCTGATACCTGATGGTTATTTATACAAGGAGTTAACCAAATATCAGTGCATAACCATGAATGATATCCTATTCCGAGCATGGAAACAAATGAAATGGGAGGAGGACTCAGCATCCTAAATGAAGCTTTCACGAAAAGCAGAAATCTAGAGTCATAAGGAATGAGAAATGCAGCAAAGATGATAAAAGCTATAATAAGTCAGGCAAAGAAGCATAAAGAAAGAACAATGTGATATATAGATATGATTCTCACAGAACAAGGGAATGGAATGAATGAACCTGATCATGGAGAGCTTGTAGCTGTTGAAGAACCTACAACGAATGAGTGTTTGAGCCGAAATATAGCTACTATTAACAGAAACACTTTGATCTACATACAAGATGATTGATCTTGGACCAACCACATCAAGAACCATATGTTATTTTTATATCTAAGTTTTTATGTTACGGTTTTCTTCATTAAAAAAACTAGTTTTTGGTCTTTGTTGTATTTTCGAGAGGAGCCTTTGTTTTTACTCCTTTCTTGTATTTTTGAGATGTTGTGAATGTACAGCCTTCTCTTATATATTGTGGTCAAAATTCCTTAATAAGATATCAAATATTTTCATCAAAAACTTCTTTTCTTCTTCCTTACATCTCTATCGAGATTGCTTAAGGTTTCTGGTGTGTAATTTCCTGAGTTGAATTAAAGTTATACACCAATACGTTGAACTCCAACTCTTAAGATCTACAAAACTCTGCTTTTGATTTCATTTATTACCTCGATTCATATTCCCGTACGATCACAAAGAACCTTACATTATATTAGCCTTAAAATACCATTTCTCCAACAATTGTTTTATTATATTTTAACATGTAATGATAGGGTAATAATAGAGTAGGTTTCTTTGTGACACTATGGAAACAAGAAGTTAATGCAGTAAGCTAGAAGAATAAATCAAAGAAAGTGTTTTTTTTGTTCAATAGTGCATGAGTACAACATACTGGTTCCAAAGCCCTAGTTCTAACCAATGTTCGAGATTGCGCTAGGCGCAACGCGTGCGTACGGATAGCGCCTAGCGCCAAATCAATAAATCGGAGGTTATACCAAATTAATCAGGATTTTTAAAACCTTTTATCATGTTTAAGAGTAATATACTTTGTTTATTGATTAAGTTCACTAAAAGTGACGTGGCATAGTGGTTGAAGTGCTATATTCTCGGGTCATAGCTGCAGGTTCGAAGACAAAACCCTTATTTTCCTGTTTTTCTCCTTTAACCTTAATGAAAGGTACTAAAGTAGTTGTAATTTCTTCTTCTTCTATTGAAAAACAGAATATCTGCAAGCCTAATTTTTTTTGGGAAATTGTCAAAAATACCATTTTCATAGTACCACTTTTTAAGTTTACACTAACTATGTTTACCATTATTTTTAATGAAGGGTAAAAGACATTTATATCCCTAGGGTTAACTAATTATAAGCTTAGGGTTTAAAGTTGAGAGGTAGGGTTTAGGGTAAATTTAGAGTTTAGGGTAAATTTAGGGTTTAGGGTTTAGGGTAAATTTAGGGTTTAGGGTTTAGGGTAAATTTAGGGTTTAGGGTAAATTTGGGGTTTAGCGTAAATTTAGGGTTTAGGGTAAATTTAGGGTTTAAGGTAAATTTAGGGTTTAGGGTAAATTTAGGGTTTAGGGTTTAGAGTAAATTTAGGGTTTAGGGTTTATAATTAATATTTTAGGGTTTATGGTTTAGTGTTGATGTTTTAGGGTTTAGGGTTTAGATTTGAAAGTTTAAGTTTTAAATTTGAAAGTTTAGGGTTTAGGATTGTAGAATTGATGTTTTAAGGATATAGAGAGAAAAATAAGTATTGAAAATAAAATATGGGTAATTTAGTATTTTACACATTAATGAATGTGGTATATTTGAAAATATCCATTGATTGGTGGTAAAGTTGATTAATGGTATGAAATAAAGTGTAAACTTGCAAATCCTCCATTTTTTTTGTATCTCACTTTTCCAACACATAGATCATTTTTTTCCATTTTTCTTTGTGGTTTGCACCTAATTAACGAAGATCCATAGTAGAAAATTAGATTTCAGACTTGAAACATGAAAACATAGAGTTTTCAAATCTCCAGATTTTTTTGGTCGATTAAGTGAAATCAAAACGGCTATGAGCCACTGAGCGTTTCTTCATGTTTAATCGGACTCGGGCCCGAGTTTTAGAACATGGTTCTAACTGCCTGATTTTATAGTCGAAAGTGAATAATTTTTGATCCCTCTCTTTTAGGTTTAGGAGTCCGTCTTACAGGTTTTGAAGTAAAAATCTAGGTTAAAGCCTTCCATATCCTGAAATATGGAATTTTCCTTTAGTAGAAGTTTGAAGTTTTATTCGGAGGAAGGAAGATCGGAAACGTGAACTGAAAATTGGTTAAGCAGACAAAGTAGGTCAGTGTACTGCTCTAAGCAGGAGGATTTGATTCATGGATTAATTATTCCTAACAGATTTCCCCTTATTTTTCATATTCATGTTTGAAATCAGGAGAAAATTTTTGGTTTCAGCCGACCATAATCGTACCTTCACAGCAAGTTTGGGGGTGGTGTGAGGAGCATGATGTCGCTTCTTAGAGGTCATCCCTGTTATTGCAGCCTTAACCGTATGGAAATCTGGTGGAAGATTCTCCATGGCAAAGACAGATGATGATAGAAGAGATTGGGATGTATTAAGTCTCTTGGCACGAAGCCGTGTATGATTAGGTGATCTTGATGGATTTGTGGTTCTGGAATCGCTTACAATGATCTACAAATTCTTTTTGTGGCACATAACCTAAGTGGTGTGTGGCCTTATGGGTACATGGATTTGTAGTTGATAGGAGTCTTATGGTCTAAAGGATGCATAACCGGACTAGGTGGTAGATTTTTTGATATGCTTCATGAGCATTGTGTCATCCTACTTAGAATCAGAAGATCATAGCCTGGATCAGTAGATAAATTCATGGAATGCTACAATGGGTGGAGAACTTAGTCCGATTGGCGATGATCTCATAATATTGATTGAATCACATGGGATGATCATCTTCAAAATTTGTTATGATGTATAGGAAGAGATGCTTGACCGGGGGCGGATGAAGGCCTTGCAGAGGAAGTTCTCTGTCACATATATTCTAATAATAGTTTCTTAAGCCATTTGGAGACTTCTTTGTCTTTTGATTTTTCTTCCTTGTAGAATGTTGCTTTTATGATTAGTGAATCTCTATTCCAACGTCGAAAGAAATTCAAATTTTGAGAATTGAATTCTTGATTTTTGAATTGATCTATCTTTCCTTTTATGCTGGCGCATATTCAAGAAGGGATCAACTCAAGATGAACACTAGATTTTAGAAGAACTTCAACTAGCCTCCGTTACATCCATCATTGATGTTTATAAATGTAATCACCCTACATCTAAGCCTTGAGTTGTTATTTTTTTGGTGTTTGCTTTGTTCCAAGGAGGTATAACAGACTGTTAATAACATTGAAATAATCATTCAAAACATAATTATTTCTTTCCTTCAATAAAACCTATATAATTACCTAATATGATTAATATATATATATATATACATATATATAAATTAATGATTTTGGATAAGAAAAAAAATGATTATTTGTGTATTATCTATCTTTTTGTTTCATTTTATTTATTAAAATAAATTAACCATATAATAAAAATTGGATTTTTCTGTTGATGTTATATTTTCAATTTTATAAAACAATCATAAATTAATAAAAATGTTAAAAATCTCACATTAATTTTATTCGATCAAAGGTTTTATTTTTTTTGTAACAAGATACAAATGATCATAAGAATATATGAGGAAGTCTCATTTAATAATTATTCATATTAAAATATATATGACTATTCTAATATTTTGTAAACTAAACTATTATTCATATTAAATAAATAAATGTTCAAATTTAAAAGTTTGCTATTAACAAGTATTAATAATTTAATATATTAATTCTAAAATTTGCACTGAGATTTTTAAAACGATTATAAATTATTAAAACTATTAAAACTTTCATATTGAAAATTTTCTTATGAATGCTTTAATATTATTTATTCAAGATACATATGATTATAAATCTATATGAATAGGAAGATTCATTTAATTGATAGTCATATAAAATATACTATACATCTATGGTAATATCATTTAAATTTAATTATATACCATATAAAATAAATAAAATATTTTTTCTAAAATTTATTTACCATGAAATGATTTTAATTAAATAACAGTTGATATTTTTATTTATGTGCTCGCACCAATTTTTATTATATATGTAATAGCGACTAGCTTTTCAATTATATATTTATTACTTAATTATTTCACAAGTAAAAAATATAAATAAATAAAATATATTAAAATATGTATATATAATGTTCATCATATGTAAGGTACGAGTCTTCACCTAGTTGTGTTATTAAAACTGCTTAGGTTAACATATCATTTTTCATGTTAACAAGTTTTTGAAGGTTAATCCAATGTGGAATTAAATAACATTTGGCTCATTATACATGTCATCATAGCCATATCACCTTACATTTTCACTTAACCATTTTCTCAGTTAATAGTATCATTTGAATTACGTGTCAATCAAATCATAGAATCTTCTAGACATTATTTAAGAAGTGATTTGTTCATGTCTCATTTCTACAGTCATTCTCACTAAAAAGATGATATGAAACTAAAAAGACAGGAGTTTTTGAAAAAATGACTCAAATCTAAGAGTAAATGCAAAACTAATTCATGATTTTTTTGAAACTTTTATTTGTCTTATTCAACCCAAAAGTTCATATTAATCACAAATACCATTATTTTTTTCCCCTCAATTTGTCTTATTGCACCTAAAAATCTATTTTCACTCCTCATATCTCATTTCTTGTGAACAAAAACTATATCTCTCTCACTTTCTCTCTATATTCATCCAAAACCTATATCTCTTTCCCATGAAACACTGTACTCCGAAGTATATTAGTATGTTTTTCATAGATCGTGTTGAAATCATTGATGGGTTGAATCCTCAAACATATCAAAGATGCAATGAAAAACATGTTTGGCATGAAACTAGATTACACAACTTTATACAAAGCATTGTTTATGCAGAAGAATTGATGAGAGGATCATCAAAAGATGGGTATGAACAGTTGCCTTCATATTTGGAGCAAATCGCGTTAGCAAATCTGGGTTCTATTACTAGTATATAACTTGATTGTCAAATCGATTTAAATATTTATTTAGTTACAGCTGCACAAGATGGTAATTTTCAGATATTTCCATTGGCTTTTGGAATCATAAATGTTGAAAAAGATAATTTTTGGGAATGGTTTTTCACAAAATTGGCAAGTTATGTATCTGATCAGTATGCTTTGGTGATAGTTTCTGGCCGGCATGGGTCCATTAAAAAAGCGTGTGATAAGGTTTTTTCTTGGGCAACCCAAAGAATATGTTATTATCACATACAACATAATATTGTACAAGAGTATAAAGGAAAGCATATCTTGCACTTGATCAAAGGTGATGCGTATGCTCATACAATTTACGATTTTAACAGTTACATGGAGGAGATAAATAGTGCAAACCCGAAGCTTGCAACATATTATGGAGGAAGCCGATGTGACCATAATATAAGGGGTTCATTGTCAGGGACAAATGTACAACTTAAAAACGAGCAACATCGTTGAATCTATTAAATCCACATTCAAGCGAGCAAGAGGAATTCCCATATCATTCCTTTTGGAGTTTATAAGGTAGAAGATAGGAAGGTGGTATTGTAAAAGGATAGAAGATGTTTTGAGTCTCACAACTCAACATAGTCGGGGAGTTGAATACTTACTGGCGGTTCGTTCGGAGATAGCAGATATGATGTATGTCCAACAAATTGATGGATGTCTATTCTTTGTAAAATATGGCTAACGGGACTGTGTTGTTGATTTGGAACATGGAAAGTGTGATTGTAGTGTCTTTGCAATCGTGAAAATACCTTGCTCACATGCTATAGCAGTTGGAACATTTGTTCGTGTGCATGTCTCCACACTTGTGTGCCCGTTCTACTCAAATGATTTTTTGTTTGCATGATATTCATGGAATATATATCCTTGTATTGGAAAGGTTGAGGCATGCAAATGTCTTCCTCCAGAAGTAAAACATGGTTCAAGGAGACATAAGAAGCCAAAATGGCAATGTTGGTTGGATCTATCCAAGAAGAAAGGACACGAACCCCATAACCAACACAAGGGATATAGATGATCTAACTACAATGAAACTGTTCATACACGTCTACATTGTGAAAACTGATGTGGCATACCTCTCTCGAAGTCATTTGGAACGTTAACTGCTCATATGTTACACTTATATATCTATCTATTTGCTATGTGTGTTGAACTTATATGTGTTATGAAGTTTTTTATTGTGTTATGAACTTATATGTGTTATGACTTTCTGTGCTTTGAATTTTTTATTTTGTTATGAAGTTGCAATTTGAACATTATCACACCAAAAAAATAACAATTGCGTTATGAACTTGTTTTCATTACATATCTGAAAGCATAGTGTTAGTGCACTACCGAACTAGTTTTCTACAAAAAGCTAGTTTCATAAGAAAATAGGTTACAAAAAACTTCATCATATCCTACCTTGTTAATGTAGCCGAAACGACAAACATCGGGAAAAAGTAGATAAAAGAATCAAGTACAAGTACAAATTACATCATTACATGAAAAAATCAGACAAAAGCATCACTGCTCATATGTTGCAAGGTTCTCATCATTAGTTTTGTTTTCTGTGTCATGGGAGCCAGGTGTCTCTTCAAATATATATATATGGCCAGCTTCTCCCTAGTAGCCTTTACGTTCTTATCACAAAAGGCAGGAAGAAATAACATGCCAAGAGCATGACATTTAATGTACGTAAGCGTACACACCACAATCACCACTTTGTGCATGAGGTACTTTAGCTGTCACTCTCTCAAATGTGAATGGCTCCAATGTATATGTCACACACTCTTCATTCGAGCAAGCACACTCAACAAGCAAATAAGGGATCATTGTGACAAAGGCTCAATTACCTCAGCAAGTTGAGTATGTTTAATATGTTTGACAATGTTGTCCTAGATGGTTATGTGTTTGTTATGGATAGATATCCGTATAGCAATCCAATGATCGTGGTTGTAGTTCACTAGTGCATATATATATCATCCACCTCTAACCCCTAAGTCTTCTGAGAAGTAGTGTATAGAAATTTACCGAGTCAACGAACCATGATAGGGGGTTCGGAAGATGTGATATCACAAACTTGGACAACAAGGTGTTTTTTTGGGGAACATGTGTTTTATAATAACTGCAAACACCAAGAGTACATCATCAATCATTTTTTTAGACTAATGCAGGCCTCTGCGGAAAATTATCACTTACAAATTAAGTTTCAACCAATCAAAGAGCACCTTTGTCTTTTTCTTGTCAACGGTTGCAAAAAGATCATAGCCCTGACCAACCTTCGTGTTTGGAAGGATCACTCTGGCTGTGCTGTTTCCCTGAAAAGGAGACTGCTGTGAGGCAGAATGTTTCCTTGCTCGGTCACTCTTTCCATGGGCAACTGCCAAAACATCATCCTTTTTTGTCTTCCTTCTAGCTTCATGTTGGTTGGTTTTCATTTGCCCACTAAAACAACGCTTGGGTCAACACTCGGTTCTGTGAGTTTCTCCTAAGTCACTTTCTCCTACGTAACTTTTGCTATCACAAGATTCCGTTTTATGGAGGAACTCAGTTCTGTGGACCCACTCGGTTCTTGGGTGTCATTATATCATGCTTTTGCCGATTCACACTTTCATTATGTTATTCCAATGTACAAGATGATGTCAAATCGAAACATAATATTTTACACAAACTTAACCAAATATCCAAGCATCATATGAAACAAAATCCAAACATAAAAACATGAAATGGAGCACACATAAACAAAGAAGTATACATGTGCATACAAATGGAGAACATCCAAGTTTCAGTTATGTTTCCTACTACTTGCCCAGTGTGTGTCTTCTCTGTGATTTTAGGAGAGGTTTTTGTACTAACCCTGTATTTGTGCCCACGTCTAGGCTGACCTGAAAGAGTGAGTTGAAGATCATTAGATGCAGTCCCTTTTTTGGTGATTCCCACGTTCTTCTCCACAGCTTCCATCCTATTTCCAAGAAGCTTGATCTCCTTAAGGTACACCCCAAACCCATCCCTCATGGCATCAGCCAGGTCCTTAAATCTTGTTCAATTTGTTCTTTGTTAATCCCACGCACAACAATATAAGCCTTTGTAGGAGCCTCTTTACGAGCTTTCTTTTGAGGTATTCCACTATCTTCCTTCACAACAGTCTCTGTCTTCACAACACTCTCTTCCTTCTTCACATACACAACCTGCATCTTTTGATTGACCCATGGGTTTAGTACAAGTGACTTCCCAGAAATCTATGGTCCACTTCCAATTATGTTTCCCATTAAACATGTTTTTAACTATGTTATCGGTGGCCTTATGCTCTATATAGAAGTCCCATTCTGGAAACATTTCACTAGATTCCTTCTTAACATAGTTGATCATGTGAGTCTGCAGTAAATAAAAGATATCAACTTAGATATTTGACGGATTAAAAAAGATAGAAAACTTCTACTGAAGACTTTCTGGAAGATTTAAGTATAAGTCTTTCAGGAAGTCTTATATCATGCTATTTGGGAATAATCTCAACTACCTGTCTGTTGATAGCCTCTTTGAAACACATGCATCCTTTGCCACCCTTGTAAGCCAACAAAGGTGGAGATAGTTTGTTTGGTATGCGATTACCATAATTAGCACACAATTCTGGCAGAGCATAGTAGATCAACACCTGCAGAACTTGTATAAACCCATCAACAGTATAAGACCTTATCAAATCTTTTCCCCTCAGAGAGTCCATCAACACCTTAAAAGCAACTCTCCCCCATGAATAATTATCAAATTCTTCTAAATCCATCACTAGCCTTGCAAGATTAGCACGTGTAGTGGTTGAGTACTTTTTCCTTTCAATGAATCAGTGAAGATGGCTAGGTATCCATGCCGCATGCGTTCATCCCGAGACCACTCTTCGCAACTCTCACATGCTGCTATTATTTGTTTAGAAGTTGGACCAGCATCAAAATAACACCCATCAGCACCCAGAAAGAAGCCATCTCCTTCGTAACCTCACACCTCAAATTTTCCAAGTCATCAATGTAATCGAGGTTCAGGCCAGTGAGGTATTCAAACTCTATCAGTGAAAACCTCACCGGCTCTGGAACAATGAGACTCCAAAGCTCAAACTTCTTTTTTATGTTGAGCTGGAAACAAAGCATATAATCAACCAGGCTTGATGCCCAACCAAAAATTCAACTCGATGAACTTGATGAACACTTCCAACATTGAGTCCTTCAGCTCCTCATATTCGTCATCATGTAGAACATCCCTTACAGCATAAAGCAACTTTGAGTCATTAATATAATACGCAATGCTTTTTGATTGGAAAGGGTTGTTTCTCCCAAGGTAAATATCCTCTTCAGGAGTTCTGCTAAATCCATTTTCCAGTCTATAAAACAATCAAAAACCATCACCTCAAATACAAACCAAACAAAGCAAGAGTACTATACTAATTCCTGTACTAGAAAATTTCCTGGAAGTTCTAGTGAGAAGACTTCTTAGAATACTTCCAAGAAGTGTTCCAGTAGAACACTACTAAAATCCTCAAATCTATAGGCTTAACATGATTTTCAAATATGTAGGCCGTTGATTTTAATAGTGTCCTATTGTAAGTTTTCCAGTAGAACACTACTAAAATCGACCTCTTACCAATCTGAAAATTGTGTTAAGCCTACAGATCTAAAGAAAAGGACGTAAATAAAGCGAATGGTTACAGATATGAAAGAAACCTAAATAAATCGAACAAATAGATGAACTTACAGTCGGAGGAGGAAAAGTTATGGTTGCCAGCGACAACATCGGTTACAGATTAGTAAAACTTGACAAGAAAGAATAAGCCAGACTACAACACTTAGGGTTTAAATGCGTCGTAACGGTTAGTCTTAAGTCAAAACACTGAACTCGACAACAAGAGGAAGAACTTACTGGCATTGGAGTTCAACGAAACGCAAACGGTTTCAGATCTGAAAAAGGAAGTGGTTAGTTTAATCTACTAAAATACTCTTTGACCATGAAGTAAAAATGAGATTCGATGTAAAAATGAGATTCCGACGGTGAGAATAACGAAAAAGAGAGTCGGCGAAAATCACCTTCAAAATCGCCTTCAAAATCGCCTCAGAGAGAAACGACTAGGGTTCCGTACATTTTTAAACAAAAAGTAAAAATACTATTTATATGTCCGTAAATTATCTGGCTAGGTTTAATGTACTTTGGTAAAATTTAAAGTTCAGTACGCTTTGTAAGACTTCTTGGAAGTCTTCTAACGTAAAAACACACAAAAATACTTCCACGAAGTCTTATATCCTATAAATATACTATTGTCTAGAACCTTAAACTCAAATAACTAACTAAATAGAAAAAACACTACATTAAACTTAAATTCAACTTAAAAAAATATTTAAGATACACAAAACTAAGCACATATAGATCAAGTTTTAAATTTTCAAAAAAAAATGTTAATCTTCCAAAACTGAACCCTAAAAATACTAACAATACTACAACATATGTTACCAAACTTCAAACTAAAGACTACCATCGCTCACTACATTCACTCATTTATGTTGAAAGCAATTCAATTTTATTAGTTCCTAATTTAATCATTTACAAATGATTATAATTACATAATTTAATTTTTTTCCATAAAAATATTTATAAAATTTATAAATTATTTTTAAGGTGTAATATATGAGAAGGCTTACAAAATCACAAAAGCCTTCTATGGGTTATATTCTTAAAAATCCATTCTGTTTTTTTTTTTTTTGGTCATAGGAGATTGGTTGTAATCTCACTAGATTTTGATTTACTTTTGCATATTACTAAAATTGGGATATGCTTTTAATTTAAAATCAAATTGAAGGTCAAATTTATCAATTTTCCCAAAGAGATGACATGGCTTTAAAAAATATTGACTTGACATAAGATTCATAATGACATATAAAATTTCATTATAAGCATTTATATTTTTGGTAAAAAAATTTAAATATGGTAATGACTAATAACTCATATATCACATCAATAAAAATAAGCTAAACAGTATTAAAAATACATTTTTACATTAACTTATATATTATATTTGTATAAATCCCCTAGACATTATTTAAGAAATGATTTGCCATGTGTCATCACCACATTAATCTTTTTTAAAAAAATTATGACATGACTTAATATAAAATATGACATGGCTTTTATTTTATTATAACATGTAAAATTTCATTTATGAAGTTATATTTTTGCTAACTTTCTTAAAATATAAGAATAACTTATAAATATTCTCATAAGTAAAAGTTTTAAATAATAACATAAATATAAATATAAAAAGTTTCACATCAATTTTAAGATTTAAAAATAAAAATTGTATTATAGATTTTATACTTCTATCATAAATAATTAAATTTTTGAGTTGTACTTCAACTATGACAAAAAAGTAATCATATTTTCAAATTATTACCTTTTTTCTTATGTAATCGCCATAAAATATTAGAAATTTTTAATTAAACTAATTAATAAATAAATTTAATTTATAATAAAACTTAACTAAATCTGAAAATATAACTTAAAATTTGTTAAACCAAAAAATTACAATTAGCTATTTTAATTTTTCATACTGATAAAACTAAAATCTAAAAGTATTATTAAATATATATTAAATTTTAAATTTTAAAAAATAATTATAATTTTAAAAAATTATTATCAATGCGCATGGATCATGAAAATTCCTAGTATAATTGTAAATATAAAACAAACAAATTGATAGTTAAATGATTAAAAGTTTATTTATATTTATATGTTCATCTGATTAATTAACAAATTGATTTCACAGTTTAATATTTTTTTAACTAAAACGAATATATATATATATATATATATGTATATATGTATATATTTTAAACTAATGATAAGATATATATTTTAAAAAATAATCATTAAATATATTATTATATAGTTAAAAATAATTTTTATAAAATGTAATTTTAAGTTTATTAAAATCAAATTGAAATTTTTAAACTAAATCATAAGAAATAAGACTACAAAAAATATGTCTATGATTTTTTGAAGCATTGAAATTAAAATAATAAATAAATAATGTTGAAATATAAGTTCAATTTTTTATTTTGGAATAAAAAAATATTATATTTAAAATTATTAATTATGTGCATGGCACAAAAGAAATCTATAATATAATAGGAGAGTTTACTCTCTCCTAAGGCTGCCACCTCAGTATTAGGTGGGTATAATTTAAAAAAAACATTGATAAAAAATAATTTTTACTAACTCTTGGTTCGAGTCCAGATTATTAGTATTCTAACACTAACAATTATACCACTACACTAAATGATAATTTGTCAATTGATGGCTAAAACTAATATATATATTTATGAAGGTCGAAAACCCTTGCTTTTATGGTTTCTTCTGAGGTTCGGGCCTGCAAGTGTATTACGAGTTTCGTTTTTAAATGAGATTCATCACGTCATACGAAGAAAAAGTCCATGTTTACAACAATTATAGTTATTTCTACAAGTTTTCATGTATTTGTTTTTAAGATCTGATAAAATGACAAGTTAAAAAAAAATATATAAAAAACATAATAATAATAATAATTATTATTATTACTTAATATACACAACTTACACAACTAAACTGAAGAAAAAATATCCAGAAACAAAATGTACTCTCAACAATCGTAATATAATTGATGTATTCTCAACATTACAAGAAACAAATTAAAAGACAAACAAAGAATAAGTCTCAGTGATACAGCAAACAAGACCACAAACTATAGCAATCACAATACTAAAACATTTTACTTCTTCATAAGTGGAGAACAATGCCTACATAGTTCATCACCACAACTCTAACCCTATAACAATAAAAAACTTGAAAAATAATGATCAACCCAAATCGCAAATTTTACAACTACAGTAACCGTAGCAAATATTGAGATATAACAAGAACTCTGTCCACGATCCTGCGCTTGCGCGGAGACAACACCCCTAGATATAGTTAGTCTAGAAGTTCCAATAGAATCTTAATCAACCACAAATTCTATAAATTCATACAAAATAAAATAAAAACATTGCTTTTAACTTAGGGTCAATTTACGCAATATTCATAAGAGCCCTAAAAATGAAGAATATAGCCATAGTAAAGTAGATGTCATAGGATGATGGGACAATTAGAGCCGAGTCTGGACCGTTTTCACCTTGCACGTGTGTGCGCGTCAAGATAAGGCGAGTATGAAACAACCAGAGTAACACTGACTTAAGTACAGTAACATAACTGGAAACGCACCACATTATGTAATGTATTACACCATATACTACACTGTACTATTATAGAGAATATGTAGTATAGAACCACATGTGGTAAAGTGAACATCAGCACAAGTGTTATTGTGGGAGCAATTGAAAAGCGCAACATTATATGTTTGGGCGATGATATGTAGGAGACATATATGCTGAAAGGAAACCGAAAAGGACAATAGGGTTGCCAATTTTAGTATACTATGTTAGATATAGCACATGCCCCCCCCCCCAAGGGTGCTATTGGGAAACAGTTCGTTTTGTAAGAAAGTGAAAGGAGTTAAAGGGGATTCGAATATAGGCAGAACCAATGTACACTATCTTGGGGTACATTCACTGGGAAACAAACTACGCTATGTATACAACAAATAGTATATTGAACAATAAAACAGCACAGGGCCACAACACAGAATGTAAACCAATAAAATTGAGGGCATGTCCATGTAAGGAATTATACGATTGGCTGAAAAATAAATTAGCGTAAAGGAATGCATATACATATGACATATGCCTTGAAGTGTAAATGGCTACTGTTATAAGGGAGCACAAGGTGGAGGAAGTTGAAGTGTGAGATGGGGTTAGTAGCAAAATCTCTACAGGTAGTCAATTTTAAAAAAAAAATCCTGCTTGGTGTCCAAATAGCATGAAATAGGTCAACGGAAGTCGCTCCCAATTTGTGGATTGAGGCGTAGATGATTTTTTATATAAAGTTAAAATAGGGTAGACCCATTGAAACGACTATACTATGTGAAGAAGTATATAGTTTAAGACTGAATGTAACCAACAATTTCAGATGGCGGTCATAATTAATCATCCAAATATTCAGTGTAGGAATCACGGATGTGGTTAACAGTGGGCAGTTCGATAAGCAATACTCAAGTTCCCGATTAAAGAGATATTAGTGTGTAAGTTTAAGTGTGAGGTGGGGTTAGAACCAAAATCTCTACAGATAGTCAATTTGTAAAACAAATTATACCTTGTGTGCAAATAGCATGAAACGGGTCAACGGAAGGTGCTCCAAATTTGTGGATCTAGGGATATATGATTTTTATATGAAGTAAAAATAGGGTAGACCCATTAAAACGACTTTACTATATTAAGAAGTATATAGTTTAGGACTGAATGTAACAAACAATTGCAGAAGGCTTTCGTAATGAAATGATCTGAATATTCTGTATAGGAATCATGGATGTGGTAAACAGTGGACAGTTCAATAAGGAATACTCAAGTTCCCGATTAAAGAGCTATTAGTTTGTAAGAACCTAAAAGTGTCGCTGCATACCACATGTTTTCCATTCCTTTCTAACTAACCTATGCCATAGTTTAGGCTGTCACGTCAATAGCATAACACAACAACAAAATTAATTTGAATCCACGTATTCCCGCCCATTGCATTTTTTTGTAGCTATGCATCATTCTCGTTGTATTTAATAGCTTCTCTCCTGTTCTCTGGTCTGTAGAAATAGAAAAGAAAAAGCAGAAGAATGTCTGAAAACGACAATAACAGTATAGTAAAGTCTCCACCTTCCAACCACCAGGTAAATTTTTGTATAATAACTCGCTTTTACATCCCTTTTGTTGGTCCGGTGCATACGCTATAGAGTAACACAACATATAAACTTTGTTATGTGGCCCTACTAGGCTGATTAGGACTTTTCTATATAACAACGGATAGAAAAGCGGACACTATATAAAGCAGATGGTGACGGAGACGTAGATCTAAATAGGCATAACTTCTTAATGGGGATAGTGTAGTATAATCAACGTAGGCTGGAAAATTAGGAAGAAACAAATAATGTTGTAGTTTCCAAAACCATTTGTGAGTATAAATACTCATACACGACCTGACAAATAACTGGAAAATAACATCTAACGTTTGATATGTTGTACTAAGAACATATCTCTTTCTGATCTGCAGATGATAGAACATGACACTGTTATGCTGATAACTTGAAACTGGGTGCGGGAAGTGGATGGCAAATGGGTATTTGATACGCTTTCGGAAGAGGGTACAAACTTCATAATGTTACGATTTGGAATGGAATATGATAGGTTGGTGCATATCGTGAAAGAAAGCCTACATCTTACACGTTCCCATGTTCATATCAAATTGTCATATCAATATCCAACCTGGTTGCAAATAGATGATGGCGATGGCTCAACCCCATAGTTTATATCAGACGATCATGAGGTGGAGGTTTTTGTCCAAATGAGGCGGAAATTTTGAGGACGTGAGCCTATTTGTTACAATAACTCAAAACTAACAGTGGAATTTCAACAACTCAACATAACCCACAGCCCGCAAATGTAACGGATCAAACCGGACTCAATAACGATGAAGATGAGAACGATGACAATGATGAAATGTCGAAAGATGCGTGGATGGCGTTTGCTATGTGAGAAACACCGCTGACATGTCCACACGAAACAAATGATGTTGGAGGCAGTTTTCGTGTTTGCGATCGGTAGACTATTTCACAACGTCATAATGTAATAGAAATACGTGGAAGCGAAGCTATCATTAGGCTTGCAAGTCCAACATCACAGACGTCCAATCGGGATAAGGGCAAAGCAGCTGAAATGGAGTGTGACCACGACTGCGGTGATGATGATTGTGCTGTCCCCCAAACCATACCAACAAAACACACACTATGTGGGGAAGGGACAAGTAGTCAAACTGTAAGAAGGCGGTTGTTTCCTGGATGCAACACATCAGTTCCGGGTGCAATGGATGATAATGGAATACCTGCTGAAGAAGTGAACATTGGAGAAGCTGATATAGAACCTGAGCTTCCTGCAGTTAACACAACCACTGCACTGACACATTGGAGTAGGTCCCAAGATTCACTCCAAGAGATACTTAATGACGAAAGCTCACAAAATGTGTTATTTGGCCGCGATGCTCCGCCTGTTGTTGACAGTACTGAAACTGATGGTGAGACACATCCATACTATATATAAAATGAATAGTACAGTCTACTGGTGAAATATAAACCTAATATGCCAATTTAATAAAATGCAGGTATGAATGCAGCATTAGATGCAGTGATCGTATGAAGGCGACAATTTGTATGTCAGTTAGGTGTTCAAGTCGAAAACTGATTGCAAGATAAAAATTGCAATACATGCGATTAATAGGAAGTTTCATTTCAAGACGAAGCGGTTGACACCAAAATTTATGGTGCTAATATGTGTTGCTACTGACTCTCCATGGAGATTTATGCAGCTAAGGTTGATGGCACTGGACATTTCCAGATACGACAAGCAACGCAAATCATTGTTGCTCCGTAGATGCACGTCAGAACTACTACAAATTAGCTACAACACAAGTCATTGGGGGAGCTCATTCAAGCCCGTTTAATTGCCATCACTCAAGTCCCCTTGCCTGCTACAATAAAGAAAATTATGCTCGACGAGTTCCATGTCAATGTATCTTATTGGAAATTGTGGAGGGCACGTGAAGTATGAATGGAACTAGAGTTAGGGTCAATGACGGGCAGTTACGCCCTTATGCCAGCGTATATGGGTCTGCTACAAACGACAAAACCATGTTCCATATGCTGTCTACAGAAGGAAGAGAATGCAGAAGGGAGAATGATGTTTAAGTATGTGTTCATTGCCTTTGGTGCGTAGATAAAAGGCTACAAGTTGATGCGCAAAGGAATTGTCATCGATGGGACTGGTATGAAAGAAAAATATAGTGGATGCTTACTCTCGGCTTATGCGCAAGATTGAAATTTTCAAATATTTCCTCTTGCATTTGGTGGGGTAGACAGTGAGAACGATGAAGCATGGGAGTGGTTTTTAACGCAGATGGAAACTTTTGTTGGGGATTCTCCAAATCTTGTCTTTGTATCCGACATACATGGGAGCATATACAATGCAATTGCAAAGATAACCAACATTCGTATACAACAAAATCTTCTACTGACGGTCAAAGTACAATATAACGTTAATACAATTCACTCTAGGTTTACCCATCTGCAAATCATGCTGCTTGCACTGTCCATCTTTGGAGGAACATTAAGGCGCGTTTTAAATCCAAGCGCGTTGTTTCCCTTATGGGTGTTGCAGCACGAGCATAGACGGTGTCAGAGTTCAATAAATGGTTCCTTGACATACAACGTGCCAGCGCAGGCTGTGCTGCATATTTGATGGACATCGATAAAAAATATTAAATATTGTACTACACATTTATACAAATAATATAACACTGCGGAAATAAATCATGCATACAGGGTTCGATCATTGGACGCGTGCACATTTCAAAGGTGACAGATTCAATATCATGGATTTTAGTATTGTCGAATCATGGAATGATGTGTTGACAGAAGCAAGGGAATACCCCTTGATTTCAATGTGAGAGTACATACGTACAAAACTGATGAGCTGGTTTGCGACCAGACGAGCAAAATCTTTGGAGCATAAGGGGACACTAACTACAAATGTGTGTACTATGGTGGAAGCAAACTACGACGCTTCAACAGGTTTTGTTGTGATGGGGATTAGCAAAATGGTGTTTCAGATACAGGGTCAATCTAGGAAGTTCCACATTGTTAATCTACTTGCTAGGGCGTGCACCTGCAACTCGGTCCGAGCAGCTGCGAATTCTATATACCCATGCGATTGCAGCAGGACGAAGAGAAAATATCCCAACCGAATCAATGGTTGCAGTTGCATACTACGTGGAAACGTGGAACAATGCGTACGAGGAAATATTGGACATTTATAGGAGATATGCTTCCTCCGGATGTGAGACGTCCCCCTGGGCCACCTCGGAAAGCCAGAATTCCATCAATCGGAGAAGATATGGTACTCAAGTTTATAAAATTTTAACATATCCATAGTGCACCATAGAATAGTATAAATCTTACATTTTGTTAATGTACACTTTTTGCAGTGGCAAAGTCAGAAGGGATGCATGAAATGCAGTCGTTGTCGGGGAGAAGGCCATAAGAAGGCCTCTTGTCGTCAGCCGATCTAAGTCTCTGACGCATGACAGGGGTAGGGGTACGAGAAGGTGGGGTAGTATGATTTTTTCTTTGTGACACGGCGGAAGTATGATACCGCCATGCTTGGAAGATGGTGTGTTGTTTCGGCGGCAACAATGGTGTTTTGAAAGTTCGGAAATATTGTCGTATACGTCAAACATGACGCATACAATATTATTTTTGAGCATTCCATTAGTTTTCTAACATCAACGAATATGTAAAATAGTTGTTGATGCTTGTTAACAAAAGTCCGCCATATGTTAACCTTCTCGCTTTTTTAAGTAAATAGCACCCCTCATGTAAACCTATCTCCCTGTTGTGTAAGATAAATGAAATACCCAATTCCCGCCTATAATTGAACCGCACTGGACCTATACTATTCGCACTGTAGTATAGTATTGTATATGTAGTACAAAAGAATATGCATAATAATGCTTTATCTCCGATCTTAAGATAGGGCGAGCAGTTTCTTGCAACACGGGTACATTAAGCGACATACATCGATAAAGTAACCAAAAGAAAGTAAGTAGAATAATGCTTTTATAGGGAGCCACTGAAAAGAAACCGCTAAGAAATGGAAAACAAGGATAACAACGACTCTTATGAAGGACATCATTTGATTTCTTAGTTGACGACATGGGAGAGAATGATAGCAGCGCAAACAAAGAAACCTACCAACGAAATAGCAATACATTGGCGGTGAACTTTTGCTTGCTCCGCATACTTGATTACTTTGATTTTAAGCTGCTCATTCGCTGCCAACTCACTTTGACAGTCATCACCTACTTCTTGTTTATCCTGGAGAGAATTGTTTTCATGGATTAATGCAGAGTTTACTTGTTTGGGATGGCAAATTTCTTTGCGCTGGCTGCGCATTTTTTCACGCGCCTCCAATAAGTTGGCTTTTTGCCACTCAACCGCCTTCTCTTTGTCGGACTATCCAATGAAAGTATGAACATCACATCTGAAATATCTTCGCCCAGGATTTTCATCCGACCATGCGACGGTAATACTCGTTGGGCGACCACAATGACAAAGGGGACCATCACATTTTTTCACCTCCGAGTACTGCATAGACGTCGCGTCGGAAGCATAGCTGTTGCATATGTCCATTGTAACCGCCGCGGGAGGTGAAAGGGATAATGATAGCAGGAGAGAATAAATTTTGATGAAAGCAAACTGCTTCTCGCTTAACGAATATCCTACTGTCGATACAAACAAAACCTCAGTTTTAACCTTCTACTATCCCAACTAAACACATAGTTTGGCTTTCGAAATATAGTATAGTTACTAAAAATATATACTATACTATATATAGAATGTGTTAGTTTTTTTCCTATTTGTACTACACCATGTCGTACTGCATACATTAACTTCTCATGTATGGCCGCCCATACTAAAGGGAGCTTCTCATCATTGACTTCATTTGTGTCCATGTAATTCCCCATAACTGTGAGAGTACACAATTGCAATTTGTAATCGGCTCCAACCCAGAATATAATGGTGTTAACGGGATACGAACCACAACTCAATGGAAGTAGGAAAAATAAATGTATTCAACACAATAACAAGAATGCTAGTGTCTTAAAGTAAGCTTCCGGTGCGTTTACGTAGTTAGGAGGATCGCATAAACGGGAAGACATAGGCTATTACATTTAAGTAGTTACGATGTTTGCATAAAAACTGTGACTACTCAAGCAACATTTAGTTTCTCGATCTCCTCTGGGTTGAAGGTGGAGAAAGCTTCAAATGCATATTTTTCTTATGAAATTGTTAGAGCGTCGGCTGTTAGATTTTCAGCGAGGTGCATGCACTTTGTGGCATGGAGTTCCATTACGAGAAGAGCAACAACACATGATAATCCTAGGAAGGGTAAAAATGAAGTTATACATACAAGGCAATTGTGATGGAAAGTTCAACTATTCCACATATGTAAACTAATAGTATGGTAGGGACTTACCAGGAGGTTCGCAAAAAAATGGAAGGCCGATTCGGGTTATGGGCATCGGTAATTCCATCGCCAACTCAACCAATGACTTCACCCTGTTGAGGCGAATAAGTAATGACATCAGGACAACAATCAGTTGAAGTAGTCCATCCAACTTAACATCCGTGACACACATTGGGTTGCAGTCTAAAACATGTATGCACCAATGTCTTATATCTATGACAAGACCAACCCAATGCCAACCGTCAACTTGAAAGGGGCAGTATAAGACTTCTACGTTTCCGCACCACCTCAAATTTGGCAAACCCTTATTTCTGAAACTACTGGGGAAGCTGAACTTACCTAAGTCATTTACCCGACAAAATTTTTGGTACTCACCACGCATGGGTTCGCCAAAAATTGCAGGAAGGAAATCATAAGCAGTAATTTTGGCACCACGCAGACGTTTACGAATATACGTCACCACCATATATGCTGCCAGTATGAAACATACAGTAAATATGATGGTGTAGAGGAAGGTAATATAGTAGTGGTTATACCTTCGTGGGTTGAGGATGCGCAGCTTCAAAGAATGTGACAAAATCCGTATTGGAAACAATAACACCTTCCCCTAGAGTGTAGTCCCTACAAAGTGAGGAGTATCACTATTTGGTGTAGTAGACTTCCAAGTAGTGTTGGTACGTCGATTTACCTTAGAGTATGAAGAAGGGTCCACAAAGCTTCTAGTCAGAATGCATTGACGCGAAGAAACGGTGAAAACCCACCCACAAGAGCTCTCATATTTGGGGTGTTCTGAAAAGGCGCTGATGGGTTCTGCGGTGGGGGTTACAGTAGATTCAATCGCTGAGGGGAGTGGTGGCAAGGAGTTTGGCCATTTCTTTTGATCAGAACTACGTTTTCTGGTGGCAGGCGCGGCGACTCTGGGCTTCCTAACAGACACTTCCGGTGGAGTGTACCTGTTGAAATTGCCTTTGTGCCTTTTACTAGCCCGTCTCTCAACTGCCACTGAAGCAATGGGCTTTGATGCAGCCGGATCAGACTCCGCAGTTAGTGGAACCTGAAAGTACATCACACAAATGAGGCTTCCGTCCAAAAATATTGCACAGCTCCACAAACAAAAAAGAAAAAAACAAACGTACCTTCTCAAGTGTATTGTTTGAATCAGCTAGAGGGGTGCAACCCGCTTGAACAAAATCTATATCACCAGTTCCCAGTGTCTCCTTTGCCACCGATGTTTGGCCTCCATCCATAATTGAGCTGGAAAAATGGGCCTGCCAATATTTAAAGTCATTAGTAGCACACCAGCATCCAATCACAAAATAACCTATTTATGTTTGACAACCGGCGGATATGTAACGGCAAGCAAATATTATTTTCGTACTATACCAACTTTTATTTAGAATAGTCTACTGGAATAGCTCAATTTACGCCATTAGTACACAATCTGGGAACTAAATGACTTCCCCTCAATCGTGGACAATACCACGATGCGCCATCTAAGTTTGGCAGCTTGACACCCAGTGCGCCTAACTGTGACTTACCGCCACTGCTTCCATGCACCTGAACAC
This sequence comes from Sinapis alba, assembly GCA_012274485.2. Lineage (NCBI taxonomy): Eukaryota > Viridiplantae > Streptophyta > Magnoliopsida > Brassicales > Brassicaceae > Sinapis > Sinapis alba. The sequence goes on from MU105585.1 coordinate 77,408, forward strand.
GAAATGACGATAAATTTGCTACTGTATAATGCAGTGGATGCTTGGTTAAGATACTTCGGTCCACACTATTACATATATGGCTTAGTATAAAACAATTTCACCAATAATATAGTTCAGTCGCGTAAACAATGAAACTTATAGTTTTTCCCACCGGAGCTTCATGCAGTACTTGCATCTGCGGGAACACATCTACGTTCGTCTCTATTGTGTGGGGGTTAAGCGTAGACGAAGAAAAAATATGCGACGATGTTTCTGATACTTATGTGCCACCCACACATGTAGCTCACTGCACATATATAAACAATTATTACTTCCTACTTACAACTATACCAGTGTAACACACAAGTTCCTCATATGATGTACAACCATATACATTGCACATATATAAATATAATAACACAAATATGTACCATCTGAGATTCATCCAATATAGACTATCTAAGTATATAATTCACTTATCTTGATTTTCCTAGCATCACCCGGACGGGCTTTACTTGCTCCAACAATGGTTACGTTATTTGGACCCAACATCGCATTTGCTGCAGTAACCGATGGGGTTTCATCCCCCTCAACATGCGTATGTGCTGTCCCACTTCGATTTCACCTCCTCCCGTTGATGTATTTATCTATTCACATGGCCTTTCTTCTGCATATATGCTTCTTTTGCATATATGCGGCACAGTAACGCAAGAGCTGAAAGTTGGATAACACAACCAAAAGTGGAATTTCATACCTTCGGCTGTTGTGTTACTCGAACATCCAATGGCGGTTCTTGAGCCTCGTTTACGCAGCCCCAGTGCTGCCATAAATTGGTCATGTTGGTGTTGCAATTGTACAACAAATTCCTTTTTTATCCCCACTAATTCCTTGTGAAAGTGGTTTTTCAAACTTCTGCAACAACCTTCAAAGTGGTCTGCCGACGTGTGCAGTATTCGAGCCACATCACCACCATCCACATTTTCACCCCCAAATGCAGTAAACTTTGTAGGCGTTTGTTCAGTATTTGTAGCCTAGTCGGTGGAATCATCTCCTACCCCGCCAACCCCCTTACCCTGCTTGCCATTGCTTCCCTTTACACCACCACGCCAACTATTGTGCTCAAAAGGAAAATCATCGTGAATCAATGACACCAAGTGCGCAACTTGAACATCATCAACCTCATCTTCAAATGGAGGAATGTCCATGTTTTCACACAAAATTGCCCGAACTTTTGCCTGAAAAAGAACACATCAGAAATGAAGTTTTGTTGTTGTCTACTACAAGCTATGGATCAGTTTCAATTACAAAAAGTTTCCTCCCATACCTGCATGTTAGCTCAAGAGTTTGTGCTGTAACTACATTAATTTTAACACTCCTAGCACATACACCATCTACAATGTCTTCAATGGGCATTGAGTCGTCCAGCTGATCAACCCCATAACATGGATCAACTATAATCTGCGGACAACTGTAGACGGTGGCGAGAACAATTGCATGCGCAAATCCTCGAATGGCAACCGTGTCTTGGGTATATTGAGCAAGAGAACATGGCTTTGCACTTCCAACGGTTAACAAAAATGACTCCCTGCCCCAAGGGTATTGCATAAAGGCGTTTATATCGCCAACCATCTCTACCACTTCAGGTCTAATGTGTGTTGAACCACTTGTAGGGCATAAAATTCCTTCAACCAGAAGTAGTAGTGCTAACCTCATTATTTATCCTCGTCTTTGCATTTATCTTTTTGAGACAAACGACAAATTATCCATTCTGGGATGATCTTCTCCTCTCTCCCAAACAAGGTTCTCCACACCTCTCCACTACCACCAACTTGCTTAACCTTTGATTTACCTTTCTTTTTCCCTTTCCCAACAGTAGGCAGGTCCAAAACATTATCTGGAGGTGTTCTACAATTAAGTTCGATCACTAGTGCGAAATCTCCTATCGCATAACGTACATGCTTCCCAGCAAACCTCCACCATAGCTCATACTCGTACGAGTGACCAGCTGACGGGACAGAACCTGGTGGCAGAACATAACTGAAAAAGTATGGCTGCCCATGAGCATAATTTGTCTGAACTGGGATTCCACAAGCTTCTCCTGCTGCGCATCAGAAAGTGCATCTTTTATCACATCGATCCATCTCAAATTGAAGTAGTTGTTAATTCTTTAATGTTCGCTTGGTCCAAAACCGGTCTCAAACAAGCACTCTGGCAAACCGAACTCCTCCATACCATACATGAAAAGGTAATTCACTAACAACAACAATGAAATGTTTTACTTTATAGTACAAGGAACACTAAAAGAGAATAGTTTACAGTTTACATGTGATTGCTAAACCTGAACGACTCTACCAAACACAGTTTACTAATATTTAATAGCTTCCTAAACGAGTGTCCATTGAACGCAAAATGTTATGTACTATACATGTTTACCAATAGTATCAAGATTTGCCTCTTCACCTACTTGCCTATACTATACAGGTTTGTCCAATAGTTTACTCAATTTCAGCGGCACTTATTTTGCGAACCAACAGCCCATATCAGTTCATCTACTTTCCTATACTATACATGTTTACCAACAGTTTAGTCAGTTTCAGGAACACTTAATTTTCAATCCAATAGACACATATCAATACATATTCGCACCCAACGAACCCCTAATTCACATGGCACAATAGTAGTGAAAACCATGAAAGGGAATAGTTACCATTTTCTAAACGTTCACCAAACATGTATGACTATACTATAAACCGTTTAGTAATAGTAAAATATGTTATTTTATAGTACTAGGAACACTAAAAGAGAATAGTTACCAATTAAATGTGGTTGCTAAACCTGAACAACTCTACCAAACACAGTTTACTAATATTTAATATCTTCCTAAACGAGTGTCCATTGAACGCAAAATGTTATGTACTATACACGTTTCCCAATAGTGTCGACATTTGTCTCTTCACCTACTTGCCTATACTATACAGGTTTGCCCAATAGTTTAGTCAGTTTCAACGGCACTTATTTTGCGAACCAACAGCCCATGTCATTTCATCTACTTTTCTATACTATACATGTTTACCAATAGTTTATTCAGTTTCAGGAACACTTAATTTACAAACCAACACACATATCAATACATATTCGCACCCAACGAACCCCTAATTCACGTGGCACAATAAAAGCGGAAACCATGAAAGGGAATAGTAACCAGTCTCTAAACGTTCACCAAACATGTATGCCTATACTATAAACCTCTTAGTAATAGTAAATATCATTCAACGGACTCTCTCTACCACACTCACTGAGGTATACCATAAACGTCTAGCAGTAGTATAGAGATTCAGACAACGCATAATCCGACATGCATATACTAATTGCATTACTAGAAACAAGTTTCACTTTTTCTCGTCCCCTACCTTTTATCCGTCGCTGTGACACCTGTTCCGCTGGATCTGCACACATGTATATACACCCATGAGTTTCCGATTTTAGTGTATAGATACCCAACTAATGCAAACATCAAAACGACCTTACCTTGTTGTACTGGATTGCAATAAAATATGTTCCCCATAAATCGCCGCTGGCAAATGTTAACGTAGCGGAAACCCTAATACGCGTAATAGCCCGTCTTCACTAACCGTTCAGGCCCCACAGTTTCTTCCCGCCTGTCTGGATCGAATTCCTACTCGCATTAGAGACTCCACACTCGCCTTATCAACACCCGTCGGTCGTAATCGCTGTTCCTCTGAAGATTGGAAGAGACTAAGCTTTTTGACTTTTACGGGAAACTGATAACTTAAACAGAGGTTTAATTTCCACTTGCAGGGTAAGGGTATTTTGGGCATAGCCGAGAACATTATATAACATATCTTAACCATGCATTTCTAATGGTTATGGACTTAATTTTTTGGGGCTATGTGTATGAGCCCAAATTTCCCTTTAACTTATTACTAGGAATCAGTAATCCCGCTCAAGCGTGGGGTTCATTTGCTTTGTATTTGATACTAAGTAATACTTATGAGTTTGTGTATGTTTCTTGGATCATGTTGCATTGAATGTAGTGGTTAGATAATTTTATCCAGCTTTTTTGTACTATTTTATCCTCTTCTTAATTGGTCTAAAAAAGAATATAGTTTTACTAACTAAAGACTACCTCGTGAAGCTGACTTGCATCTATTACGCCAATGACTTATTCTCCTTATGAGAATAGTGCCATGGATGGTGTTTAAGTGTTATGCTCTCCATCTTCATGCTTCTTTCAAGTGTTCTGCTTCATTTGCTCTCCTCTTTTTTTCTGCATGACTTTGTACATTCGTTGAAATAACTAATGTTTCAAATTTGTGTTTATATGAAAAGAAAAAATATTTTATTAGTAAAAAAAATTAAGATATTACAGGAAGGTTACAACAATATCATAGGCAAGACCATAGAGTGAATCTTCTGGCAGATTCCAGTCTTGCAGAATAAGTGAATTTCAGAAAACATGTTACATATCATCAATAAGGAATTTAACAATCAATACGTGCTATAATAATGTACTGAGATCACCTTGAACACAATATTTCAGGACTAACCACATGTGAGAAGTATTTCCTACCTGAGCCCATAAAACTATAATTTGAAACAATTAAATATAGAGAGACAGACAATTAGCTAGATAAGCGCAAGTCTTTGCCATGCATAACTTGAATACTTTTGGATGATTTAGGGAGTGAAGGATCCTGACCTGAAAAAGTGGTGAAGAATTACAAAACTTGTCAATATCTGAAGTAATCTTGAAAATCAAACATCTTGAAAAAATCAAACATCTTGAATACTTTTGACTCATCAACATCGTCCAGAATAAAAATTAAAATAGATGAGCTCAATAAATTCAAGCACTTAGGCATCCCAGTAGGAAGATTTCAAGTAACACAAGCATGTAATAATTATGTTGGAAAGAGGAGACAGACCTTGTCATTATTTCCTGAAAAACATGCTCTTCTACTACTTATCAACACTTAGTTGCAGAGAAAAATAATCGATCGACTTCCATTTGCTACACAATCTGCAATATGATAGTATTTATATAGGATTAGATTGAGAAATTTCTGAAACGGTTGGCGTGGGCGTTTAGTAAAAGTTAGGTGTAGTAGTATTGAATCCTAGTAATATCTTCATTGTCTGAATTGGTGTATGTAATGGGGATAGTTGGTCTTCTTCTTTAACCATTTCTTTGAGAGAGCTATGAGATTAAGAAAGGAGGAAGAAAGAAGGCCATTTAGGGTTTATCTTCAGTTGAATAGTAGTTTACATGCGCTATTAAATTATGTCAATAGTTGATAGTTTCGGTGGCCCTTTTAGAAAAAAAGAACTGCTGACGTGGACATTTTCATCGGAGAGAGAAGTGTCTTATTATATATACTAGATAGTTGTCTGCGCATATTTTATTTAATTTTTTATAGATTAAATATTTTATTAAACATTAAACAATTGGGTTTGTTTATAACAGATGATTCAGTGAATAATTCTCCATTTATTCAAAAAAGTAATAATAATTTAGCACAAATTGAAAGAAGGATAGTTCGAAAGTGAAAAATGAAAATAGTGACAAGTAGAATTTTATTTGAACATATAGTTTGTTGGGAGAAGAGTTGAATATAGAAGTTAGAGCATCTCCAAAAAGACTCTCTATTTTGAAGTTTCACAAACTCTATATTTGAAGTTTCAAAGTGTTCTTCTCCAAAAGTTAAACTTCAAAACTAACTTCAAAATTATAAATTTGTCACAACTAATATAAATTCATAAAACTTTTATAAATAACTAACACATATATAAAATTATTACAACAATATTAATTAATAAAAACTTGCATTAAATATAAAAGTAGAAATAGAAATACATAATTAAATATTAAACTACAAGTAAAATATCATATTATACCATAAAATTATTTTCATAATGTTCCTATACGTGATCAAATAGTGCATTTTAAAGTAAGAAATGACTCTCTTTATTTTTAATTTATAGGTTACAAGCTAAAAATTGTTGAAAACAGATATCTTCATTTTTTGCCATTTCAATTGTTGCTTTTACCACTGATCTTGTATCTTTTATCGGCACATTAATATCACGTTCATCCTCAATGATAATATTATGCATTATAATGCATGCCGTCATTATATCATGCAATATCTCCTTCTTCTAGTAACGAGATGATCATGCTATGATAGCAAACTTGGACTGCTAGAGTTCAAGTGCACGTTCAACATCTTTTCGACATGCTTCTTGTTTTGCTGCAAACAAATTTTTTCTTTGGACCTTGGGGATTTCTTATTGTTTGAACAAGAGTTTACCATTTTGGATAAATCCCATCAGCTAAATAATAACCCATGTTATATTTGTTTCCCTGAATAACTTAATTAACTGGAAGAGCGATACCTTGATCAAGCTTTGAAAATAAATTGGATGACTTCAAAAATATTTCTACAATTGCTCGGAAAAATCTCTTCATGCATTCAATGGCTGTAGACTCTCCTATTTTGATGTACTCATTTGTTGCATCAGCAGGCACACCATTCGCCAAAATTTGAATTGCAGCACTAACTTTTGCAAAGTTGATAAACCCATTCTACCAGATGCAATATATCTTTGATGGAAGTAGTTGTCATGTTCTGTAACAGCATCGACAATGTGAAGAAATAACTCTCGTGGCATTCGAAACTGACGATGGAACTCTCTTTCGCCGTACACAGGATTATTAGAAAAATAATCATTATACAAATTAGAATGAGCATTTTTCTATCACGATGTATACCTGTGGCCATGAATAGATCCTCGATGGCTGACGTGATCACTTTGTTGGGTGAGTGGTGAATTAGAAAGTTGTTTTGTGCTAACAAATTGATTGCAATTTTTTCTTCAATCTCCCTTGCTGCATTGTGTGTATTTAGAAATAATATAAGATCTCATTGGTAGCAATAACCAATCTCTTGGGAAATTGTAGGAAAAATAGGTACGAGTTACAGTAAAACAAATAAGAGTTGGGAAAATAGAAGCACAAAATCTCTACAATGTAGAAAGAATACTATTACATACGCCGTTAGAAATTTAAAGAGCTGCATAACACAAGTGGAGAACATGCATCCAAGTGGTGTAGCTGAATTTGACATTGTAAGTATTTATTTTACTCAATATATATATATATATAATAAAAACGCTGATTGAAACATATAATAAACTGATTTAAACAAAACCTAAAACAATAAAACATAAATAATATGGGCTGTTAGACCAGCCACTTAAACACAAAACATAATAATAAAACAAGAACAAATAAGATTGAAACTTTATTTATTAAAAACTTTCTTAAAAGGAGAGGATGAAATGAAGGATATAAATAAAAGAGTGAGAGAATGAGAGAATGAGAACATGCCTTACAACTGAAACAAAGACTCCTTTATATAGGAGTTTACAAGGGTGCAATTATACTTTAAATTTTTAAATAGAAGTAAAAATGACACATATGGACAATACCACTAGCAAAAAGATATCTCCATTAAGCTTAATAATTGTTTGTTGTCTGCTGGAAGTGGACCTTGGTCTTCATGGCTACAGAAGAGAGCACTTATTGATGTTTGGATTTTTATCGGGTATTGGGCAAGAGATCCTGAAAAATATTCGTAACAATCTAACATTTATTTGACAAATTTGTAACAAAGATAATTCTTGGATTTTGAGGAGATTTGCATTTTTGTGGAGAGAAATCAAACTCCACTGTTTCTGAAAACTTCTTCATCAATTTCTGGTACTTGAGACCCTAATTCACTCCCTAGAGACCGAGAGATTTGATCTGCTATTGACGGTAGAAGTTGTAAGGAGATTGCCTTAATTTCTTCTTCGGATTTTGCACCTTTAACAATGCAAACATTTTGGATTTTTGAGCCAAGAAAAAAATTGTCTCTGATTTATGGTTTGGTGTTTGGTTAAGTGTTTGGATTTTTGAGTTTTGTTTCTTTTTCCAGGTAAGGATATTTGACGGAAAAAAGTTTGAGGGAATTTTGTATTTATCCCACCACTTGACTCTGAATTTTCTTTGAATAACAGAAATTGGATCTGATGTAAATTCAAGGGTCCATGAAATACCCAAGGAAAATAAAATTTTGAGTGGTAAAAGGCTAGTGGAGAAAATTTCTTTTTTTTCAGACGGAATGAAATTTGTCTTGAAGATTTAGAATAATTTTTGGATATTGGGCATGAAAATATTTGTGATAGAACTAAAGTAGTTCCACCATGGTATGAACCACCAATAGGAGATTTAGATAGGATTTTATGGATTTTGAAGGTGGAATAAGCAACATTAGTGTGTTTTCGTTTAAATAAAAGTGTTTGAAGGACACTGAATCTGTAATTTCCAAAATGGTTTGAAAGAATAACGTAGTTTTATCTGTATTATGCGGTTTGAAGAAATAGTTTTTCCAAAAATATTTTTCGATCGTTAAAAATGGATCATTGTTTACAAAAAATATTTTTCTATACTTATAATATTTTGGTACATATGCTTTTGAAAATATTCTGAAGGAGTATTTTGGGAAATTTTCTTCAAATAATCTGTGAATTATTTCAAGGTTTTGAAGCAATTTTAGAGATCTGGTTTTCTCTTGAAATCACTTTTGAAGGGATCTCGTTAAAATTTGAAATAGCTTGAGAAGGGAAGTTTTTGGAAGATTATCCCGACTCTTGCTTTGAAAAACTAAGCTCAAAAACCTTTTGCAATTGTAACATTTGATTTATGATAGATTTGGGTGTTTGAAGAGATTTTGGGGTATTTGGTATTTCTTCTTTTTAGTATTTTTTTTTTGTAACTGAGATCCAAGGTTCTGCTTTTGGGTTAGTGTTTGTAGGGTCAGTTTTTCGAGATTGGTTCCATAGAGATTGCCTTGCCTTCGCCAATCATCTTTTTCGGAGGCATTGTACCTATTTTGGAGAAATTCTCTTGTCAAGAAATATGGGACAAAGTTTGAATCTCCTTTTATAAATTCAATTTGAAAATCGAAAATACTTAAAATCGCTTGCCACCGTGCAAAAAATTGTTTTGATGCAAGGTTTTTCACATCTTTTTATAAAACATCTTTAGTACTTTTGCAATCAATTCTTGAATTTTTTTATTTAAAAGATCGCTTTGAAATTTTTAAATACACAAAATTATACTTAAAATTTATTTCTTGATAGTAAAATAGTTCTTTTGGGTATCCTTCCAATATGATGACGTAAACTGTACAATACTTTCGCGACCATCTAAGTTCTTTTGTTTTAAAATACCCCCATATCCTACATCTGAAGCGTCTGTTTCTATAATTTTCTCTAAATCTGGATCTGCTATATGCAGACATGGGATCTCTAAGACTTTTTTTTAATCCCTTGAACTATTTTAGTATGTTCTTTTGTCCAAGGAACTGGGTTTTTCTTTAGACGACTATGCAAAGGCTTAGCTATCCTATTAATATTAGGACAAATAATCTAAAACATAATTAAGACTTCCAAGTAACCTTTATAATTGAGTTCTATTAATAATTTTGTCTGGAAACTTATTTGCAAATTCTAAAGATCTCTGAATAGGCGTTATCATACCTTGTGATATGTAGTGACCTAGAAATCTGATTTTAGTTTGAAATAGGGACATTTTTGTTTTGGAAACAACAAGACCATTTTTTCTTGCAACATAATAAAATGTCTTGAGATTTTGAAATGTTCATCAATAGAATTTGAAAATATTAATGTATCATCAATATATACAATGCAAAATTTTGAATAGTCAGAGAATATATCATTATGATTCTTTGAAATTCAGAAGGTGCATTTTTTAAATCAAATGGCATTACATTCCTTTGGTATTGGCCAAAACGGACCGTAAATGCAGTTTATAACGATCATTTTCAGATATCTGAATTTGCCAAAATCCTGATTTTATATCAAACTTTGAAATTATATGAGCAGAGTAAAGTATTTGAAGTAAATCTTTTTCATTTGGTATTGGATATCTAATCCATTTCAGGGCTGTGTTTAAAGGTTTGTAATTAATAACTAATCTTGGGGTTCCTCTTTCAATTTCAGAACTTTTATTTATATAAAAAGCAGCACAAGACCAAGGAGATCTTGATTTCGAAATTAGTCTATTATCAAGAAGATCATATATTTCTTTTCTACAATGTTCTTCTAATTCTGAGTTCATTTGAATTGGACGGGCTTTTGTGGGAATCTCTTTTTTCAAATTTTTTTTTATCATAAGATAAGTCTACAATATGTTGTTTTCGATTCCAAAAAGCAGTTGGCAAATCTGAACAAATTTCTTTCTCAAATAATTTATGTAACTTTGAAATTTTCTCTTTTATTTCTTTTAGATTTAAGGTATCTAAGTTCTTCTGAAGTAAAACTTCTGATTTTAAATTTTTCAAGTGGAAGGTTTTACTATGGATTAAAGAGTTTAAAAAGTTTTCTTGTATCGAACAAGCTTTTATTAGATTTAGGCTTCGCTTCTTTGGTGTTTCTAGAAATTGGAAAGCTAGTTTTATGTTTTGAATGTTAAATGAAATTTCAGCATCCATAAGTTTATATGGTGTTATCAAATTGATAATGGTGTTCCTAAAATAACATTTTGATAAATGGTGTGAGAACAAATGCAGTTTTAATAAGGATATTTTCTTTTAATATTGAAGCTTTTGCTTTAGATGTTATACGAAGTTTAAAGTTATTTGCAGCATATAATTTTTCTCTAGTTTCTAGATGAAAACATTTTGGAACAAGCCCGGACTTGGTGCAATTAAGATCCACACCAGTATCAAATAAAGCAATTGAATCAATTTTGTAATTTTCAGAGGAAATGATGTTAACTCTAATTTATATTTTTGAGAAGTTATTTCTCTTAGAACGAAAAGGAAATCATTAGGAGCCATATCTAGAGATTGAATTTGTTCTTTGAGATTTTCATCTTTATTATTTAAGCTATCATTTTCTTGTTTTTCTTAACTAGAATCATGATGAAATTTGGTAGAAGATATAATTGAGTGGAAATACTCAGAATCTCGTTTTTGTTTTTCTTGAAGGATTTTTAGATCATTTTTTAGTTCTTTGATTTCAATTCTAAGATCTTGTATCGTTGTTTTTGAGGTGTCTTTCTTTCTTTTGTTAAGAATGATGGTGAGATCATAAGAAGATTTGGAAGAAGCTGGAGCATAGGATTTTGGAGAGCTATATGTGTTTTCTACATCTTTCTCGTTTAAAGAAGAAAGAATTTTCTCAAGAAATTTTTGTTTTAAGCTTGGATTTGAAATGAAATTTAATATTTCAAGTTGTAATTCTTGATCTTTTGCAAGGACATAAATATTTTTTTCATTAAACTCTGAACTAGATGATCAACTATTTAGTTCATCAACTTGAAGGGCTTTCAGAAGCCATCGACGAATCAGGGTCATAAGATGAAGAATAATCATTTAATAAAAGATCAGATAGTTTACCTGAAATTTCTTCTCCGAGGTTGAGTTCCTGGATTTTGCGATTAAAACGACAAAATTTGGAAGTGTGGCCTTTTTATTACATTTGAAACATGTGAGGATTTTATAGAAAGGTTTTTAGCTGGGGTTTCCTTTGAAGGAAATTTTTTTGGGGGGGTTTCCTTGACTTCTCACGGTTTTCAAAGCTCTTATAGTTTTTAGAATGTTTTCTAGGCTTAGTTTTAGAATAGTAGTTTTTGGTGAAATTTCCTACACAAGATTTACTACCATGATTGGGGTCTATTTCAAATTGTTTACCGAATGATCCTAATTCCACTCTTGTTTTTTGAGTTCCCACTTAAGATGTTTCTGAAGTTTCAAGTATTGGCATATCCTAATACCTTCTTGTTGAACAATATTGATCAACTCTCCATAAGTGAAATCATCATAATCTATTATTTGGGTTCCCATTGAATCTCTAATTTTTTTTCTAACTTTGTCTCCTAAAAGAGTACGAAGGCCAGCAAGGAAATTTTCTTTCCAAAAAGGTTGGTTAGAATCCTGACGGAGTAAGACTCTAGTAAGAACTGTATTTTTGTACCATTGAAAATCACTTAGCGCTTTGCATTTAAGTTTTGAAAGAAGTTCAACATTTTTATCTCTAAGGACTGAGGGATCTCCTATAAAATGCAAAGTTATTGTTATGACTAATGTAGCAACATCATCTTGTTGAGGATTTCCAAGATTATCTAGGATTGACACATTATCTTCATCAATTTTAATTGAATCAAGGATTTCTGTTCGTTGCTGATTGGTTAGGTAATTATTCCACCATCCTTTAAGATGTCCCGAAAAGCCAGCTATGAGGAGTTCGGCTACGGTTTTATCCTCATTTCCTATTTGGTCCTATAGGTGTTTGCAGTCATCGTCATTTTCTGGAAGAAAATTAAAATATTATATTAAGATATACTATCAATATTCCAGTCATAGACTGATGATGAGTTAAACCTAGATTGCTATATTGGTTGGATTTGTCCTACATCAGGGATGGAGAGTAATTGACGATCTTGATGGTTTTGCCAATCAAGATGGTTTATTTTTGGGACAAAATTTTGATCAGAGCATTCACTAATGTCTGAATCATTGGCTAGGGTATTTATTTGGATTTTGGAAGTAGGAGTATGTGGGATATCAGAATTATGTGGCATGCTACTTTCCTCTATTTCTACTTTACTTAATTGACTCTGGAGAGCACGAATGAATTATATGTTTGTATCTTGGTATGTTTTGACACTTGAACTGGAAATTTGGAAAGGATTGAACATGGGACTTTTGTTTTTCTTTTTAGAAGGAGATTCCATTGGAATGGAGCTTTGATTTTGGATTGATTTCCCAATCCTATCAAGTTGCTTGCTTATCGTACCAAGATTAGTGTTTAAAAGTTTTTTGGGGACAATGATATTTCTGACATTGGTTTTATCATCTTCTTGAGGTTGTTTAAGGGAATTGCTTCAATTGGGGTTCCTAACCATTTTAGTTTCATCTCTTGGGGGAGTAGGATGGCTGGAGCGAATAATTTTACCATTAGCAAATCTTTCCCATTCAAAAGTTTTATTGCGATTGGTAGTTGGGTTCGTTGTTTTAGAAAAAGCGAATTATTTTACCTTAGCAAGCATAATTTTCAAACCAGTTAAAAAATAAAATTTGTACCTTATGTGTTTGAAGATAATTTTAAAATTCATTTTGAATGTTATTAGAGTAGAAATCATCTCTTAAAAACTCTTTGTCAATTGAAAATTCTTTTTCTATTACGTTTAATTCATTTAACATGTTATCCATAATGACTTAAAAAGTTGGACTTGTTGGTTCAGATTTTGTAATAAATTCATTTTGTGAAACTTCATTTTCTGTAAAGTAAACCGGTTTTGAAATTTGTGATTGAAAGTTAACATTTCTTAAAACAGAATTTGGAATATCCCAGGTTGAAAATCGAGGACAAAATTTTATAATCTTTTCTTCTCTAGCAAAATCTCGACCTAATTGTGAGACTTCCTAAATCAATAGTTTCTGGATTAGAAGAAGATTTGCACATGTTAGAAGAAGAACCACACAAATATTCATCAATCCTGTCTTGGTTATTTCTAATAAATGACAGTCTTACTTTTCCATCACGAAATTGTTCAATATGTTTTGAACGTGTATTTGGTTCTATAAATTCTTGGGGTGCAGGGAGTTTGGGTTGGACAGCTCCTTCGAAGACCCATTTGTGAGGAAGATTTACATCTTTCCATTGGACGGATCTTGAGTAACGGAGTTAGATCCTGAAAGATCAGTTTGAAGTAACAGGGTTTCCCCTTTTTTGCTAGAAAATTTTACCTTTGAAGAAAAAGCATTTGTCATAGCTTTATAATGAACTCTAAAGATCAAACCAATTGGGATTGATCCTTCAATTATTTCATAGTTGTGCATTTTAATTTGTAACACTAAAGATTTTAAAATATATTTTTTTCATTTAACGAAACAGTAAAATTTGGATAGCAATCAAAAGAAATTGGTCCAGTACATAAACTAGATTCAACCGAGCTTAACAAGGAATCTTCAAATGCTTTGAACCGTGTGTCTCTTAAAATAGTTAATATTAAATTATTTAACCCTTTTTTTGAAAGAGGTTTTATACCGACCTGGACCAAACCAATATGAATATATTTAAAGTTCTTTTCTCTATGCCTTTGCAAATCACTTAAAAAAATAAATGAATTGTCTCAAATGGTTTTATAAGTTGAATATCACGTTCTTCAGTTTTTAAAGAAAAATTTGTTCTTAAGAAATTCATTTTTAGATTTGATAAATTTGATCTTTATGAACTCTTGGGATTTCCCATTGATCCTTGGAAATCATCTATAGTTGTTTCTTAACTAGTTACTATCTTTTTGAATCTTTTATTGCTTTCTTTTCTGATCTGGAAGAAGAAGAGGCGGATTGGGATTTGTATGATAAAGATCTAAAATATGATTCCATTTTTGATATTAAAGGTGAAAATCTAAGACTCCTTACAATCAAGTCTAAAGAGAGGTTTTTTTTTCCAACACCTACGGGATTTAGGACCTTTCTTAGACCGGCAAAACACTCAGGAAGACTAAGATTTAATCCTATAAGAACCAAACACAGACAATCAGTAAATCCCCAACACCCAAAACTTAGACGCCTACTCAACCAGGGTTCTGATATTTATTTTGTAATTAACCAACTTTTATGTTTCATTACTTTATAGATGGAGAAGGCTAAGAAACTTTTGCTAAAAGATCCAAAACTACAAAAAGTTTCAAAGTTGATCATGTGTGGGTAATGATGAAGGATGTTCCAAAGTTTACAAGCAATGTCAACATCTTTATCCCATATACTCCTAACACTGAAAGCAATACTTTCGGCTCTCCGACATCACAATCTCCGAGAATGCCTTCATTTTCAATCAATTTAAGTAGTGATGATGGCGGATCAAGTTCACGTCCTATTGGATCGAAGAAAGCAAAACTCAAAAGGAAAACAACCAAAGGTAATAATATGGCCGATGATACTTTGATATCATCAAACAAACAAATATTTGATCTTTTAAAAGAAAGTGCAACCAACAAGAGAAAAATTCATGAGATGATTGAGTTACGAATGCAAAATGAAGCAAAAAATTAGCTTTAAAAGAAGCAAAAGAGAAAAATAAAATATTGCTAAAAGACGTAGATTTATCGGTGATATTAATACTCGTGAGTATATTCGTTCTGAACAAGAAAAAATCATACGAAAAAGATGCCAAGAACAACAACAACAACAACAACAACAACAACAACAACTATCTTCAGCTATATTAAATTTGCTTGGACAATATTTTGAAGATTTTGTAGCTTCCAAAGCAAATTTACCTGATTATTAGTGTTGTTGTAATATTTAAATTTCTATAATAATTATGTCTTCATGTATATTTTCTAAAGTTTTTTTTATTAAGATTGTTTTGTAATATTCTAGTTGTGTAAAACTTAAATTTATAGAAATAAATTTGAATATTAATGAGATATAAAATTTTTTAAAGATTAAAATGAGAAATGAGAAAAATATTTAAGAATCATAAATAGGATGTGTAATTGGAAGGACCAAAATGTAAATAAAAAAATGAAACTTCAAATTTGAATTTTTGAGTAGTGACACTCTATATTTGAAGTTTCACTACTTAAGACTTCAAATTTGTAGTTTTGAAGTTCCCTTTTGGAGAGCAAAAAACTTCATATTTGAAGTTATAGAGTGTTTTTTGGAGATTCTCTTAAAGGGTTGAAGAAGATGCGAGAGATGACGATTGTGGATCATGATATAAGCTGTTTCTAAGGGAGATGTATTGGCTATGAGATAGATGTTTGAGGAACGCATTGATATAGAAAGAGAGATAGTTTCTACTTCCGTTAGTGATTTAGTGAATGGATTTTTTTTTCTTTATTTCGTTATTTAACAGTCTTTGTATGTTGTATTTAGAATCTATTGAGTTTTAAATTGTGGGAATAAAAAATTAATCATTTATATGTTTTAGTCGTTAATTGCCGAATAAAAAGTGTTAACTTTCATTTGTTTTCATTTAATAAAAATAATGGTAGTGACTACTATTTTTGGATTCTGGTTGGATGTACAAACCAACAAAGTTAGTGATATTTTATATAAAGTTAATGGTCTTGGTGACAAATTCTAAGAGAAAAATAAATAATTACAAAGTATTCTAACATTTTTTTATTGTTTATTACATAAGACCATAATCTATTACAAACAATGATCTAATTATTTACAACTTATGAATTTAACTTAGTGGTGTTAAATCAGGTAAAACCGAACTAATTGAAACCAAAGCAAACCAAACCGAAATAGAGAAAGTGGTTTAGATTAGGTAGTACAGAATAAACCGAATGAATGTTTTTTTAGGAAACCGCAGTATATGAATATGGTTAGTTATATAACTTGACCAGATCAAATAAACATAATAAATAGATTAATTAAAAATATTAGTATACTTATATGTAAATTTTATAATAATATTAATAATATATACAAAATTTATTTATTATTATGATATTAATAATCAAAACAACTTATTTTATTTTAAGTTAAAATAGTTATTTTATTTTTCTCATTTTTATCAAGTTAAATAAAACCGAATAAACCGAAAAACGATGGTATATAAACCAAACCAAACTAAATAGATATTATTTAATATGGAAGTTAATTTTCATAAACAAAAAAAAAATTAAAAATTGAACTGAAACCGTACTGAAGTCCGGATTGAACATGCCTAATTTAACTTCATACAATATTTTTGACGTCAAATGATTTTCTAAACGATTCTACCATAAATAATCATATGTTCATATCATAAAAATCTATTACTTTACTACCTAGAATAAATAGTTTAATTATTACCACACAATTATGATAAATACTATATTTATAGATTATTAAAAATAAAACCGAATAAACCGAAAACTGATGGTATATAAACCAAACCAAACTAAATAGATATTTTTAATATGGAAGTTAATTTTCATAAACCAAAAAACTTAAAAACTGAACTGAAACCGTACTGAAGTCCGGATTGAACATGCCTAACTTAACTCCATACAATATTTTTGACGTCAAATAATTTTCTAAACGATTCTACCAGAAATAATCATATGTACATATCATAAAAATCTATTACTTTACTACAGAAAATAAATAGTTTCATTATTACCACACAATTATGATAAATACTATATTTATAGATTATTTAAAATATCCAAAAAACTTATGTTCATATATATGCATATAAAACTAGATCCAAACCTAATCTAAGCACTAAATAAATCATTTCTCATGAGAAATAATCTAAACTTTTAAATATTTAGTCAATAAACTATTTATCATTATTTCTAATATATACCAAATAAACTTCTATTATCTAATATTTTTGATGAAAACTTAAATTAATCATAAAACTATATTAAATACATGATAGTAATTTATATATCCGCATATTTAAACAAAATATCATAATATTTATATAAATAATAATCGAGATTAAACGTTCAAAGTGATGAAAAAAAACTCTTGTGATGACGTACTATATATTGTTTAATTCATGTTACAGCCACCAAATCAAATTGGAAGTAAACTACCATTGATTAAATGTTAGTTATTATTGCCACAATGGTTATTAGAGTGAAGTCTTAAATAAAAAGGTAGGAGGAAGATAACTAAAAGGGTTATAGTGTTGGAAGAGAGAAGTTGAAGATGAGTGCGAAGAAGATCTAGATAGAATGAGAGAAAAAATATGAAATTGTGGAGAGAAGATATGATGTTGTTGTTTTCCTCGACAAAAATCTAAAGATAAATAAGCTTTAAAATATTTTATGACTTTATGTCTCTTTTGATTTGACTCATTTATTCTAGAAAAAGTTTTAGTTTTGTTACATGAAGAACTAACATGAGTCATAAAAGTATCATGCAAAAAACTATAACTCTTTCTAGATAAATCATAGGTCTGAAGCTCTACAACTATGATCATGTTTATTGATTTTCACCAATGCAAATGTATCTATATCTCCGCTTCATATGCTGAAAAAAAAAAAAAAGATACATTTTGGTCAATGAAAAGTAAAATACCAGATGCATAATAATGATTGTACCAATCCATCTTTTTTTTTTTGCTTAAATTTGATACTATTGCATAATATTCATAACCAATAGTTTAATTTTAGATGTTATATACAAAGCCACAAATATAATGATCTAAACCATAACCTACAAAATATATTAAATTATCATTTTGTCTATCACTCAATTAGAAGGAAAGTTGCAAAGAAAAAAAATAAAATAAAAGAGAAACAAACATATATAAAAAATTATGTTATATGAGTATTTAAACATGGAAATTTTAATTTTAAATTACTATAATAAATACTTATTAAAAATAGTAAAGACCAGAAAATAACATTTAAATTAAACTATTGTTTCAAATTTTTAAAATTTATTGAATAATTAATTTTAAATTATTATAATAAATACTTATTAAAAATAGTAAAGACCAAAAAATTAACATTGAAATTACACTATTGTTTCAAAATATTAAAAATTTATTCAATCATTTCTCTTAGTCATCAAGATTTACATTATTAAATATTTAAAGTGAATACATATTTATAAATAAATAAATATATATAT
>MU105585.1:96137-363022 GCA_012274485.2 Sinapis alba
ATTACATCTAAACTAATATATATTAAAATACAAAATTCATGTTATTTGAAATAAAATAAACTAATTCTTCCAAAATATTTCATTCCAGTTTTTAAAATATTATATTGAAACAAATGAATAATAGAATAACATACAAATAATTAAATTGATATTAAAAATGACATGAAAGTTTATGAACATTTAATTTAATGATTTTTTGGATCATATGTGGCATATTTAGAATTGGAGCATTAAGTTTTTTTTAGTATTGTAAGATGATTTGATTATTAAAGTACTAAATTAGAAAATCGTGAAAAGAAATGGAATTGAAATGGGGATAAATTGCTGATCACGTCTCCACCAGTTATTCTCTGAATAACGTCCAAGTTTTGTCTACCGAGCTACGGTAATCAGAAACCCTTGAACCGACATAACAGAACCAACTCTGAACGTGACCGACTCGCCAGATCCAAACTTAACAGAAAATCCTACCTAACTGCAGGTATTTCAAAATTATTACTTGAACAAGCATGTTCACAGTTGTAATAAATCCTTAGTTGTTCTTTAAAAGCTTGTTCAGCAAATTTGTAATAATGTGATGCATTTTTGTATGTTTTATTCAAAATTGTAAGAAACAATGTGATAACAAATAACAATAACAATAGCCATTTAGTTCAATGAAACAACCTGCGTCTTAAGGTACAAAAAAATTAACTTGCGTCTTAGGAAATCAATGAGCAATGAGGCTTCATTGAAGCATTTCTCCGTCACGTCGCTACGAATCCAAGGAGGGAAAAACAGCCACCAAGAGGTCACAACCACAAAACCCACCGTTAGCAGCCGTGAAAACATCTGTCTCACCACCCACCTTTGTGCAAACGCAGTCCTTTTCACCGCCACTTCCGCAACTGTGCAAACTCCATGTAGCACAAAGAACAAAGTGAGTTCCCCTGTAGGCATCTCACCGATTATGTAGAAGAAAAGCACATCGTGAAACACACCAGAGACTATGAAAGTCACCAAAACACTAATTAACATTGCAGAATCATCGGAACACATTTGGCGTTGGCAGAAACGCCGCACAGGAGTGTAAACGCCAGCCCGGAGACTTGCAGAGACTAGGAGGTTCCATCGGCGTCCCCAGAAGTCTTGAAGAGACGTGGCTAAGTATGGTTCCTTAAAATGTGGCTCTAGGTTGCATTTAAGAATGATAGTCAACAATATTCTGAAGAGCGTTAGGGAAACCTCAAGTATAACATATAAAAACGGTGGATAGAGACCCAATAGCACAATGGGAGGAAGCGTTTTGTAGTGAAATAAATAATGTAATACACCAAAGAGTACAACTTTAATCGCGAAAATCGATGTGTGCAATTGATCTTGAGGTTTAGGGTTCTTTTGATGCTGGATGGGTAAACAAGTGAAGCAGGTGAATAAGAAGATATTTGAGGGTAGTGGAAAAAGAGGACCTTGATCAAAGGAAAAGAGGATGAGCTTCAAATCGGCAAGTATTAGCAAAATCGCTGCGGGGGAAGAGAAAAGTGAAAAGGAGAAGAACAGAGGAAGAACAAGAAACAAAACGCATACAGGGAGAACAGAGACTAAACGGAAAAAACCAGATTTGATTCTAGGTGGCAAGAAGTAACAATAAGATACCGACATTATTGTTGAAACCCCTACTTTCACCAAGCTATTCAGTTCCTCCTCCATACCTCAGATTTTCTTTTCTGATTTTCTAAGTTTTGCAATGAGAGAAGTTTTTTTTTTTTTTGATACGTTTCGCAATGAGAGATTTTTAACATGGTGTTGGTGTGTAGCACAGTAATCTGGATTGAGTGAAGAGGTAACGAGGGCACGTGATTTTACAGGTTGACAAAGATGTTTGCTTGTACGTTCTTGTGTTCTGAGGCTGCCTCTTACTTGCGTCTCTTGCTTCGTTGTCGTCTTAACTCTCACGTCTTTGAAAAAATCGACTGTCGAATTTTATTAAACCTTGAATGTTATAAACCTGATAGAGACACATAGACAGCTGATCCTTACATTTTTGAAAAATACTAGAAAATACTAAAATAAAGAACTACATTTTCATTGAAATAGTAACCGAAGAATCTGTCACATGCAGAAATTAAAGAATAGAACAACCAACATTCTCAGAAGACAAGGGAAAAGAACCTCCGTAACAAAGCTTCGCCACCGCCAGAATCTTTCAAAAAAACACGATGCAAAAACCAAAGTTAGCTTAACCAGCCACAAAACACGGAGGAGAAGAGACGAGCCGACCATCCAAACGTTGGAATAAGCTTGAAAGAAAATGAAACTTGAGATATAAGTTAAAGACCTAATTCTACTGAAATTCTATATTTGGTATCAAAGCCATAAAGATCACTGGTGTTTCCTGTTGTTCGTGAGATCGTGAGGAGAAACTTGAAGATCACTAAAGTTACGGAGAAGAAGATTACCATAGGTGACGACAAGAAAGAAGAAAGATCTGAGACAAAATCCAAGGAACTTGGATCTTTTTCTATCACGTGTCTGATGTTAAACCCCTCTAAGATACACTGTTTTGGCCGTACAAATGAAAATGGTTGGGTTAATGAACAAGGTGTGGGAAGCCTTTGAGCCAGAGGATGAAGAAACTCAAAAAACCGATAAACTGAGGATGCACAAGGTGGTGTATCTAAATGAGCAAAAGGCAAAGCATATCAGTTTTGAAACTGGTCTACACACAACAAATGTATGGTATCTTGATGATGGTGTGAGCAATAATTTGAGAGGAAATGGTGAATCTTTTATGTGTCT
Organism: Sinapis alba; assembly: GCA_012274485.2. Classification (NCBI taxonomy): domain Eukaryota; kingdom Viridiplantae; phylum Streptophyta; class Magnoliopsida; order Brassicales; family Brassicaceae; genus Sinapis; species Sinapis alba. Next base: position 98,916 of record MU105585.1, read on the forward strand.
TGATTAAGCAACCATGGGAAAAGTGTGATTTAGAGATGATTCAAGTTTTCATATTAAAAGAAAGGGCTCACTTTGGTTTGTGTTCAAAGATGGGAGGAAGACGATCTTGAAAAATATGTAATACATACCTAAGTTAAAAGGTAACATCGTGAGTCTCAGCCAAGACACAAAATCTGGATGTGAAGTACAAGTTAAAGTTGATCTACTGATGATCCACAAATGTTTAGGGCAATTTTTGGTGAAGACAACCAGGTCCAAAAATCAGATATACAAGGAGAAGAGCGAGGCACTGGATAAGTTCAAGAGAGTTAAGATACTTGCTGAACAAAAAATGAGAGCTACGATCAAAACAATCCAAACAGATAAAGGTGGATAGTTTGTGTCTCATGAGCTCCAAGCCTACGGAGACAGGATTGGATCTTCAAAGGCACAAGCTGGAAAAATCTACTATGGCGTGCAACAGAACCCATGTGTTATCAGCAACAAACACAAATCGTACTTCTCTGTCTCGCTGAAGACGCATCAGCAGTGTGGAGCTTGTCTAATATCTTTGTGGGGGGGTTATAGAAGAGTAACAGCTCCACGATTAGTCCGGTTAGGGTAACGGCCTCGGTTTCCACGTCAGAGAAAGCTTCGGAGATTGTGCTTCAACCCATTAGAGAAATCTCAGGTCTTATCAAGCTACCCGGATCCAAGCCTCTCTCCAACCGGATTCTCATTCTTGCCGCTCTATCTAAGGGAACTACTGTAATGAACAACTTGTTGAACAGTGATGACATTAGTTATGTACTTGATGCGTTGAACAAATTGGGGCTTATTGTGGAACGTGACAGCGAGAACAAGTGCACTATTATTGAAAGATGTGGCGTGATACTCCCTCCTTCGTTGGATTCTAAGAGTAATATCAAATTCTACCTTGGGAATGCAGGAATAGCCATGCGTCCACTTACCGCTGCAGTTATTGCTGCTGGTGGCAACACAAGTTATGTGCTTGATGGGGTGCATAGAATGGGGAAAACACAAATAGGAGATTTGGTTGTTGGTCTTAAACAGCTTGGTGCAGATATTGAAAGTACTCTTGGTACTAACTGCCCTCCTGTTCGTGTCAATGCTAATAGTGGCCTTCCTGATTGAAAGGTGAAGCTATATGGATCAATCAGTAGTCAATACTTGACTGCTGAGCTCACGGCAGCTCCTTTAGCTCCTGGAGACATCAAGATTGAAATCATTGAAAAAAAATGATTTCTGTTTCATATGTAAAAAATGACATTTAAGTTGATGGAATGTTTTGGTGTTAGTGCCGAGCATGGTGACAGCTGGGATCTTTTCTTTGTCAAGGGCGGTCAGAAATATAAGTCTCCTGGTAATGCTTATGTAGGAGATTATGCTTCTAGTGCAAGTTATTTCTTGGCTGGTGCAGCCATTACCAGTGAAACTGTTACTGATGAAGGTTGTGGAACAATCACCCTGCAGGGAGATGTAAAGTACGATGAGCTTGTTGAGTGTTATGACGATGGTGATGAAAAAAGATGGTCACAGCCTCAGTTAAAGAGACCAACAAGAGTAAGTGCGAGGCCAGCGTATCTGGTTGATTATGTTCTTATCACAGAAACAGAGTATGAGAGTTTTGTGATGGTAAACGAGGAGCCATGGATAGAAGCGTGTAAAGAACCGTCATTGTATCAAAAGGAGGAAAAGGAGAATATGCTTATCATGTTTGTGCACGTGGATGACTTGCTTGTCACTGTTTAATCATTGAGATTAATACTTGAGTTTGAGAAAGAAATTACAATCTCTAAAATACCAATTGTTGGAGATAGTGATACTGAATGTCTAATTACGTGGTGTTCTAGCCAACAAGAGGCTGCTGCGTTATCGTCATGTGAAGATGAATTAATGACATGGACTGGAGCCGCGAAGCAGGCTATATGACTTCAAGAGTTATATCAGACAATAATTGTAGGTGAACATAAAGCAAACATCTTGACGAAAACACTTGGAAGATTGAAGTTAAAAGAGATGAGATTCTCGTTGATGTTGAAGACTTGTCAAAAATGGATTTCAAGCTTAAGGGGGGAGAATGTTGGATTAAGCTTGAAAGAAAAGGAAACTTGAGATATAAGTTATAGACCTAATCCTACCAAGTTATGGAAATTAGGATTCATAATATGTTTAAGAGTTATCTAGATATATTACCTAATATGATTAAGAGTTATTAGTCTCTATATAAGGAGATGTCAAGGTGTGACATACTTATGAGTTTAGAGATTTTGATTTGAGTGAGCTTAAGATTTTGAGTTATTTTCCTTAAGATTAATAAGAAAGTTAATATTATTAAGTTGATTGAGTTCGCAATCGAGATTCTATACCAGATAAGCAGCAGAGTGAAAAGGCAAGAGCGAAAGATACTGGGAAGTACATCACAACAAGTGACCTATACACCACCACCTATAGAGCACATCCTCCCGCCGTCACGGACCGGAAACCACCACTGCAACCAGCCCTAAGCCTACAAAAGAAAACAGAGTACCATCACCTTGGTAACAAATCATTGTGTCTCTTAAAACATCAGTTGTTAATCATTCGGTAATTAACAACTGATTAACGACTCATTTGCGATAGAGAAAAATAATCGCAATTTAGTCGCATTTTGGTGGTAATGTATTACGACTAAGCTGCAACTATTGTGCAACTGACATGCGACCTTATTAGTGGTCGTTCGTTAAGTCGTAAAGTAAACAGTCGCTAAATCAGTCACTAAATGGCAGTCACTAAATCAGTCACTAAAATGTAGTCGCTAAATCAGTCGCTAAATTACAGTCACTAACTCAGTCGCTAATTAACAACTGAATTGCTTCTGATGCAACACCTGATTAGCTACTAAGATGTTTCTGATTTAGCGACTGATTACCGTCTACTCATGACTTTTGTTTCAAAAATTGGTAAGAATTTGTTGGGTTCTTGTTTGTAGTAATCTAAAACTTGAATTTAAAAACAAGAAAAACCAAATTAAAATTCCGAATTCACAATATTTAGCTAATATTTGGTATAACAAAAGTTCCAAAACAAACTCCTACGAAAGGAGGAAACTTAAACATCAAGTTTCTTTAAAAAAAACAAGTACAAACTACAAAAGGAACCTAATCATCATCTTCATCAACTTGTTTTGAAGTTTTGAATTCCACATCCATAGGATTAGTTGCAAACAAAAACTTTCCATTATAGAAAAGTGTTTGGTCCGCTTTTTTCTGCTTTTTTGTTTGGATTTGTAAGCTGCCTGCTCCGCGATCTTGCGGTGAGCTTCGGCCAACTGTTCTTGGAGGTCCAAGAATGCTGAAGATGAGCATTCAACATACTTTTGCATTCCATTCACAAGAGTACCCTCTAGACTGCCTAATCCATAGGGTTGGCCTCTTTTACTTATGAAAGTGGGCTAGAAAAACAATTAAAATGCAGAGATATCATTTAATCAAAAACCAAAAAAAAAAAAAACAATTGGTAGAAAACATTATAATTACTTAAGACAACAATCCAGAGAAAAAAGAACCAACTTACCTTAAGGAAGAGCTCATTATTGTCGTATAGGGAGAGCTGTGGAGGATGAGAAGTACCATATGAAGTTTTTGAGGTTTCAGTCTCAAGGTTAGTCAACTTGGCCTGCTTGTTCTTCTGATTAAGCCTCTGCAACTAGCTGCGTTTTTTTGTCGACAAAGCTGCCATCTTTTTTTTATATGAGTCTTGATGAAAAATTCACCAAGAATCATATGTCTGCCCAATTCCACAACCTGAAATAGTAAACAAACGAAAGGCTAATGAGACATAATAAAATTTAACTTGGACATATAAAAGGAATTTACCATTTCTTGTGCAATCTCTCGGAAACACTTCTGCCCGGAATTGTGCGTACAAGGATCAAGTCCTCCACGGTCAGACATCCTAGGTGCTGAAGTTGTCTCACTCTTAGTTATGGCTTCATCACTGTCCCAAAACTCTGTCATTTTTGTCCATAGTATATAAGGAATCCAAGTTGGTCGCACTCGAGACCTCCAACACTTGCTGACCATGTCTTTCATACGCTTCTGACATATCTCCTCGAACTTTTCCTGGACCACACCGGTTTGAGACGGATGCCAAGTATGACATTTCTACAAAACAGAAGAGTAATTTGATATTAGGAAAGAAATTAAACAACCTTTTTTTAATTTGAAGTTTAGAAGAGACAACTTAACTGAAAATTCAAAACAGAACTTTTCCTTTCTAGCCGGAGGAACAACACTCCAACCAGGGGCGGACCCGCCACTATGGGACCTGTGGCACGTGCCCCATGCTATTTTTTCCCCCTTTAGTAACCAATTAAAATATATATTTAGTGTTGCAGCCAATTCAAACTATAGTAAATGTATTCTACCTAAGATGTACTAGCCCAATTAAACTTTAAAGTGTTACAGCCCAATTAATAATTATAGTAGCCCATTTTTAACACAAATTTGTCTAACAATTTTAAAACCCTAATTACTTATCGTGATGTTCTTTAGAAAATAAATTCTGCAGAAATCTTTTTCTTTTCAGAGTAGCCAAATCTCAAATTCATAAGAGCTCTTTTTGGTATCTTTTCAAAGTAAACATACCTATTATCTATAACACTTTACTATATATTTGTTTTTAGATTAGTTAGTTGTTCGTATTGTTTACTATCTTTTTGAATATTAACAGATTTTTATTAGGTACCATGGAAAAATATTTCAAAAAACAACGTCTATCAACACCAAACACTGATTTGGAGAATTTGACTTCATATTCTTCCGAAGCGCCATCAAAAACTAATATGGAGGACTTACCGTCAACATCAAAAACCAATTTGAAAGATTTACCTTCAGCATCAAAAATTAATTTGGAGGATTTGCCTTCAGACCCTGCTGATAGAAAAAGAATATCAGAATATCAACATAACGAAAGAGATGAGGTAAGACGCAAATATCTTACTAAAGGTCCTTGTCAACCTCGTGGTCATGATTTTCCTAAGACACTGGTAGGGAATAAATTAAGAAGATTTAATCCCGATTGGTTTAATCTCTATGGTAGATGGTTAGAATATAGTATAAAACAGACAAAGCTTTTTGTTTGGTTTGCTACTTGTTTAGAGATTATACCGAAAATAAAAGTGGAAGTGATGAATTTGTGACAAAAGGCTTTGATACTTGGAAAAATCCTAAGAGGTTAGGAAACCATGTGGGACTAGTGGCATATTTTGTTCATTGTTTTGCTCATCAGCTTCAGTTGGTTGTCGTGGCAGTTGCTAAAAACATTTTGAAGTTAGTGATTTCTTTGATAAGATTTCTATCTTGTTAAATGTGGTTGGAGCTTCTTGTAAGAGACAAGATATGATTCGAGAAGATCAACGCAAGATAATCGAGGAAGGAGTTAGTAAGGGTGAAATTAAGACAGGAAAATGATTAAATCAGGAGTGTTCACTTCAAAGACCTGGTAATACTCGTTGGGGTTCTCACTACAAAACCTTACTGAGATTAGTTGATTTATTCACTTCCATCATTAAAGTGCTTGAGTATGTTGAAAGAGAAGGGTCAGATGGTATCAAAAGATGTCAAGCTAATGGTCTTCTCAAATACTTCCACACGTTTGATTTTGTGTTCTACTTACAGCTGATGTTACTTCTTCTTGGTCTCACAAATAATCTATCAATGGCTTTACAAAATAAAGATCAGGATATTTTGAATGCAATGTCTCTAGTGAAATCTACCAAGCAACAATTGTGCAAGCTCAGGGATAATGGATGGGGTTCAGTAATTGAAAAGGTGCACTCTTTTTGCGAAAAAATAATACAGAGTTACTTATTATGGAAGAAGAATTTATTGATCCAAAGAGGCCAAGAAAGAGAAGCAACATAACAAACTTGCATTATTATCAAGTTGAGTGTTTTACACTGTATTGGATATGCAAATTCAGGAGTTTAATGATCGTTTTGACGAGGTAAACACTGAGTTGCTTGGTTGCACTGCATCTTTGAGACCCATTGATTCATTCTACCAGTTTGATCAGCCAAAACTTGTAAGATTATCAGAGTTTTATCCTGAAGATTTTAGTTCTATGGAACGGATATCTCTTGAGCATCAGCTTGGTATTTACATCGATAATATCTCTGAAGATCCAAGGTTTGCCAATTTGGAGGGTCTTGGGGATCTTGCACGTGTGATGGTGGAGACCAAAAAACATCTTTCACATCCTCTTGTTTATCGACTTTTGAAGCTAGTTTTGACTCTACATGTTGCTACTGCTACTGTTGAGAGATCTTTCTCTGCAATGAAAATTGTGAAGACTACCTTGCGCAATCGAATGAGTGATGAATTTTTGAATGACTGTATGATATGTTATATTGAAAAGGATCACTTTGACAAAGTGACAAATGACCTAGTGATCAAGAGATTTCAGAGTATGGGAGAACGAAGAATGACTTTATGAGATTTTTATATGAGTTTTATTATATTAGAGTTATATGTTTTTAGTTGTTATAAACTATTTCAGTTTGATTTTAATTTTTAAGTTACTTATTTTACACTTAAACAATATATATTAGTAATTTTATTTATTATTATTAAAATATTTATGTGCCATAGTCTTACTAAATTTCTGGATCCGCCCCTGACTCCAACTGTAGAAAGTATCATCAAACTTGTTTGTAAAGATCTTTCTGATCTTCCGGGTAAGTCTGCCTTTGTCACGACCAAACCTCAAAAAACAGAAACAAAATAACTCATATATTAGATGAAGTGAACCAAAACTGAGAGACTGACTAACATCAAATACTCCAAACATTGAAAAGTCTCAAAAATCAGTGAGCTAACGTTAAACACTTTGAGAAAAGCCATAAAGAAAAAGAAACCAGTGATCAACCATCAAACATCTAAAGTGACTAAGCGACAAAGAAAGCGAACCTCAAGTCTCAAGTCAACTAAAAACTTAGAAAAAGACCAAACTTTCATCTTGATCATGCAATAAAATTCAGCTTAACCTCATGTCTCAAGCGACAAACAAAAGACCTCAAGTCTTAACCTCAAGTCTCAAGCGACAAACAAAAGACCAAATAAAATTCATCTTAACCTCAAGTCTCAAGCGACAAACAAAGCAAACCCAAGTCAGCTAACAAAACAGTAACAAAGCGATAGAGAAATAGAAACAAAGTAAGCTGAAGACCTTAAAAAAAAGACCAAACTTTTAACCCGAGACCTTAAACAAAAGGCCAAACTTTAACAAAGACCAACTTTTCATCTTGATCACTTAATAAAATTCAGCTTAACCCGAGATATAAAACAAAAGGCCAAACTTTCATGTTAAACAAAAGACCAAACTTTAAGAAAATACCAAACATTCATAACAGAACACATAACTCCTCATTTTTAAACTTTCACTTAAATAATGAAATAGAAATCAACTCAACATGTGGTTCCAGGCTCGAAGGTGGGAGAAAGAACCTGACTGTAGAGCTCTCGGCCTGGCTGGGAAAGCAAGGTATTTAGAACCCTTATCTGGTTTTCAGAGAGAGTTGGTTGGGAGTTGGTTCCTCCAGGAACTCGGCTTCTGGACCTTGTGTGCTGTCAGAGTTTTGATCTTACGAACTTAGAGGAGATTGTGTGCAGTGGAGGTTGTTCAGTTGCAGACGTTTGAGATCCTTAAGGTCGTGGCGGTGGAGGAGCTTGTCATACCGGATTTGAAGATGCTGGAGGTTGGGCATCTGAAACAGCTGCGTAGGAGGTGGGTAGTCAATGACAGACTGTCCAGATTGGCGTTTGGGGAGAGGAAGAGGCGCTGTAGTCCTCGGAACAAACCCGTACTGGGAGGGTAGAGGTGATGATGTCTTCGCCGCTGACTTCCCGGTTTGCTTTCCTCGCTTCGTTCCAGCCATCATTGCTAATGGAGGTGGTTTCAGAGAGAGGAAACTGAGAGGTATAGGGTTTGAGAAGAACAAAAGTCAAAACACTTAGGGATTTTAGAAAATGAGAGAAAAAATGATTTTGGGCTTTTGCGGGTGAATTTGGTTGGGTGGGAAAATAATTGGTCTTAGGTGGGACTTTTGGTTTTAGTATCTTCTGATTTCTCAATATTTATCTTTGTGTGAATAAAGACAAGACCATCGTAATACCACTGGGCTTGGTTTCGTATGAAAATGTAAGCGGGCCTTTTAGTCGCGTTTTAGGACTCTCGGGCCGTTTTGCCGACATTTAGCGTTTTTCCGTTTTCTCCGAAAGACCGTTTTTGATACAACGTCAAATTTAAGCATGAGTTCAAACTTCTCATATAGCTTAGGCAACTTTGGAGTTAAGCCAACCGTTGCCGTTTTACACGATCGATTTGAACTTCATACGAAAAACGAGTCTTTGCGGTTTTTATCGTAAAGTTCCAACGGTAACTCTGATCAAGACGTAACGAAAAGCATTATATTAAGTTTCGAGAGAGGAGCTAGAGGGAGTGATCCAGGTCGCCATATGGAAACCTAGGGGCTGTATTCGTCGAGCTAGGAGTTGTTTGTCGAGTCTTACTTGTTTCTACCATAAAGTCTCAACGGGAACTTTGATTGAGACGAAACGAAGAGCATTTCAATCGTGACTCGTAGAGGAATACGAATAGGAGGCACAGGTAACCATATGGCGACCCAGGCTTGACAAACTGAGGTCGCCATATGGTGACCCAATCTTTGAAGGGTTGGGTCGCCAGATGGCAACCCGGACCGTGGGAGACTAGGTCGCCATATGGCGACATGGACCGTGGGAGTCTAGGTCGCCATATGGTGACCCGAGCTGTGTGGGTCTGGGTCGCCATATGGCGACCCGGGTTGTACGGTGCAGGTTGCCATATGGTGACCTGTGTTCTACGTGTGCGGGTTGCCATATGGCGACCCGTACTTCACGTGCCTTGCGAGTGTGGGTCGCCATATGGACCCGTGCGTTGCGAGTACGGGTAGCCATATGGCGACCCGTGCCTTGCGAGTGTGGATTGCCATATGGTGACCCGTGCTTGTAGGGTGACGGTCGCCATATGGAGACCCATGCTTCTCAAGTCCATGTCGTAATATGGCGACCCATGCTTCTCAAGTCCATGTCACCATATGGCGACCCGTGTTTGCAAGGTGGGACTCGCCGTATGGTGACTTACTTCTTGTGGCTTGATCGTTTTTGAAAACTTTTGTGAGACGAAGCTTTCGAAGAAGCATTTTCCGAGGACTTGAGCCGTTGATTTTGTTGTGACCAATTTTGACCCCAACCGTTAGCCCCCTAGCTCGTTACGCCGTGATCTTTTAGCGTGAGGTTATAGCGGCCGATCAGGCTGGTTGTGCAAAATAAACAGAATCATCGGTCGAGAGTCTGAGAGTGAATAATAGTTTTTTTGCTTATAAGTAGGTGGAGTAAGTATAGAGTTTTTACTCACTTGCTCACTTTCTTTAAGGTAGAATTTGTCTCTCTTATTCTCTCTCATTAGTTTTTCCCTTATTTTACTATTTGAAATCCATGTCTACAAAAAAGATAGCTTCTAAGAAACTCGAGAGTCGTCATATTCGTCATGACGATGCTCGAAATGACGAAGAGGTTATCCCAAAACCTGAGTTTGTTCCGCATTCGGTTGATCCTGGGGAGGCCAAGGCGTATTGGGATGCTTCATGCCAAGGTTTGACCCCTCCACTTGAGGCACAATTTCCTAGCAGGCCTTCCCGTCGGTGGGACCAAAGTCTTCCGAGAAAGAGCTCGTACCCATTCCTCGACACTGTTCGAGAGTTTGGCCATGTTCCAGAAGACGTGGAGTTCCAGATTCCACAGCAAGGCGAAAAGACGGATGATCCCCCAATGGGCTAATTTACATGTTACGAAGCGCACATTGTGCGTTACCATCTATGGTTTCCAATCCCAGAGATCATCGTTCGTACTTGGAACCGCTTTGGTCTATCGATTGGTCAGATCAACCTAACGGGTCTTCAGCACCTCCTTGGGATCTTGGTCCTAAGTTATGAGCATGTGGTGTCCCTTGGTGTTGACCATTTCGAGGCTCTTTTGAAGCCACTGGCCATGACAGGGAGAAAATATTGCCTCGCGCCGTGTGCCCATATGTCGATCATACGGGAGATAATCTCGAATTGTCATGCGTGGGAGAAATGCTTCTTTTTCGTCCGTGTTAATACCGTGTCGGTTGAACAAAGATGCATTCATGTTTTTCGCAGTGAAGGGGGTCGTTATGGTACTGTTTGGATATACGTACGTTTATTGTTCTGTTGATATCTAACTTTCTCGTTCTTTGTTTTTGCAGATACCAATCCTTTACCTCTGTTTTTGGACGACGTGATTGTTGTTAGGGATCTTCTTCGGACTGGCTCGTTTTTTTGGACTTCTTTTACTCCAAAGCGAGTTCGGAAGGCTTTGAAACATTACTAATCGCGATCAAATCCCGAAATGGTCGTGGAGGAGGGATCATAACCACTAACGGACGAGCTCCTGTCGAGGGACATTCCGGTGTCTCGAGGGAACGCAGTGCCTTCCAAGGGTAAAGGGTCGAGCTAGGCGATCTCGAGTTTTCCTCAGATGACTTATCTTTGTCTGGATGGCCTTCTAACTTTGCTTCAGGCAACGAGAGTGGTGCTAGTGATTTTTCCCTGCCGGATTGCAATTTTGATGACCTTTTCAAGGATCTTCCGGCCGAGTTTGATCTTCCTCCTACCGTGGATGGTCAAGCGAGGTCAAAAGCATTTTCGGAGGGTTCCATGATGGTCAATGCGGTTAGTTACCCGTGCCTTGCGAGTGCGGGTCGCCATATGGCGACCCGTGCCTTGCCAGTGTGGGTCGCCATATGGCGACCCATGCTTCTCAAGTTCAGGTTGCCATATGGCGACCCGTGCTTGCTGGGTGCGGGTCGCCATATGGCGATTCGTGTTTGCAAGATGGGACTCGCCGTATGGTGATTTACTTCTTGTGGCTTGATCGTTTTTGAAAAATTTCGTGAGCCGAAGCTTTGCAAGAAGCATTTTCTGAGGACTAGAGTTGTTGATTTTGTCATGACCGATTTTTACCCTAACAATCCACGACTTCTTCAGAGTTTGATTTGGAACTCTATTGATTTCTTAAATCTATTCTATTCCATGTTTTCTATGCAGATTGTTGCTATGTTTTGCTTTGCTATGTCTAAGTGGTTGCCCTTTGTTAGATTTAGGGTTATTTAGGGTTTTGATGGATTATCCATGTTGGAATAAAAAACAGTAATCTCAAAATCAACGTCCAAGATTGCATATCCTAAGGAAACTTTCTCGAAATTCTTTCACAAAAGTAATAAGTGGAACACTCTCGAGTAACAAAATGGCCGCATCAGCATGCGGTCAACCTCGCAGGTTGATCAAACTTCAACTCGCCCGATGGCGTGTTGGATTGATCTCATCCAACTCGCCATGCATAAGGCGAATTGGATCGACCTCGTCCAACTCACCTGATGTCAAGTTGGATCGACCTCATCCAACTCGTTATCATGCGAGTTGGATCGACCTCTTCCAATTCCCCTGATGCCGAGTTGGATCAACCTCTACCAACTCCCTACATGGCAAGTTGGATTGACCTTTTTCAACTCGCCTGATGGCAGTTAGATCAACCCTATCGGACTCGCCATCTGGCGACCTGGAACAGCCCTTCCAACTCGCCATAAAGCAACCAGATACCCCCCCCCCTTTCAGGCCTTGACCAAATTGTCTCTTGTTTCGTATGAATTGGAGTTACTGTTGAAAACTGTACAAAAATCTATTTTCTCGTAAAAATTCATATGAATCGTATATAACGATAACAGTTAGTTTAACACCATAGTTGTCCCTATTATATGATTGGTTTTCACTATTTCATAAAACCGACGTCGTATCAAAAAGGATTTCTCAAAAAAATCGTAAAAACACTTAAGTCGAAAAACGGTTTGAAGAGGTATAAAACGCGACAAAAGTTCACTTAAGATTTTGGACGAGAATGAGCCAAAAACTGTTATGTCGGTTTGTTCGATATACACAAAAGAAGATAAATATCAAGTTTCAAAGGATAACTACAAAGATTGAGGAAAACAAAATATTCCCGCAAAGAGATAAACCCAGGATTGGGGAAGAAAAGTAAAGAGGGCACCGACTTTGGAGATGTGTATAAAGACGGCTAGAGCATGAGCGCCGGATCGGAAGATTTAGACCTAGGAGATCTCTGTTAGCTTTAGGAGAACTTAGAACTTAGAACTTAGGTGGCTAGACTAGCGAGTTCCATACTTAGAACGTTTTTCCGTTTTCTTCTGAGATTCTCCATTTTTAGTGATTTCCTATTCGTTTTGTGTTCCTATGAAATTATATGACTCAATTCACCTTATTCAATAAAACGCTTATGTGCAAATTACTATCGATATTTTGTTATCTCTTTCTTTTTTTGTATTCGTGTGTTTATGCAGATAATCCAGATCCTTAAGGAAAGTCGAGGATCTTGTCTTTCCTTCACTAACCAAAGTTGACAGTGTGAATTCCGGTCCCATAATTTGGCGTTAGAAGGAGGGGGGGGGTTAGGATTCTCTAAATCAAAGACCACCGAACAATCAAAAATTGATATGTCTGATCTAATTAATGATTGGCGACATCATCTCCTTCAAGGAAAGAGCAATGCCCGATAAAGCCAAAACTCATAATTATCTCCTTGTCATAAAATTAACGATCCAAAATATCAACTCGCAAGAGTATTGGTCGACATTAGAAGCTCGGCTGATATTATCTTCAAAACCACACTCGAGAGAATATAAGTCAAACTATCCAAAATCACGGAAGCTCCAAAACCATTGATTGGACTTTCATGAGAAGCTACTATGACCCTCGGCTCAATTAACCTTGCAGTTAGAGCTGTGAGCGTAAAAAAAACCGTGGAGTTTCTGGTCTTTGATCGCCCAACATTCTACAACATGATCATATAGAATCCATGGTTGAATTCCCTGCAAGCCGTTTCATCGACTATCCACTAGGCCTTAAGTTTCCAACTCCCCACGGAATCGAAAAATCTGGGGAGATCGGAAAATATCACAAGTTTGTTTTGCCACGGAACGAAAATGATAAACCTCAACGACATAAACTTCTTCTAATAAGAGGAAGAAATTGAATTCCGTTGAAGTCATCCCAGAACAAGATTAGGCTGAAATCTTTTGGCAACTACAGAGCTATTCTCTACGAGCCTTTAAGGACTGAGCTCATAACTTGTCTAACAAAGAATATTCACACGTTCGCTTGGGCCGCAGAAGACATGTCGGGAATTGACATCAATGTAACATGTCACGAACTCAATGTCAACCCGTGTTTCAAACCGGTCAAACAAAAAGACAAAAGTTGGGACATGAACGCGCCATTGCAGTCAGCAAAAATGTCGAGAAGCTTCTAAAAGTAGGATCGATAATGGAAGTTAGGCACCCAGACTGGCTCATGAATCCCGTCATGGTGAAAAAGAAAAAGGTATAGTGGCAAGTCTGCGTTGATTTCACTGATCTCAACAAAGCCTGCCCGAAAGACAGCTTATCACTGCCACACATCGATCGCTTAGTAGAGGCGACAGCCAGGAAAGAACTCCTGTCGTTCATGGATGCTTTCTCGGGTTACAATCAAATTATGATGAATCCCGACGATCGCGAAAAAACTGCGTTCATTACAGACCGCAGCACATATTGCTACAAAGTAATGTCATTCCGACTCAAGAATGCAGGTGCGACTTATCACTAACTCATCAATCATATGTTCTCTGAGCAACTCAGAAAATTATGGAGGTTTATATTGACGATATACTCGTAATCTCTCAATGAGCAAGGCCACATCACTAATCTATGAGAGTTCTTTGAGAGACTGAACCTGCATAACATTAAATTGAACCCGGAAAAATGCAGGTTTGCTGCGGCATCAGGGGAATTCCTTGGCTACCTCGTCATGTATCGTGGGATCAAGGCTAACCCAAAACAAATCAATGCAGTGATCGAACTGGCCTCCCCAAAACCAAGAGGTAAGTGCAAAGGTTACCCGAAAAAGTTGCAGCACTCAATCAATTCATTTTACGATCAATAGACAAGTGCTTGCTGTTCTACGAAACTGAGAGGGAACAAAAAATTTGAATGGTACGAGGAATGCGAAACTGTTTCCCAACAGCTAAAGCATTACTTGTCCACTCCACCAGTTCTCGCAAAACCCATGGAGGGAGAACCCCTGTTCGGCGTTCTAATCAGGGAGGTACGCGATGAACAAAAACTAAATTTTTAAATAATTAAAACGTTGTTAGACGCTGAAACACGATACCCGCTAATGGAAAAATTAGCACTCACTGTCGTGATGTTCGCTCAAAAATTGAGGCCCTATTTCCAATCTCACGCGATTGTAATCCACACTACTTTCCCACCACGAACAATCTTGCATTGCCCCCGCCAACGGGGAGACTGGCCAAATGTTCAGTCGAGTTAAGCGAGTATGACATCGAATACGAACGATAACCTGCAAAAAATCTCAGGTACTCGCAGACTTCTTAGTGGAATTACTGATAGAGGATATGACAAACAAGGAACTAAACTCGACTTGGCACCTTCACGTTGACGGATCTTAATGCAAACAAGATGCAGGGATTGGATTCGCCTCACGTCTCCAACATTCTAGAACAATCATTTCGACTAGACTTTCACGCTTCCAATAACAAATCCAAGTACGAAGCACTTATCGCGGGGTTACGACTACCTCATGGCCTCAAAATTCGCAATATCCATACCTATTGCGATTATCAGCTAGTCGCGAATCAATATAGAGGAGAATATTAAGCAAGGGATGAGAGGATGCATGCATATCTTAAGCTCGTCCAAAACCTAGCCCAATATTTTGACCAGTTCGCCCTCACTCGAAGCCCCCGCTCGAAAATGCACAAGCCGAAGCTTTGTCAGCCCTAGCATCAAGTTCAGACCCGGGCCTCAAAATAAGAATCCCGTTGAGTTCATAGAGCACACAAGTATTGGACCACTGATCGTCACCAACTTGATTCGAGCACAGGAAGAGGACACCGAAGAAGTCGAAACCCAACCCAAAGAAAATTTGGAACAACCTGAATACGGCTGCGATAGCCATGGTTGGAAACGGTTCAGGCTTACACCACAGACAGGACACTCCCCTCATACATGTGGGTGGCTCGTAAAATCAAAACCCATGCCACTTATGACATGTTTGAAAGGAGATAAAGCTAGGAAAGTTATTGTGGGAACCAAAATTCGCACCATCGATCTTACTGAATGGAGGAAAGCAAAGAAAACCCTACTTTCCTTGAGGTCCGGATTCTCTGTGAGAGCTGACAACAAGTGACCAAATAAATGCGGAAAAATAGAAAGATAACAAAATGAATTTAGAAAACAATACATCTTTATTTCGACTTTGCCTATGAGCGTTCCATAGACGAAAATGTATGGGAAGCTTGTCTTGAAACATGATTACAAAGGAAATCGTATAACATAGGCAGTAAAACCTAACTAAGTTCACTAGTAAAACCACCTATGTCGAGAAAAATCTATGTGAGACACAACTCGCTTAGCAATAAACTAAAAAGATGAAAAGGGTTTTTAAGGGTTTCGGACTGGGCCTTATTAAAGGCTGCCTACATACCCCGTTCGAGGATCAAGTCGAACATAGTTCAATTAAGAGAGTGGAACAAGAGATCGAACTGCCTGTGCGAGTTCATCTAGTATGAGTGTAAGTTGTAGAAACCAAACTTATCGAGAATAAAGCCTAAGGTTTCTAAGTGCAGAGAGTTCTCAGTGTTAAAAAATCGTCTCATGTGCTCCTTGCCTTGGCTCTCCTTATATATGCCTCCAAGGTCGGCCATCTTTCCTGATTCAATTTTATCTCTTTACATATATTTTCTTTATCTTCTCAAGATTCATGTTTATCTTGGAAACTTCACATTTACCCTCATTTCCATTTATCCTTATCCAAGTCGAGTTAAACCGTCATTAAATTCAGGTATATTCTCATATTAAACCATAAGTGGGATTTCAACACGTTTTAGGCCTTTTAAGGTAGTTTTGTAATTTGTGTGTTCTTACGATTATTCTCGAATATATCATCGATTTGTCCGAGGTCCATTTTCTATGCCGTTTCTCTTCCGAACTGAACCAGATCAGTTCACTAAGTCGAGGATATGATGGCGTTACTTAAACTTTTTCAAGAAAACATGTGATGCTTGTTTTCTTCGTAAAATATCAACGAAAACTCCGATTGGAATAAACAAAAGAAATTTTAATTGAGACTCGACGGAGAACAAAATGGAGTAGCTAAAGGCAGCCAGGATGAGGTGTTCCCGCCCTAGGGTAGGGAGGAATGGATCATGCCTGCCATTGGTCGGGGAGGATAGATCGTTCCTGCCCTATGGTGGGGAGGATAGATTGTGCATGCCCTAGGACGCGGAGGATGGATTGTGCCCGCCTTAGGGTAGGGAGGAGAAGAGAAGATGCTCGGGCGCGGCCGTCTGGTGGTTAGGATGTGAGGAGAAGAAGTGGGCATTAACAAGACGTGGTCGTGGATGGGGAGAGTTGAGACAATGGGAAGTTAGAAAACAACTATCTCTTGTATTTTTTGTAACTTCGGGAGCCGTTCATCTCGAGATCGAGTAATCTTTTTCGAAGACTTGCTCCTTTGATTCTTTTACAAATCATTTTGTTTATTTAACGAAAGCTCTTCTGTAAACGTTTTTCCGAAAGTTATTTTACGGAAGATTATCTCATAGATTATATTTTGAAGTTTTTCTGCGGAAATTTTCTGAATTTTGTTTGTGGGAAGATTGTTTCAAAAATCTCGTCATTTATCGCAAAAACCTTCTGCAAGAACGTTTTTCCGATGTTTTCATGCTTGGATATAAATTCTTTTTTTCCTTGTCCACGATGAAATATACAAGTTATTTCTCGTATTATTATGCAAATTGGTTTGGCTTATGGTATATAGTTTCTTTGACATTTCCAGGTTATATATGCTTAAGGCACAATTTCTCGGAGGATTTTATCAATTGATTTTTCTATAACCAATTTTGAGCCCAAAAGTTAGCCCCCAGCTCGTAAGATTTTACATGTAATTTCTTTCAAGGTAGTCATAGTTAGCCCCCAGCCCAATAAGGTCCGTTGGCAAAACAATTTTTTTTCCAAAAGTTAAAATTGTTCGTTCACTCTTCTTCCCTCATAAGAATGGAATGTGGTAAGATTGGGGTTGCGCCTTATGAAGGTTGCCTACGTACCCTTGTTGAAGGGATCAATCCTTTCATAGTTCGTCTTGGAGTTAAGATTTTGATATGTTTTCCAGTGGGCCTTCACGGCCTAGTTACGTGTTGTGCGGGGATTTTCGAGCATGTTGCTGCTGATGGCATTTTATATTCGACCTGTATTGGCCTTAAGACTAGCCTTATAGGCTGTTTGTTTTGGATTTATGAAGTTTTGGGTTATCTCCTTCTAAAAACATATAGAATAGCCATACAACGAGATGAGAGAAAGAGTGTGAGTCGTTATCCCACGTGGGATGTTTTAGATTTATGTTTTCTGTTTTGGGACTGGCCATGTGTGTCTTTGAATCCCTGCCGCTCTGCGGCTTTTGTTTTTAAGTTTAATGGTGTTTGCATATTTTTATTGAGAAGGAAGAATGTGAGTTGTCATGTCACATGGGAATCTTGATGGATCGTTATGTATGTTGTTCATATTAGATGAGATTTTTCGAAGAAATTTGCGGAGTCCCATGAACATACATGCAAAAGCGAAGATACATATTTTGGGATCTCATATCAATTTAATATTATGCCTTGAGATGTTTGAGACCAGTGTGATGGGTTTAGGGTTTTCGGTGACTATTCCCGCTTATGTTACCCGTCGTGATTTCAGCCTGGTTCCGTCTCGATATTGAAGTATACGATAAGTTCTTGACTTATATGACTTGCATCAATCGGGAACCGAGCATCTCTCTAAAGACAATTTCAAATTCGTTTGGAAGTACTGGCCAAAATTTTGGATTTCTCTATAGCACGCTATTACCCTTTTGTAAGATGTATTAGAGCCTATCTCTGTGGTGGGAGATGACTAAGTCTGTTTTGGACGTTAGAGTTTGTTTGTTGTGATCAGCAACAAACGAAATGGTAGGCGCTACCGTTTTTGAGTTTTTGTGAGATATGCGTTAGTGCGTTTGACTCTTTGGTCTTCCAAGATGGTGATTTAATTGACGAAGGTATTTTTTTCAAAAACAAAATTTTCAGGCGTCTCTAACGTGTCGCGATGCTGAAGATTGGTCTTTCTTTCAAATGCCGCATTTTGTGCTTGAAATGTTTGCGGGCTTGAAGATGTTTTGCGGTGTTGCAAGGGTTTTGTTTTAACCTTACGGCAAAGAAACATTTTGGTTTGTTTGCGAATGTTCACACCCAATATACTGTTGTTTAAGTTGGGATGTTTAATTGTTTCATTTGTGATCGAGGAGTTAGGACCAAGGGGTCACATAAATCTGTCCTTGGGAAGAAGCGTTTTACTTCACTGTGCTTTGTGAAGTGTCGACCCTCCGAGATTTATTTTGTGTATTTTTATGGATGTTTCGTATAGCTCCAGGAGCTTTGTTATGATTCTTTTCTTAGATGCCGCGTTTTATGGGTGAAACGTTGCATGCTTAAAATGAATTATGAAGCATATAGAACTTGATCAATTTTTGACAAGTGCAAATTTTTCTTTAACCGTTAAGTTGTTAGGACTGAGTCTTGTTAGAAAGACTTTAATTTATGATTTCCGTTTCTGGGTTATACGATAATTATTCGCGTATTCATCACTTGGTGTTTTCAGAAAAATTGCGGATTGTCATTTTGGCGTTAAGTGATTGGATGGCGGTGGTTTCTCAAATGTTTTGTCTCAGCGTAACGGCTGTGTTTTGCCAGATATCTAAGGACAATGTAAGTCAAGGATTGGACCATGGTACTTTCGTGTTAACATTAAGCTCATGTTAGTTTACGATTGTCCTTAAAAGGGATGCCAAATTCTGGTTTGGGCTTTAGGGGAAGGCTTTGTTGGCCGTGGGCTAAAGGGCGTTCGTCGAGATTGATTGGCCACATATGTTGGAGTTTTCCGTGTTAAGATAGCCGATGGTAGCAGAAAACAATTTTCCACTTTAGGTTTCAGTTATACGAAGAAACGTTTCGTATAATGTTTCCTTTAGTCCTATGAAACTGTTTCGTTTTTGTGTCGAGGAACGCGATGCCTAAGAGGCTTTATACATAACCCGTGCGGAGTCTGTTGCGGGATGATTGCATGTTTGGACGTAACCTAGGGAAGTGAAATGCAGAAGCCAGCGACCTGCAGGGAATTTCACCTTTTGTTATACGAAAATTATCTACGACAGTTCTTCGTAGAACCTATTATGTTTTTTCCGAAAGTTACTTTGTATGACTTGATTTGACTATACAATGGACTTTTTGTGAAAGTATTGCAAGAGGGGCTTCTCATATAAGTAAAAGGAGAGTATTTCTCGTGAATTACTCTTGATGTTTGTGAACGAGGAATATGTTTTCCTCATTCACTTTGTATTGCGAAGTCGTTTTGCATGACACCGATCTTGTTTTCCCGTAGCCTGTTTCATATAAAAGGATTTAGTTATATGAGAGTAAATCGGTGTTTTGTTTGGAGATTTCAAAGTAGCGATGTTTCTGCAGATCTTACAAGAAATGTTTATGTTTTTGATTTCGATCTTTGGTGAAAGTTGCTTGGAGTAACTCAGGGATTTTTAGCGAAGGTTATTTCGTTACAACTTAGTCTGATGTTGGTACAAGTTTTCTAATCGCAAGACTGCGATAAGAGATGATGTAGAATTCCCAAGACTATGTTTGTGATGGTTTGGCTACGGCACTACCGTTTTAGACAAATCTTTGATTGTCGTTTGCCTTTTGGGATGATTTTGACAGGGCATTGCATTGCCTAAGTGTTTTTCTGCCGACTGCTGCGAGAGTTTGCTTTGTCAAAAGCGTTTTTTTTATGCTGAAGAAAAATGTTTTTGAAGTATGGGAGTATACGAGTATAGTATACATACCTACTCCCTCTTTTTTTACGAAAGAAAATGGATGAAATGTTCTTTCAAAGGTTTTTGTATGTTTCTTCTTTTGAAGATTGAGGTGATCGACAATCTGGGTCTATTTAAATACGACGTTGGGACTGTGATTCTTGGTTGTTTTCGGGTTCGCGACTTGGAATGGGTTGCTTGATATCTTGTGTATTTACATGGGCTTAAGCATCATTCTAGTTCACATTCTGATCATTTAATTAGCATTTTGACATGATTAGGTTGCATTTCCATGCATATATCCCTATAAGGTGTTGGAGTATCCTATTGTAGCATTTGGAGGTTTTGGAGCCATTTTTGTCCAAAAGGTGTAAAGATTGAGCTTTGGGACAACTGAGCCAAAAAGGAGAGTCATAAGTGTCAGAGCGGGCTGTTGGAGCGGGTTGGTGCACCAGTTGTGAACCAGAGTTGGTTGCTGGAGCGGGTTGGTGCACCAGCTGTGAACCAGAGCGGGTTACTGGAGCCGGTTGGTGAACCAGTTTTTAATCAGAGCTGGTTGCTGGAGCAGATTGGTGCACCCGCCCGGCATTTTTTCTTGGTCGAATTGCTCTGGAGGGGGTTGCTGGAGCGGGTTGGTGCACCAGTTGTGAACCAGAGCGGGCTGCTGGAGTGGGTTTGTGCACCCGCCCAACATTTTTGCTTGGTCGAATCTTTATGTATTATTGAGTTTTCTCAGACTTGTTAACTGGACCCACTAGCTTTTTAGAAGTTCTATAAATACTATTTAGCCCTAAAAATTGGCTCTATCTTATTTTCTCTTAAGACTTTGTCTAATCTTGTAAAAGCTTAAACCTTTTAATCATTTTAAGGAAGTTCTTCATCTTGTTTTATGTTTCTCCTCCTCATTAACATGATTAGTTCTGAATCTCATATGAGTTTAAGGTTTCTTATGGAGATTGGTGAGTGGTTACCTTCTGATTCATGGGTTAAGTAGATTAGGATGATTTGGTGGATATTTAGAATGTTTCTTGCTTGATTAACATTGTTCTATGCTTGTTAGGTGTTCTTAATGCTAGTTTAACTTTCATCAAGTTGATTTAGAACTTATGTGATTTCATGCCTGGAATGTGTTTGATGAAATGCTTGAACCAACCTAATATTGTTTTTTTCATGTCTAGCCAATGGGAATTGATGTTAGAGATGTTAAATGGTCAGTAGACTTGTTATTTATGCATGCTTAAATGTGTTAGGCCAACGAGAGTTGATGTTTAACGCATGATTAGCATAGGGATTATTGTCACGTGACTGGATTAATCTATTTGAATGAGATATAGACCTATAGACTTGTTGATTGTTTTGTTTGAAAATCCTAGATTAAGCCTTGATCACCTTATATCAATTATCTTGCGCATGGATCCATCCTTAATTATTGATAAGTTCTTGCACTTATTTCTAAGACATTATCTTGTTACCAACCAATCATCTTCTTATTCACTTAGACTAAGAGATTTGTAAATTCTTAGTGTTATCAATCTTTAGTTCCTTGTGGATTTGATCCTAAAGTGTTACAATGACATGCATGCCATTTGATTGTGGCATTGTTTACACAATAGGTTAATTGGTGAGTTGCAAATGCAGAAATCAATTTGGCACCGTTCCTGGGGAACTAAGTAGAATTGTTATTAGGATTTCAAACTTTCTTGAGATTAAGCTTTATTTTTTATGATTTTTTTTTGCTTTGTATAGTTACTAAACTTTTATTCTAGCTTCTGTTTTTTTGCAGTAATGGCTTCGAGCTACTTTGAGTGGCCACAAGAAGAGAAAGACACATTTGAAGATCACATTGAAGATGAGCCATATGTGGAGTCAGCCTTTGATGAAAGTATACTCATACCAGAACAGACTGTGAAGTTCTATGGGCTTCAGGAAAAGAACCCGTGGACGACAAAGAGAGCCCTAGGATGAAAGATACGGGCGAACCTTATTGGGCATCGGGCAGAGCTTGAAGGAAGGGATCTTACAATGTATGAGATTGATGTTGATTTCGACCTTAGAGAGGTAATATATTGGGTTCCACTAACTCAGCTAGAAGGTATATGCAGTCCGACTTTAGAACTTCAATTTGAGAATATTTGCTTGCCTTGTGTTGAAGATATTGCCTCTGATTTGAATTTTTAATTGCTCATCAGTGAATTTCTTGATATGATATGTGAAACAAGAAAAGTAGATGACATGAGAGTAGAAAAACATGCTAGGATTCATCTTGAAGTTTGTTCTGACAAGAACTATCTTTGTGCTTCAATTGATCTTGACTCCAACTTTATGATTTTTGAGAATTCTAGATTTCTTCTTGAACTAGCCAACTTATGGGATGAACTTGATGTGGATATGCTCTTGCTTGAGATAGAAAACCCCCCATGTAAAAAACATTAATGAGAATGAGAACATTGTGTTTTATTTGATTGATGGAGATAAAGTTGACTACTTTGTTAAAACTTCGTTTGACCATGTAGTTGATTTTTTGTTTCCACCAAATGCATTTGATTCTCGTGATCATTTGAACTTCAAAGAGCATTTCTAATTCATGGAAAAAATGTCTATTTTCTATGGACTGTAGTGTGTTTCTTTGCACAATTTTGTTTCTTGTTCTTGCAAGAGAAGGATCAAAGGTGCATTGGCTCAAACTTTCGAATACTTATGACTAGTAAGCACACAAAGTTAAGCTAGAGACTTAAACAACCGCGCTTGGGAGGCATTCCCATGTTATCCTTGTATATACTTTTGTTATTTCTTTCTTTTTAGGTTGTTTAATAAGTTTGGTTGAGGTTTCTAGGTTGAGTCTAGCACTAGAGGAGAGAAGAAAGGCGGTAAAACACATGAACCTTACAGTAGACATCCCGCAACAGCCTCCTCTAGTCGCATGTCAGCTCCTAGCACCGGCTTTAGACACCCGCTACCATACTCCAATCTCCATTGAGGTACCACTCCAAACTTGCATTGTATATACAATCTTTAATTTGATTTTGTCATCTTTTTGGTCTCCTTCTCTCTTGATCACTTAAGAGACTGTGTGATTCAAGTGTGGAGGAGATACCACGTATCTAATCATTTGAGTGTTTAGTTGCATCATTTGAATCTTTAGGATTGAGTCTAGAGCATATAGATTGCATCCTTAGTAAACAAAACAAAAAGCAAAGAGTTCGAAAAGTGAGAATGTTCTTGAGTGATCTTGAGAGTTTTGGGTGAGTGAAAGGGAGTTTAGCATTTGGAAACAAGGGTAGAAATTGTTTATGTCTAAGAAATGGGTAGAACAATGAGGATTGAGCATTTTATGAATGAGTTGTTCTCTTTCTTAGATATAATATGCATAATGTTAAGCTACTTGTTCTTGAGAGTAATCCACCACAAAAATAACTTGATAACCCTCTTATATCACCACAACTTCAAACCTTGTTCTCACGAAGCCAAATTATTAGGACCAATTGCTCATTTGCAAGAGTACACTTTGATTACTGTTTAACGAATGTGAGAGTTGATTGATTGGATTATTTGCGGAGTCTTGATGATAAGTATAGAGAATCAAGGAGTTTGGATAGGTCTAGAAAAGTTAGAGTTTGATAGGATGTTTTTCTTTTGCTATTTAGTATGATTTTGTCAGGATATCACATTGATGACTTTAAAGAGTATCTTTTGGTAATGAGCTCCCACATGCAAACCTCTCATCCTTAGTTCTTGAAAGTTAACTTGTGGACAAGTAAATGACTAGTGGGGGGGGAGTTGATATCTTGTGTATTTACATGGTTTTAAGCATCATTCTAGTTCACATTTTTATCATTTAATTAGCATTTAGACATAATTAGGTTGCATTTCCATGCATATGTCCCTATAAGGTGTTCGAGTATCCTATTGTAGCATTTGAAGGTTTTGGAGCCATTTTTGGCCAAAAGGTGTAAAGATTGAGCTTTGGGTGAACTGAGCCAAAAAAGAGAGTCATAAGAGTCAGAGCGGGTTGGTGCACAAGTTGTGAACCAGAGCGGGTTGCTGGACCAAGTTGGTGCACAAGTTCTGAACCAGAGCGGGTTGCTGGAGCAGGTTGGTGCACCCACGCAACATTTTTGCTTGGTCGAATTGTTCTGGAGCAGGTTGTTGGAGCAGGTTAGTGCACCAGCTGTGAATCAGAGTGGGCTGCTGGAGCAGGTTGGTGCACTCGCGCGGCATTTTTGCTTAGTCGAATATTTATGTATTTTTGAGTTTTCTCGGACTTGTTAAGTGGGCCCACTAGCTTTTTAGAAGTCCGATAAATACTGTTTAGCCCTAAAAAGTTGGCTCTATCTCATTTTCTCTTAAGACTTTGTCTAATCTTGTAAAAGCTTGAATCTCTTAATCATTTTAAGGAAGTTCTTCATATTTTTATGTGTTTCTGTTGCTCATTAACATGATTAGCCTTGAATCTCATATGGGTTTAATGTTTCTCATGGAGATTAGTTAGTAGTTACCTTGTGATTAATTGGTTAAGTATTTTAGGGTGATTAGGTGGATATGATGTTTCTTGCTTGATTAACATTGTTCTATGTTTGTTAGGTGTTCTTAATGCTAGATTAGCTTTGATCAAGTTGGTATAGAACTTAAATGATTGCATGTCCGGAAGGTGTTCGATGAAATGCTTGAACCAACCTAATAATTTATTTTTCATGTCTAGCCAATGGGAATTGATGTTAAAGATGTTAAATGGTTAAAAGACTTGTTATTTATGCATGCTTGAATGTGTTAGGCCAACGGGAGTTGATGTTTAATGCATGATTAGCATAGAGATTATTGTCATGAGAGTGGATTAATCTATTTGAATGAGATCTAGACCTATAGACTTGTTGATTTTTTTGTTTGAAAATCCTAGATTGAGCCTTGATCACCTTATATCAATTTTCTTGCCCATGGATCCATCCTTAATTATTGATTAGTTCTTGTACTTATTTCTTGATTGAAATTGAGATCACCTTGTTTATATTTCTAGGACATTAGTTTGTCACTAACCAAACATTTTCTTACTCACTTAGATTAAGAGATTTTGTGAATTCTTAGGGTTGTAGATCTTTAGTTCCTTGTGGGTTCGATCTTACAGTGTTACATTGACATGCCATTCGATTGTGGCATTGTTTACACAATAGGTAAATTGGTGAATGTGTAAATACAGAAATCATTATTTTTAAGAAAAGTGTTGGGAACGAGTCGTTTTTAAGACAACATTCATGTTTCTAGTTCTTTCTTTCTTTAAGAAGCGAGATGAGTATACTTGAATGTGTGTTGATCGTTTCTCGGTTTTACAAGATATTAGATCGGTTTGCAATAGAACAAGTCTGGAAAATCCTGCATGGACAGTTAAGGAACAATAGAACAAGTCTGGAAAATCGCCTAAGATTTAGCTTGCTAGACTATCCACTTGGATTCTAAGTTTCCTAGAGTTTACGGTAGTTTCTAAGACGTTTTCATTCCTTGCCTACGAAAAATTCCAAGTCTGATAAAATTTTCTATGTCGGACATACCTTAGTTTATCGGAGATTCGGGTTTGCCTCTTCTTCATTCTTCTTTCTTCGTGTCTTCTGACCTGAGTTTCAATTTTCATAGTGTTAGTTTTTACGAGAACGGGTTTGCAAGTTCTGCCTGGACAGTTAAGGAAGAATAGAACAACTCTGGAAAATTGCCTAAGACTTAGCTTGCTAGACTATCCACATGGATTCTAAGTTCCCTAGAGTTTATGACAGTTTCCAAGACGTTTTCATTCCTTTCCTACGAAAAAATTCAAGTCTGATAAAAATTTATAAGTCGAAATATCTTAGTTTATCAGAGATTCGGGTTTGCCTCTTCTTCATTCTTCTTCTCTTCGTGTCTTCTGACCTGCGTTTCAATTTTCATAGTGTTAGTCTTTACGAGAACGGGTTTGTATTTCGTCAAAGATTGTCGAGCTTAATTTTACAAAATTTGTGCCGTAAGGATGTTTTCGAGTGTGGCTGTACGAGAGCCTTTCTGGAAAAGTCATGTTTTGCGGCTGTTCCGCAAATCTAGTTTCTAACTTTTAATATCAGAAATTCTCGCTGCAACGAGCTTGATAGTTGCGACCAAACTTAATCAGAAATTTTCTTGTTTTCGTAGGATCGATCCGAGAGAGTTTTGAGTTTTTTCCAAAGTAAGCTTAGTAGAAACCTTAGGTTTCAGAAAACGTTTTCGCGGTGAAGGAATATGACCTCTTGTTTTCCTTTGTTTAGTCTTCTTCAGCTGTTTAGGTTTCGAGTGATTTATAGAATCAACTTCGTTTTTCTGAAAGTTATTCGGAAGAACTATAATAGTGGGGGATTAGGAACCCGATTTGCCGTGCTTATATTTCCACAAGTAATCTAGGGTTCCTCCATGGTTTCGAGGAGAGCAAGTTTTATTATTCTGAGAAGTTCTCAGGAAAAGTTTTTTGGTCGAACCCTTACTAGTTGAGATTTCTCCAACTCGGTAACAAGACAAATTTTACGGGGCTTGATAGATTTTATCGTTTCCCTTCCTACTTATACAGAAAAATCGCGTGCTCGTTTTGGTGCTCTTTATGTGGCGAAAAGTCACGACTAGGTTTTCTGATTTTTTTTGAGCACTGCAGCGTTTTTGTAAGCGTTGGCCATAGGAGCACTTGCTGCTGGAGTTGTTTTACCAGCATTTTTGCGGGCTGCGAATTTGTCTTTCATATTTCCAAACATTGTTTTGATCAAGCGTTTGCGGCCGTGAGAGTAAGAGTAATTTACCCCCTCTTTCTAGCACCAAATTGTGGGAACCGAAATTCGCACCATTGATTTTAGTGAATGGAGGAAAGCAAAGAGAACCCTGCTTTCCTTGAGGTCTGGATTCTCTGCAAGAGCCGACGACAAGTTACCAAATAAATGCGAAAAAGAAAGATAAGAAAACAAATTTAGAAAGCAATTGATCTTTATTTCGACTTTGCGTATGAGTGTTCCATAGACGAAAACGTACAGGAAGTTTGTTTGGAAATGAAATTACAAAGGAAATTGTATAACATAGGCAGTAAAGCCTAACTAAGTTCGCTAGTAAAACCACCTATGTCGTGAAAACCTATATGAACCGCAACTCGCTTAGCAATAGATGAAAAAGACAAAAAAAAAGTTTTTAAGGATTTCGGATTGGCAATTATGAAAGGATGCCTAGGTCCCCTTTTCTAGGATCAAGCCGAACGTAGTTCAATTAAGAGAGTGGAAAAAGAGATCGAACTTCCTGTGCGAGTTCGTCTAGTATGAGTGTAAGTAGTAGAAACCGAACTTGTAGAGAATAAAGCCTAAGGTTTCTAAGTGCAGAGAGTTCTCAGTGATAAAAAATCATCCCTTGTGCTCCTTCCCTTGGATCTCCTTATATATTCCTCCAAGGTCCGCCAGCTTTCTTAATTCGAGTTTATCTTTTTGCAGAAATTTTCCTTATCTTCCCAAGATTCATGTTTATCTTGGAAATTTCACATTTATCCTCATTTCCATTTATCCTTTATCCTAGTCGGATTAAAACATCATTAAATTCGGGCCTATTGTCATATTAAACTATAAGTGGGCGTTTGTCATGTTTTAGGCCGTTTCAGGTTGTTTTGCAACTTATGCGTTATTACGATTATTCTCGGAGAAATCATAGATTTGTCCGAGGTCCATTTTCTATGTTGTTGGTCTTACGAACTGAACCAGATCAGTTCACTAAATCTATGATATGATGGTGTTGAGTTAACCTATATCATCTGACAAATTGACTTGAACTTTTACAAGAAAACATGTGATGCTTGTTTTCTTCGTTAAATCTCAACGGAAATTCCGATTGGGACGAAACAAAGACATTTCGATCAAGACTCAAGGGAGAACAAAATTTAGTATACGAGGGCGGCCAGGATAAGATGTGTCTTCCCTAGGATGGGGAGGAATGGATCGTACCTGCCCTTGGGCAGGGAGGATGGATTGTGCCCGCCCTAGGAGAGGGAGGATGGATCGTGCCCTCCTTAGGGCGAGGAGGTTGGATTGTTCCCGTCCTAGGGCAGGGAGGATGGATTGTGCCCGCCGTTGGGTAGGGAGGATGGATCGTGCCCGCTCTAGGGCATGGAGGATGGATCATGCCCGCCCTAAGGTGAGGAGGATAGGCAGGGAGGAATTGATCATGCCCGCCCTTGGGCGGGGATGGTGGCTAAGCTACGTGCCCGCCCTAGGGGGACAGGATGGACAAGCGACGTGCATGCCTGCCTTAGGGTGGTGATGAGAAGAGAAGATGCTCGGATGTGGCCATCTCGTGGTTAGTATGCAAGGAGAAGAAGTGGGCATTGACGAGACGTGGTCGTGGATGGAGAGAGTCGAGGAAGTGAGAAGTTAGGAAACAATTATCTCTCATGTTTTTGTAACCTCGGGAGCCATTCATCTTCTGATCGAGTAATTTTTCTCGAGAACTTTCTTCGTTGATTCTTTTACAAATCATTTTTTTTATTTTACGAAAGCTTTTCCGTAAATGTTTTCTGAAAGTTGTTTTACAGAAGATTATCTCATAGATTATATTTTGATATTTTCTGTGGAAAGTTTCCGATTTTTTTTGTGGGAAGATTGTTTTGTAAAACTCGTCATTTTTTTTGCAAAACCTTCCGCAAGAACAATTTTCTGATATTTTCATGCTTGGATAGAAATTCTTTTATTCCTTGTCTGGGATAAAATATACGAAGTTCTTTCTCGTATAAATATGCAAATTGGTTTGGTTTATGCCGTATAGTTTCTTTGACATTTCCATCTCATATTTCTTAAGGAACAATTTCTCGGAGTATTTTAGCCGCTGATTTTGCCATAACCGATTTTGAACCAACATTTATGGAAGACGTTCACTCTGGATCCTGCGGAAATCACTCCGGCGGAAGGTCCCTTGCAATCAAAATTAAATGCCATGGTTACTATTGGCCAACAATGATCAAGGACTGCAAGAAATTCTCGCTTAAATGCGAGAAGTGCTAGAGGCACGCACAACCAATCCACCAACCCGTAGAAGTCCTCTCGTCTGTCTCATCACCATATCAATTCATGCGATGGTGATGAATATTGTCGGGACATTACACAACTCGAAACAAAAAAAGATTCCTCTTAGTCTTAACTGACTTTTTCTCAACGTGGGTGGAAGCAGAATCTTACACAAGCATCAAAGAAGCCCAAGTCGAAAGTTTCGTATGGAGAAACATCATCTGCAGACATGGAGTCCCGTATGAGATCGTAGCGTACAACGGATCTCAGTTCCTTTCAACCAGATTCGAGGCCATTTTGCAAAAAATGGAAGATACGATTGATCAAATCAACTCCCAGGTATCCGCAGTATTGAAAAGGATTTCTCAAAGAAATCGTAAAAACACTTAAGTCAAAAACAGCCCGAAGAGGTCTAAAATGCGACAAAAGTCCACTTCTGATTTTGGTCGAGAATGAACCCAAAACTGCTATGACGGTTTGTCTGATATACGCAAAAGAAGATAAATATCGTGTTTCAAAGGATAACTACGAAGATCGAGGAAAACAGAATCATCCCGCAAAGTTATAAACTCAGGACATGGGCAGAAAAGTAAGGAGGGCACCAACTTTGGAGATGTATATAAAGAGGGCTAGAGCGAGGAGTGCTGAATCGTAAGATTTAGACCTAGGAGATCTATGTTAGTTTTAGGACAACTTAAAACTTAGGTGGCTAGACTAGCGAGTTCCATACTTAGAATGTTTTTCCGCTTTGTTTGCAATTCTCCATTGTCAGTGATTTCCTATTCATTTTGTGTTCCCACGAAACTCTGTAACTCGATTCACCTTATTCAATAAAACGACTCTATGAAAATTACTATTGATATTTTGTTATCTCTTTCCTTTTGTATTTGTGTGTTTACGCAGATAATTTGGATCCTCAAGGAAAACCGAGGATCTTGGCTTTCCTCCATTAACCAAAATTGTCATTGCGAATTTCGTCTCCCACAATCCAAAACTACAGAACTGCTAGGGTGAAGTTATATATACTTCATGGGAATTACTATTAATGCTTGTGTTATAGAGTAGCTAACAAGAACCTTGAACCTAGGTTCTTTGCCTGAATTGATTCTCTTGAGCTAGGTTGCTAGATACCTGCGACGTCTTGTCTAGGAAGCTAGTGAATAAATCGATCATATTGGTAGCTGCCTAAGGAAGTGTTGATCGACACTCATCCCATAGTGTTGATCGACATTCGATTTGTGTTAACATGTGACAGCTGAAATACTTGACTTAATAACGATTAGACTCGCATGCGAAAGCTGGCTATCTTTGCATTAGACATCAAGTTCTAGGAATGTCATTCACATACACTTAGCTTATATATAACTATAATCATGATTGCCTAAAACCCTAGATCTAGCTATTTGTTCTTATATTCAAAAACCAATCAACAACCTACTGCTTTGCTTTATTTACTACTTTTAAATCTATTGCCTAGATTAATCATTGACTGCTTTGAGTTTATTGTGTCTCCATGCTTTCTGTTGGGGACAAAAATGGTACGATCTGAGCCCAACTCGCCGTATGGCGAGCGGAACGATCTGAGCCCAGCTCGCCATCTGAGCCCAGCTTTCCATATGGCGAGTGGGAAGATCCGAGCTGAGATTTCCATATGGTGAGCGGGAAGATCTGCGCCCAGCTCACCATATGGCGAGTGGGACGATCTGAGCCCAGCAGACCTGTCTTCAGTATGCCATATGGTGAGTTGGGGGACCTGTCTCCAGCTCGCCATATGGCGATTTGGACGACCCTTCTCCAGTTTGCAGTACATCAAGTGGGACAGACCATACTGCAGCCATAACCCCTCCTTTGGGCCTCGACTGAACTGTCTCTTGTTTCGTCTCAACTGGAGTTATCGTTGAAATCATACGATAAATACCGCAAAGACTTGTTTTCTCGTATAAGTTCAAATTGATCGTATAAAACGGTAACGATTAACTTAAACACCATAGCTGCGTCGACTACACAATTGATTTAAACTCTTTCATAGAACCGCCATCGTACCGAAGGTGATTTCTCGAAGAAATCGTAAAAACACATAAGTAAAAAAACGGCTGAAAAAAATCTAAAACGTAGCTAAAGCCCACTTACGATTTTAGACAAGAATGAGCCCAAGACTACTATGACGGTACATCTTTGATTAACAGAAGAAGGTAAATCTTAAGTTTCCAAGGATTATTACGAAGATCGGGAAAACGAGAATATATCCGCGAAGAGATAAACTTGGGCCCAACTGCAAAACAGGAAATGGGCGACAGACCTTGACGAAATATATAAGGGGGCTAAAGCAAGGAGCACGAGAATGATTTTTGATCTCTAAAAACTCTATGTACTTAGAAACCTTAGGCTTTATTCTGGAGAAATTTGGTTTGTATGACTAG
This sequence comes from Sinapis alba, assembly GCA_012274485.2. NCBI lineage: Eukaryota > Viridiplantae > Streptophyta > Magnoliopsida > Brassicales > Brassicaceae > Sinapis > Sinapis alba. The sequence continues at coordinate 130,409 of MU105585.1, forward strand.
CACTCGATTACTAGACGAACTCGTCCAGGCAGTTCGATCTCTTTTTCCACTCTTTTAATTGAACTACGTTCGGCTTGATCCTTGAAAGGGGTACGTAGGCAGCCTTTCATAAGGTCCAGTCAAAATTCTTTAAAACTTTTTTCATCTTTTTTGTGTATCGCTAAGCGAGTTGCGGTCACATAGGTTTTTCTCGACATAGGTGGTAGTACTAGCAAACCTAGTCTCATTTTACTGCTTATGTTATATGATTTCCTTTCTAATCCCATTTCCAGACTAGCTTCATGTATGCTTTTGTCTCTAGAACGCTCATACGAAAATTCAGAATAAAGATATAATTTTTATAAACTCGCTTTATTGTTTTTATATATTTTCGCATTTATTTGGTTACTTGTCATTGGCTCTCGTAAAGAATCCAGACCTCAAGGAAAGTAGGGTTTTCTTTGCTTTCCTCCATTTACGGAAATCGATGGTGTGAATTTTGGTTCCCACAGTTTGGCGCTAGAAGGGGGGGGGACGGATTGCTCTTATTCACTCGGCCACAAAACGCTTGATCGAAACAATGTCTGGAAATATGAAAGATAAACTCGCAGCTCGCAAAAACGCTGGAAAAACAACTCCAACAGCGACTGATCCGATGGCCAACGCTTGCACAAACGCTGCAGTTCTCAACTAAATCAAAAACCTAGTCGTGACTTTTCGCCATAGGAAGAGAACCAAAATAAGCTCACGATTTCTCTGTCTAAACATAAAGGCAACAATAAAATTTATTACACCCCGTAAAGTTTGTCTTATTACATAGTTGGAGAAATCTCGACGCGTAAGGGTTCAACCAATAGTCGTTTTCCAGAACCTGTTTGGAAAAATAAAACTTGGTGAAATCCTAGATTACTCGCAGAAAAAGGAACCACAAAAAATTGAGTTCACATCCCTCACTGTTGTATTTCTTCCGAATAATTTTCGAAGAAGCAAAGTTGATCTCTATTGAATCACTCGAAACCTAACACGTCTGACAAAGACCAAACTAAGCTAAACGGGAGATTGTATCCCTTACTGCTAAAATATTTTCTGAAACCTAAGATTTCGTAAAACTTCAAGCGTCGCTTTGATAGTAACATATTAAAAGAATTTTTGATACTTGTCTACTAAGATTACTTCGGAAAAACTACTCAAAACTCCCTCAGATCAATCCTATGGACACTAGAAAATGTCCGATTAAGTTTAGTTGCAATAATTAAGCTCATCGCAGCCAGAGTTTCTGATACTAAAACCCAGAAACTAAATTTACGGAACAGCCGCAAAACATGTGTTTTTGGAAAAATTGCTCTCGTACAGCCAAACTCGATAACATTTTACGGAAAAACTTTCATAAAATTATGCTCGACAACATTTCACGAGACAACTTTAGTAAAATTGAACTCGACGACATTTTACAAAACAGTTTTCGTAAAATTAAACTCAAATACATTTAATGAAACAACTTTCGTAAAATTAAACTCAATTTTTTTTTACGAAACAGTTTTCATAAAATTAACTCGACAATATTTTGTGGAATAACTTTCTTTAAATGAAGCTCGACAACATTTTATGTAGCAGCATTCGTAAAATTAAACTCGACAATATTTTACAGAACATCGGATAAGGAAAGCGATGGAGTGAAAGCTGAGAAGCAAAACTTGCCCATCCTCCTCTCTCCAAAAACGCCGGTAGGCTTTTGACGAGATACTTGTTTATTTTCGTAAAACCAATGATCCAGACTAAAACCCGGGTTGGAAAAATATGCATCAGGAAACCAAAACCGCAAGACAGGATTCAGCCTAAACGCGGCTAGTAAAATAGAGAACTCTACAAAGAACCAATATTCTTACTATCCGTAAGGGGTGGACAGACACGAAAAGAGGAAGGGGAAATGACCAAGCAAAACGGAGTAGAGACAAAACCGCATCTCCAAGAAAACTAAGGTATGTCTGATTTGGAAATTTTTGAATTCAAACTTGGAGTTTTCGTAGGAATGTACTAAAGGATAAAAACACTTTTGAGATTGCCGTAAACTTTAGGGAACTTAGAATCTAGGTGGATATTTTAGCGAACTAATTCTTAGGCGATTTTCCCAATCTCGATATATTGTTCCTTAACTATTCAGGCAGATCTTGCCAACCGATCTAAACTCTCGTAAAAAATGAGAAAGGATTGCCACGCATACTCAGCTCGCTTCATAAAGAAAGAAAGAACTAGAGACACAAATGTCATCTTAAAACAACCTCGTTCCTAGCAATTTTCTTAAAACAAACATACTCCAAGTCATCGCACCCGAAAACCACCAAATCACAATCCCAGCATCGTCTTTAAATTGACCCAGATTATTGATCATCTCAATCCTCGAAAGAGAAAACGTATACAACCCTTCGAAATATCAGTTCAGCCATTTTCTTTCGTAAAAAGGGAGGGAGTAGGTACGTATACTGTACTCGTATACTTTCATACTTCAAAAAAGTTTTGCCTCAGCATCAAGAAAACGCTTTTGACAAAGAAAACTCTGCAGCAGTAGGCAGAACAACACATAGGAAATGCAATGCCCCGTCAAAATCGTCCCAAAAGGCAAACGACAATTTAAGATTCGTCTAAAACGCTAGCAACGTAGCCAAATCGTCACAAACATAGTCCTGAAAACTCTACATCATCTCTTGTCACAATCTAGCGGTTAGAAAACTTGTACCAAGGCCAGACTAATAACACAATGGTTAGTGACCAAATTATAACGAAATAAACTTTGCTAAAACTCCATGAGTGATTCCAAGCAACTTTCACCAAAGGTCGAAATCAAAGCGGAAACTTTTCCCGTGAAATCTGCGGAAATATCGCTACTTTGACATCTTCGATTTAGTATCTTCATAAAACTAGTCACCCATTACTTTCGTATAACAATAACATTTTATATGAGACAGTCTATGGGAAAACAAGATCAGTTTCATGCAAAATGACTTCGCAATACGAAAGAGTGAATGAGGAAAACATATTCCTCGTTCGCAAAATCCACAAGTAATTTGCGAGAAACACTCTCCATTTACTTCTACGAGAAACCCTTCTCACAATACTTTCACGACGTATAGTCCAATCGAGTCATACAAAGCAACTTTCAGAAGAAAATATAACAGGTCTTGCAAAGAACTGTCATAGATAATTTTTGTGTAACAAAAAATGAAGCTACCTGAAGGTAGCTGACTTCTACCTTTCACTTCCTTCGGTTACATCCGAGTAGGAAATCACCCTGCAACTGACTCTGCATGAGTCCTGTGTCGAGCCTCTAAGGTTCGTCTCCCTCGGATAAAATGGAAACAATTTTCATACGACTAAAAGAAACATTATACGAAACATTCATCGTATAATTGAAACCTAAAATGGAGAATCGTTTTCTACGACCATGGGCCATCTTAAAACAGAAAGTTCCTGCATACTTGGCCTATCAATCTCGACAAACGCTATTTGGCCCTCGGCCAACTACTCCTCCCGTAAAGCCTGAACCAGAATTCGGCATCCCCTTTAAGGACAATCGTAAACTAGCATGATCTTAATGTTAACACGAAAGTGTCATGGTCTAATCCTTTACCAAAAAATCCTTCGGCTATGGGGCTGAACACAACCTTCATGCCAAGCCAAAACATTTGAGTGACCACCGCCCCATCTGATCGCTTAATGGCTAAAATGATAATCCGCAATTTGTCTTTAAATGCCAAGTAGCTATTAAGAAAATAACTATCGTTTAGCCCATAAACGGAAGTCATACGATAAATTCTTCATAACAAAACTAAGTCCTAACATCCAAACGGTTAACATAAAATTTGAGCTTATCGACAGTCGAGTAAGTTATATATGCTCCACAATTCCCTTTAATCCCGCATCATTTTACCCACAAAACACGGCATGTAAAGAAACTCTCGTAGCAAAGCTCCTAGAGCTATACGAGTCATCCTTAAAAATAAAAGGAACAAATCTCGGAAGCCAAACACCTCACAAAGCACAGTGAAGGAAGACGCTTCTTCCCAGGGACAAATTTACGCGACCCCTCAGTCCTAATTCCTCGATCACAAATCGAACAATTTAGCCTCCAAACAGAAACAACAGTTTCTGCTGTGAACATCCGCAAACAAACCAAAATGTTTCTCTACCGCAAAACATCTTCAAGCCCACAAACATTTCAGGAACAAAATGAGGCATACGAGAGAAAAACCAACCCTCAGCATCGTAAGACGTCACAAATGCTTGAAGAACCATTTTTCGACAAAAATACTTTCCTTGATGAAATCACCATCTTGGAAACTCAAACAGTCAAACACACTAATACCTCTAAACTGTAACACTTATCATTTTGTTGTTGCTTATCACAACAAACAAACTCTAACGTCCTAAACAGACTTAGCCATCCCCATAGGGATAGGCTCTCGTTCATCCGACAAGGATAATATAGCGCGCTATACAAGAAATCTAAAATTTTGGTCAGCACTTCCAAACGGTCTTTGGAGAGATGCTTGGTTCTTACCAAACAAGTCATATAAGCCGAGAACCTATCGCAAACTTTAAATCGGTACGAATCAGGTTAAACCGTAACAGGTGAACTGAAAGCCGATTAGTCGTCGCAAAACCTTAAACCAAGAGTAAACCTAAGTCTTGCCCTAAACCCAGCACACTGGTCTCTTACATCTCAAAGGCATAGTATCAACACCCCGATAAGTGATCCAAAAATTTGTCTCTTCATTTATATATGCGCGTTTCTGAGTCTCCACGAACTAAAAAACTTTGAGTACTCTCATCTTGCACAACGACATATATGATGATCGTCTGAGCGACATGAATGAGATGACAACTCATGTCATATCCCTCTAATTCTGTAAAACGATAGTTCTCTCGATTTGTAAAACCACATTTTTATAGATTCAAGCAAAATATTCATTAAAAAGCCGCAACACGGCAGGGATTTGAAGCACACACTATCAGTCCCGAAACATAAATACGGCCACATTTTGCCAAAGCAAACAGCCTATGAGACTAGTCATGAGGCCAACACAGGTCTAATATAAAATGCCATCGGCATCAACATGCTCGGAAGTCTCTAGCTTGAATCCAAAAGTCACTTTGAATGTTTGCCTTAGCAACTATCCTAAGTCTTTTGAGAGTTTGTGAGAAACAATCTTAAGAGAAAATCGTGTTATTATCAAGTTTAATTCTTTCCATAGAATTTATGGCTACACTTCGGTCTGATAATTTTTTTTAAAGCTTAACCTGTTATTATTTTTATAATTAAAATATGAAGTGTGAAAAACTTATTTAAAATGAATAACTGTTTTTTTTTTTGAATCATATTTTTTTATTCATAAGTTTTACAAAAATTATATATATATATATATATATATATGGATATATGCTTCCTGTATCAACTTTCTAATTTCTTAAAAGATCTTGTTTCTACACTTTCATTACACTTTCATACGATTCGGCTTTGCTTCCGATTACATGTAACATAGCATTAGAGCATGATTAAAGGGGGTTCTTAGAGGGGTTCTTAAGGGGATGGGTCCCATGAATAGTGTAAGAACCGGTTCTTAAAACTCTTAAATAAGAACCGGTCCTTAAGAGTTTCTTACACTGTTTACGGGTCCCATTGACAAGTGGCGACCCGCGATTGGTTCGTTTTTTTCTAAAAAAAAAAATTAAAAATCAAATTTTAAAAAAAAAAAAAACAAAAAAAACTAGAACCCCAAATGGGGTTCTAGGGTTAATCATGGTCTTAGATAACTACATCCAAAAATCTTAAAGTTCTTTCTACACCTACCGTTCAAATAATCGACATTATACACGTGTATAATGTTTTATTTTATCAAATCGTCTTTCATCCTACATCAAGGTAGGTGCGGATGAACACTTGCTTTGCTTCTGTTGACTTGACCAAAGCTGCTCTGTCTACCCAAGTTCCCATGGCTACCGTCAAGAAGACGGTTCGCGTCGCGGCTGTTCAGATGACGTCCGTCAATGATCTGATGGCTAATTTCAAAACCTGCTCTCGTCTCGTCCAAGTAAATCAATCCTCCCGATCTCTCTAAATTCATTTCCTGAACGCCTTCTCCAGTTGATTGTTTGCTTACATTAGTTTTAATGATATTTATTTGATTGATTATGTTACCAGCTGACTTATCAGGTTTCAATTATAGATTTGATGATACAATCGTCTGTGCATATGACGTAGATAAAAGGTAGAATCCATAACAGTCTTCTGAGAATGTTCCAAGTGAAGAAAGAAAATGGATACCAAAGCAAAGCTTAGAAGTCAAAGGAACGAATGAGGCTTGTGACAAAACTAGTATTACATATTGCAGTCTGAGACTCTGAAAGAGTATAACCAATTTTTTGTAAGGAAAAACAAAATGGAACAGTTGTTATCATAGCGAAATACTCAATTGATCTAATTGCATACACACTTAATTGAACAGAGTTCTTGATGAGTAATCATTAAGCACTAAAAGAAGTAGGTTACCTGTGACATTTCATATACTTTAAATGGTGTAATGATGTTTCCAATGCGTGGAGAATTGATATACTCCCTCCGTTTCAGATTAAGTGTCGTTGTAGGGAAAAAATTTCGTTTCAAAATAAGTGTCGTTTTAGAGTTTCAATGCAAAATTCATTAATAAGATTCATAGGTAATTGTGTTTTTATTTTTCTATTGGTTGAAATGTGGTTAGGTGTATAGGTAATTGTGTTTTTATTTTGGAAATATACAAAATCATATGTTTTCTTAATATGTGTGAATAAACCTAGAACGACAAGTAATATGAAACGGAGGGAGTAGAAACTAATAACGACACACATAATTTCTCTGTTTCATAAGTGTCGTTTTAGCTTTTTGCACATAGATTANATTTAGTCACCAATATATCAGAACCTAACTTGTACTGCATGGTAAAATTTGGAATTCTAGTTAATATCTAACTCTATGATTGACTTTATGTCTCTGACAAAAGGAAGCAGCATCGGCTGGTGCTAAGCTGATTTGCTTCCCTGAGAACTTCTCCTATATGGGCGAGAAATCAGGAGACAGTGTGAAAATCGCTGAATCATTAGACGGGCCAGTGATGCAACGGTATTGCTCTCTCGCCAGGTATGTAATGATGCTCTTAGCGTAAGTTCGCTTAAGATAAATGAAGACAGTTGCTTGTTTACAGCCTTTGTAACATGTTTTTGCAGGGATTCAAATATATGGTTGTCTCTTGGAGGTTTCCAAGAAAGATTTGATGATACCCATTTGTATAATACACATGTGGTGATCGATGATACTGGGATGATCCAAAGCACTTATCAGAAAATGCATTTGTAACTAGTTTTTGACCATCCTTGGATTTTTAATAATTTCTCTAACTGTTTCAGTTGTATTGGGTAACAACTTACGTTTTATGAAGGTTTGATGTTGATGTTCCTGGTGGAAGCTCATACAAAGAAAGCAACTTTACAGTTCCAGGTAAAGGCGCTTTCTTGTTATCAGATTTTTCGTGGAGCACTCCTGCGAGACTTCTATAAGTACCAACCACCAAGATCCATGATCAATAACACTTAAGAATTGATGTATTCCAGATATATCATTGATCCTGTATTTTCTCAGGGACGAATATTGTTTCCGTAGACAGTCCCATTGGGCGCTTAGGCCTTACTGTATGCTACGATTTGAGGTTTCCTAAGATTTATCAGCAACTGAGATTCGACCAGAAAGCTCAGGTAACCTTCTATGTAACTGGGTTATGACAAACAATGAAACAACAATGTGATAAAAACTTGGTTTCTACAGCAAACAGCTTAACAGAGTTTGAGTATATGAATAACTATCTTTGTGAACTTAAAATCCTTTGTAGGTTATATTGGTACCGTCAGCTTTCACCACGGTCACTGGGGAGGCACACTGGGAGATTCTTCTCCGAGCCCGAGCTATTGAAACACAGTGTTATGTATGTGGGTTACACACTTTCTCTCTTTCTTTGACCACTCGTCACATTTGATCTTTGTTCAATTGCGTAGGTAATAGCTGCTTCTCAAGCTGGAAAACATAATGAGAAAAGAGAAAGTTATGGGGACACACTGATTATTGATCCGTGGGGATCTGTGGTAGGAAGATTACCTGGTGAGGATCTTGTGCTGATTTGTTACAACTCTTTCTGATATCTTCGGGATGCAATTTGATAGATTTGTTGCTGCCTTCAGATCGTTTTTCGACTGGCATTACCGTGGCAGATATTGATTTTTCGCTGCTTGAGTCAGTTAGAACTAAAATGCCAATTGATAAGGTAAAAACACACACACACTTGACAAACCCAGAATGAATGAGATAGATGAAGAACTCTGTTTTGTAGACCAAATGGAACACAAAAAGTCTTATATTTCCATGTTCTTCGGTTTTTGCAGCAACGGGTCTCCATTGATCTCTGAATAACCCTGATAGGCCTACATGAAGAGACATTCTGTAAGTAAGGAAAATCAAGAAGAGCACAGAGACGAGGTTCATGAATGTTGTCTTGTCACAAAAAGATTGTTTGAGGTCTACTTACATAAGTATTATGAGTAATAATCTTGAAAGAATAATTTTTAAACTGATTAAACTAAGAGATTCAGGATGTATTGCTGATTGCTGAGGTTGGGGTATATCATTGTGTGCATGGTTGGTGGAGCAACAAGGTACAGCTCGAAATGCACACGTACACACATCAAGTTTTCCATACAAACCGTCCACATTCTCATCCTCGTAAGCTAGCTGGAGAGCCAAACATTACAATCATGATGGCTATGTCTAGTGTCGCATCTTCCTTTATTAATAGAAGAAGGAAATTACTAGACTCTTAGTTTGACAACCGTCGTAAAAAAGGTCGTTTTTATATGTGATGAGAAGAAAGACTTTGTTAGCGAAGTGTACAGGAACATACAACTCCACGTTTATGACCACAAGCCACACCACTGTGATATTCTTCCAGGATCACAGAGATATACTTCGACGATTTAGGTATTACTAATATGTCTTTGTAAAATAATCTGCCCTTCTTGAATGTATACCCCGATTTCTCAAACGTTCTTAACACAACATCCTTCAAAATCTTTTGAATATGTTCATATGCATCAATCTCATCGAACACATCTTGAATTTGAAGATTTGCAGTCGTTGTCAGAGCCATGAATAACTCCACCAAAGTTAAAAAGGACAAGTTATCACCCGTGAAAGACCATCATCTACTTTATTATCAACTCCAGTCTCGTAGATGATCTAAAAATCATAGACAAGGAACTTGGTTTGCCACTTCTGATAGTCAATTGACACATCCCTTTGATCCAATAGAAACTTCAAGCTTTTCTAATCTTTAAAAACAGTAAACCTTCTTTCCATCAGATAATGCTTCCACTTTTGCACAGCCATCACAATTGACATTAGCTTCCTCTCATATACCGGTTTGAGTTTCTCTCGATCAGTTAAACCTTTGCTAAAATAGGAAATAGGTATTTGGTTATGCATTAAGACCGCTCCTAAACCGTAACCTGAAGCATCGGATTTAACAACAAACTGCTCTTCAAAATTTGGCAATGCTAACATGGTTGAGCTAATCATCTTTTGTTTCAGCTCATCAAATGCTCGTTGTTCCTTACTGCCCCATTCAAATCCATCCTTCTTCAAGAGGTCAGTTAAAGGACGAGCTATCACTCCATAAGCTTTTACAAAACGTCTTTAATAGCCAGTGAGGCCCAAGAAGCTACGCAATTACTTCACTTTCTTAGGAGCTGGCCAGGTTGATATAGCAGACGTTTTGGATGGATCAGTGGCAACACCCTCGCAAAAATAACGTGTCCAAGGTATTCTACACTTCTCTGCCCAAAGGAACATTTCTTTCGGTTAACAAATAACTGGTGAAGCACCAACAGTTCCATCACTAAACACAGATTCTCAACATGATCATGCATCGTTCTTATTGTATATAAGAATGTCGTCGAAGAAAACCAAGACAAATCTTCTCAAAAGAGTCCGAAAGACCCCATTCATAAGTGCCTGAAATGTTGCCGGTGCATTCGATAATCCTAATGGCATCACGACAAATTTGTAGTGACCAGCATGAGTGTGAAATGCTGTCTTCTCAATGTCACTCTCCTCCATACAAATATGGTGATACCCCGATCTTAAGTCAAGTTTCGAGAACTCCTTAGCACCATTCAGTTCATTAAGAAGCTGATCTTATACTGGAATTCAAAATTTATCCAGAATAGTAGCCTTGTTAACTCCCTTGTAATTGACACAAAACCTCCATGATTTGTCCTTTTTCTTCACTAACAACACATGACTAGCATAGGGACTTCTGCTCTGTTGAATCACCCCAGACTGAAGCATTTGATCAACTAACTTCTCCATCACTTCTATGTGGGAGTGTGGGTAACGATAAGGCAGCATACATACTAGTTTAGTACCTGGCAACAACTGAATAGAGTGTTCATAACCCCCTCTTTGGAGGTAGCTGAGTTGGTTCACAAAACACGCCTTGAAACTGTTCTAGAACCCCTTGTATTCCAGAAGGAACCTTTTGCAACGATATAGCGGAATCCTCCATTTGTTGTAGTTAAAATACAAAAGATCTTGCTTCCAAGGCTCTATTTTGTAATTGTATTGACTGATCACCACGTAATGTAAAACGTTGATCACCCAAGCAGTATGAAAGCTCTTGTGTTTTCCAATCAACTTCACATTTCCCTAACGTCCTCAACCAATGAACTCCAAGGATCACACCAACACCACCTAGTTCAAGGACAATAAAACCATTTGTTAAGTCCACTGACTGAACCGTTAAGGGAACCTTCTTACACACTCCAGAACCGCTCAATATAATACCAGTTCCCACTTTAATTTTCATCTTATCATCATCTTCTTTACTAAGTGAGCACGAGAGACAAGTGTTGGAGATATGAAATTATGCGTTGCCCCGCTATCAATCATAACCACTACTCTCTTCTTCCCAATCAAGCCCCACATCTTCTTTGTCTTAGGAGAAGACCATCCAAAGAAAGAATACAAGGACAACTCCATCACTTCTACAACCATCTCCTTAACATTCTCCACCGAGTCATGAAACTCTTCCTCTGTTAAGTCCATTTCTTCATCTTTCAAAATCCCCGTAACATGTAATTCTCGATTCCTACAGAGATGAGATGTCGACTACTTCTCATCGCAAGTATAGCAAGTGCATGTTCTCTTCTTCGCTGCATATTCAGCCTCAGACAGTTTAAAAGGAATCGAAGTTGCACCGTTCTTTCTGTTACTACCCTGCTTATCCAAAGTTCTTCCATTCTGCGGACCAGACTTTACTGACAGAGTTTTGTTCTTCCAAGCATTTTGATTCACCACAGAATTACGAAAAGTAACACTTTGACATTGCTTGAACATCTTGTTCTCATAAGATTTCCATGTGAACATCTTCACAAAGTCACTATCTTCCATCATGATGACAACCACAATATAATTTGGGAGGCTAAAAGGTTCTTTCATTTTAATGACTTCTTTGAACTCTCTCTTCAAACCGTTGAAAGACCATTAGTCATGATCGGCCGTTACAGAAATCTCTCGAGGGAAGATTGTACGGTTGTATATATACTTGATGTCATTATATCTCCATAACAGTTTAAGATTATTATTATCAGAAGAATGACATAGATCCTCACATATTACTGACAAATTCATTATCATCTACCATATCCATGATCTTAGATTTCGAATTCACCACCCTACAGTTCTTTCTAATTTCTCCTTGTTTCCCTGTTAAAGGGGATAGGCTTCCCATCCTTTTCATTGCCTCCACAAACGCATTGAAAAATTTATCTTGACCATCAGCGTAGGCTCGGACTAAGGGGATCGTGTCTGAAGCATCACGGCTAGAGAACAACTCTTGGTCGCTCTGGATAAGACCTTTGTTCTCTTTCAGATTCACATAATACTTGTTATCAAAAACTGTTGGCGTACGTAAATCAAAATCGACCAATATACTTTGGTTTCCATTGCGGGGACATTGCTTTCTTAGCGTACGGAGGTAAGATTTATCAAGGGTTGGATCGGGTGAACCAGAGTCACTGAAGTTGTAAAGTCTGTCCATTATGAATCGGCATTGGTTTTTGCCAAAAGTGTGACCACCTAACCAAAGAAAAAAAAGTATAACCATAGAGTTATTAATGAATACAACTGTTGCTTATAAAAAAAGCTATAATGATTACGTACCAGAAAGCGCAACAAGATCAGAAGGACGGTCAAGTCCAACATTTTTGAAGCTTTCCTTGAGTTGTTTAAGGGTGAAATTTGGAGCAGGAAGATTCTTATTTGCAAGGTCCATAAAGCCTTTTAAACTGTCTCTTCTTCCACTTGCAACCTTCCATGAAGGACCTCCTGCCTATTATATGTCAAGTTAGAGTAAATAAGTATTTTCGAATAGAAACCGTTTTCAAATAGCAAAACGAATCAATATGTTTATTTGCACTGCATTGTTAGAAATGTATACCAACACGACAGACTTCTGAGCTGCGATAGCGAGCAAATCAGCACATGAAACGGTTTTAGGACATGCTTTCTCCACGGCAGCCTTCATCCTATCAATCACATCGAAGCCACGAGCTGAATTTGCGTTCCCAAACGCGTCTTTCTCCGTCCTAAACGATGTTGTGTTGTCTAACAATATCGATGCATCACATCCCTTTACAAAACATTTTTTTCCGTCACATTTAATTAATTGGACCAGATATCGCTATCACTATAAACGTATTAACAGCTGTTAAAAAAAAAAACTGTTACATATCCTTTTATATTGATTTAGTATCATTATTAGTAATGTTTTCAATTATCGTACCTCAAACAAGAAATCTATCATAAAGAGCTATATAGCATCAGCCAACTGATGTGCCCGAAATATGTATAAAAAGAGGTTTCTCAAAGTCTATGGTTTCGAATTTTGATGTTGGAGAGAAAACTGATAGTTGATTCGATCCCCGACAAGAAAAATATCGTATACAAATCCATTTTGCCAAGTTGGATTATGGGCTTACACATTATTAACATATCTTTGACTATGCTTTGACAATAGAATCTTAAACTTAAGAAAACACTTTATTCGATGTAGAGTTATACTCCCTCCGTTTCAAAATGTTACATATTCTAGATTTTTCACACTTTTTAATAAAACATACTAAATTTGCATAAATTTTTGTGATTATCTTTTTCTCATAATTTTAGGCCAATAAAAATCTGTTAAATGCAATTAATTTTTTTGAAATTTGTAATTAATTAATAAAATATGCATTGAAAATGTAAAAAATAGATCTTTTTGAAACAAATTTTTTCTTTAGAATATGTAATTTAAAAAAACGGAGGGAGTACTAATTAAATCAAATATTTTGGTTATCCAAAAAATAATTTCATTATTAATATTTTCACTATATATAATATTATTTGAGAAATCAGTTTATGTGATGCATTCATATTAATTTTCACAATGGTTAATTATATAAACATCCTTAGTAAATTATAATTTTTACATTAATAGCACTAATTACTGTTTTCCGTTTCCTTCTTAATTAATATTTTATTAATAATTATTAATTAAAAGTAACAGAAATAAAAAATAATCATAAAAATGGAAAAAATTCTCAAAATATTTATATCATTATTTAAAAGTTATTTTATGTTTATATTTACATTATTATTTTCACGATTCAAATTTTAAATTTTATAAGTATTATTCATTAATTAAATTAAGAGCTAATTTGAGAGCTAATTTCATTTTTTTATTTTAGGAGAATTTTGAGAAGTCATATTTAATGTATTACTTAGTTGTTGACAAAATGTATTATTTACAAATAAAATTTTAATATTTTATTTTATGTTTTCTCAGGGTTCAGATTTTTGATACTATTGATATTTTGATCTAGTTTTTTTCAAAATTTTAGAAATAATTTTGAGTTTTCATGTATAATTTTGAACTTTTGGGTACAATGTATTCAAAACAAATCAATCACAAAAAATTCAGGTACTTATCAGATTTCAAAAGTAAAAACTAAACCGACTTAATTAGAACAAAAAGGAACCAAACTGAAACAAAAACTGAGGTTCTATAGATTCTTATATGTAAAATTTATCTACTGGAAAGATCCACAGTACTTAAGTTTCCATTTTTTGTTTATATGAATTCATAAATGCTCATAGATATCTAAGATGAAGAACATAACTAAATGCAATTAGTAAAATGACAACAATTTTACTTTCTTTACATAATTTATTTATATACTGAAAATAAATATATTTAATGCACAGAAATTAATGCAACCCAATATAACGAAAATGAATAATCTATCTGATTTTTTTTCTATTTGACATTACAGTTTTCATTTATACAACAACATAAAATTATTTAAATAGATCTTATATTTTCTTATATATATATATATTACAAACAATATAAATTTTATAAACAAATGAAAACTGATATCTTAACCAATTATTATATTTCAGTTATTTATAGATAATGATACTGTGCATGAGTATGAGAGAGTCTGCTAGTTATAATCAAAAGAGGTGTACAGGGAATTAGAACACAACAACATGAGAATAGATGCGCTGAATAATTATTGTATTTGAATCATTGTGAAAAGTATAGAAGAAACTAAATCAATTAATTGAACAGAAGCATATGCCAACATACTTTTCTTGCTTATTTTACTTGAGTTGAAAATAGTTATTTAATCTTATTGTATATGTGAGTATGTTGAATATATTGTATCTTACATTAACAAAGCAGTCGTGGAAGTGAAGACGAAGGATGCTCGCTGCAATACGAGGGTCTGATCTCAACGCATTGACAATGGTATTAGTTGCAATGTCAAAGACTTGAGGACATGTTTTGTCGTAAAAGGAAGGGCTTAGTTGAGCGTGAGACAATGATACGTAAATAAGAACAAATCCCAATTTTATTAGGGTTGTCGAGTCGAATGAAGAACATGAAGAGGAACGCATTTTTTTTGGTCTCTAAAACTAAATTACTTGGTTTGGTTTGCGTTGTGTGAATTAAGGTTCGTGATAATGAATCCTTTTATAGACAAAAATGGCAAAGGGTAAAACGAATCTTTTTTACTTTTCTAAAAAGGGTCTAACTTGGAGGCTTTTCGTTTTCTGAATTATTGTCGTCATCATATACATAGTCTAGTACACATATACTCACAGAAGAGAATAAATTGTGTTTTGTTTATTAATTGTACACATATTACTCTAAATTGCAGTTTATATTTTCTTTCGGCAAAGTGGTTTAAAGTTCAAGAAAAATCATTTTATCGCGTGTCTTAGTAGAATCTTTCTTTCCGGCACATTTAATTTATGAACGTTAACTCGTCGGGTTCTCTATACATATGGAATTACCATACCGTTGTTTGTTGAAGTAGGACATTTTGATTTACTCAATAAGGTAGGTTTATATATAAGCTATATGTATTCACAACGTTGATTTACTTATTGTACGTCCGACAATGATTTTAAGATTTTAAAAAGTGTTAGAAAGGAAAAGAGTGAGAAAGCAGATAAAATAAGAAAACCATAATGAATAAAGGGTGAACGAAACAATAATCTTGTATTATGATTTAAAACCACGTATGTCTTTAACCAAAGATTAGGTTATCTCAATTGCAAGATATTTGCTTTGTTATTCCAGAAAATAAAGAGCAATGTATCTAACACATGCAGATACAAAACAAGAAGAAGCAAAAACAAAAAAGATGTGCCACTGTGTCCTTTACTATTTTATAATTTTCTTCTTCTGCAATTTCCATGTTGGAGAGTTGGTGAAGTTCTTAGTCTTTATCTTAATAATTATTCTAGATAATGCACTAGGGGCGGCTTGATCAAAGTAAGAATCCATGTGCTGATCAAAGTAAGAAGCCATGTGCTAAGAGTAATATAGTGGTCTTTTATTAATCTTAAAGAATTGATATAAAATTCAGAGAATTTTCACTTTGTATACAAATAACATACTGTTTACATATTTCATTCACTATTCTTGCAAAATGGGTTTCATAGAGGAAGTTGCCATAAGAGAAAAGAAAGTTGGCGAAGTAAAAAGAAAGTTGGCGAAGTAAAAAAAAAGTATTGGTTGACTTACTCTCGTATAAATAAGATAGAAATGCCATCTTACAAACACATTCAGAATCACCTTCAACACGATAGATGAGGAACTATAGTTTTTTTAGCAAACTGTTTTGGCAACCACTTTCATAACGTACAAACGTCTTACGACGTCTTAGTTTTCAGTTCGCCAATTTCATAATCACATTGCCATCGTCGAGTGCCTTCCTGAATAGAGATTTTTTAAATACCCACCATTGAATTTGACATACATAAGCTGAGTTCATATTCAACAATTGACGCTGTCTTGCGGTAATAGAAAGATTTACTGCACAACAAAACCGATGATGACACAATCCGAACGAACAAGACTAGCACATGGAAGATAATATATATCATGGGTTTTTATATCATAGCGTTTGTGTTTTTTTTTGTTGTGATATACCATAGATTTTAGGGAAAATTGGAAAATGAGACACTTTCAGTTTTTCTTTGTCCCAATAGAACTTCTGATATTTTTGGCAATTATGGACATGTTTTATCCTTATTTTATAGGAAAAATAGAAAACTGAATTTTAAAAATGTAAAAAAATATGAAAACTATTGGAAATATAAGTATGACAATTTTTATGGTTTAATATTTTTTTTAAAAAAAAGTGGAATCATATTTTATTTTATCTTCTAGGTACAGTTAGAATACTCATTCTGTTTATCTACTTTGCCTAGAATACGAATACTAAATTTTGAACATAAATATATCTTGGTTATACAATATAATCTAAGCTTTCTTGTATATTCTAACGAAGCTAGAATTCGATGCGTTATAATCAAGAAAAATGTCTTAAGTGTACCTAAAGCTTGATAACGAGATATAGCCTCAACTCGATGTTATACCTTGTCTAGATAATGTGTCATAACCTATTCTTCATTTTACCTTATGTGACATTTCAGTTAGAATATGTTTCCTACCTACTCTACTGTGTTCTGCGAAAGGTAGGATACATATTCTAGGTAAATCCGAAATATATGGAAACTTCCATATGGAAACTTCCTTTTTCAGTTATTGAGACGGTGAATCAAAGAGAGAATCCTCCCATTATTTTTCGGATTTCCCGATAATATGTAATCTACCTTACGTACATACTCTACTTTATTGTACGTAAGGTAGATTACATATTTTTGGGAAATCCGAAAAATATGAAAACTTCCATATTCGGTTAGAGATGTTTCCTAAATCTAAACTAAATTTACCCTAAATATTTGAAAGAATATTTTCTCCTCCTCCCACAATATTTTCTCTTCGTTAGCACTTTAGAGAACTGCCTATGCAGAATGCATTAAACCAATAACACTTTAGAGTTTGAGTTTATTTGGGGTCTAGGGTTTGTTTAGAGTTTGGGTTTATTTGGGATTTAGGGTTTGTTTAGAATTTGGGTTTATTTGGGGTTTAGAGTTTCTTTAAGGTTTGTTTAGAGTTTGGGGTTTAGGGTTTGTTTAGGGCTTGTTTAGAGTTTGGGGTTTATTTGGGTGTTAGGGTTCGTTTAGAGTTTGGGTTTATTTGGGGTTTAGGGTTTGTTTAGAATTTGAGTTTATTTGGGGTTTAGGATTTGTTTAGGGCTTGTTTAGAGTTTATGGTTTATTTGGGGTTTTAGGGTTTGTTTAGAGTTTGAGTTTATTTGGGGTTTAGGATTTATTTAGAGTTTGAGTTTATTTGGGGGTTTAGGGTTTGTTTAGAATTTGGGTTTATGTGAGGTTTAGGGTTTGTTTAGGGCTTGTTTAGAGTTTGGGGTTTATTTGGGGTATAGAGTTTGTTTAGAATTTGGGTTTATTTGGTGTTTAGGGTTTGTTTAGAATTTTGGTTTATTTGGGGTTTAGGGTTTGTTTAGGACTAGTTTAGAGTTTGGGGTTTATTTGGGGTATATGGTTTGTTTAGAGTTTGGGTTTATTTGAGGTTTAGAGTTTGTTTAAAGCTTGTTCAGAGTTTGGGGTTTATTTGGGGTTTTAGGGTTTGTTTAGAGTTTGGGTTTATTTGGAGTTTAGGGTTTGTTTAGAGTTTGAGTTTATTTGGGGTTTAGGGTTTGTTTAGAATTTGGGTTTATTTGGGGTTTAGGGTTTATTTAGGGCTTGTTTAGAGTTTGGAGTTTATTTGGGATATAGAGTTTGTTTAGTGTTTTGGTTTATTTGGGGTTTAGGGTTTGTTTAGGGCTTCTTTAGAGTTTCATTTTTTCGTTTTTATGAGTTTTTTTTCATTTTTGAAGTGTCCATTTTCTAATTACTAATTTATATTAATAGATTATTTTGTATTTCAAATTAATTTGGTATAAAAAGGATATTATAAGGGTATTATGGTATTAAAAATAATCAAAATCTTAGTTTCCTAGAAAATCACCTAAAATTTTTATTGAGACAAATCAAAATTGAAAGTGTCTATTTTTTCAATTTTCCCTAGATTTTATCAGTTTTTAGAAATGGTATATTACTGTTTTTGAATCTATTTATTATGTTTTGGAGTTTTTAGGATATTTATAAGTCATGTATGTTTTAGAGAAATATGGTGATTATGGAGCATTTTGGAACTAAAAATAAAAGAAACTCGTAGTTGTTCAAAAATCAGTCAGAATCGACATTCAAATGAAGTTTCTATCAATAACAACCCCTTGTTGTCGATCGAAAGTCTCGCAAGAAGACATGCCCTACTTGTTCATAGCCGACTTAAGCTTAGAAGTTCCACATAATTACAAGACCACCCCGACCGACTTATACATAACATTTACGTGCTGTGCCACTGTATTAGGCACCCACGCTTTTTTACCGTTCTCTAATTTCACAGCCTACAATTTCAGGGGTTTTAATAGGTTTGGAGAGAAGATCCAAGACTCCTTTAGAGCTTGTATTGGAACTCTAGTTTTTCATACCATATTATATTTATGGTATGTTCTGCTTTATTATGTCTGAATAGTTTACCTTGTTAAATTTAAGGTTAATTAGGGTTTTGATGGATTAGCCAAAACTATAGAATTGCTAGGGTGAAACCATAGTATGTCCATCATCAAAATTGCTATTAATGCTTGTGTTGTAGAGTAGATAACTAGAATCATGAACTTAGGATTGTAGACAACTACGACAGTAGATTCTTGACCATAATAGATTCTCTTTAGCTAGGTTGCTAAATATATGCGACAGCTGGTCTAGGAAGATTAGTGAACTTATTGAATAGGGCTATAAGACTGATCTAAAGTAGTATCAATCGATTCTAGAAAGGTAGCATCGATCGACGCTCACCTCGTGTTCACAAGAGAAAGCGGGGACATCAAACTTAGATAACTTATTAGACTCACATGAGAAAACTGGATATCTTTATTCATTACCATGCCTATTCATATTTTCCGAAGTAAGAGTAGTAATTTTAAATTATGTGACTTTCTACTGTTTTCAAACCTCTTTCATAGACTACTCTATGTTTTGCTTGAGGAGAAGCAAAATAGTAGGTCTGGGGGAGTTGATATACTATGGATTTTACAAGTTTTTAGCCATGGTATATAATTATTTTAGAGTCTATTTACTATGTTATGGAGTCTATTTAAGGTATTTACATGTTCAAGTACGTTTTGGAGAAATATGGTGATTATCGAACATTCTGGAGCTAAAGATAGAAGAAACTTGTAGTTGTTCAAGAATCAGCCATTATCAACATTCAGATGAAGTGTCAATCGATGACAACCCCTTGTTGTTGATCGACTGTCTTTTGAGAAGACATGTCCGACTTGTTTGTAGCCGAATTAAGCCCATAAGTTCAACATAATTACAAAACCACCCCTGCCCAACTTATACCTAGTATTTATGTGCTTTGTCATTGTAGTAAACAACACACAGCTTTTTACCATTCTCTTATTTCACAGCATACAGTTTTAGGGTTTAGTGGGTTTGGAGAGAAGATCCAAGACTCCTCAGAGTTTGTATTGGAATTTCATTTTGTTCTTATCTTATTATATTTATGCATTATATTCACTTTGTTAGATTTAAGGTTAATTAGGGGTTTGATGGATTAGCCAAAACTATAGAATTTCTAGGGTGAAACCATAATACATCCTTCATTAGAATTGCTATTAATGCTTGTGTTCTAGAGTAGTGAACTAAAACCCCAAACTTAGGATTCTAGAAAACTACGACAGTAGGTTCTTCACCAGAATAGATTCTTTTGAGCTAGCTTGGTAAATACATGCAACAGCTGGTCTAGGATGATTAGTGAACTTATAGAATAGAGCTACAAAATCTATCTAAGGTAGTATCAATCGATGCTAGAAAGGTAACATCGATCGACGCTCACCTCGTGTTCACAAGTGAAAGTTGGAGCATCAAACTTAGATAAGTTATTAGACTCACATGAGAAAGTTGGATATCTTTACATTAGAATTCAATTTCTAGGATTGTCATTCACACACATACCCATAGCATTCTATATCTTTATAATCATGATTGTCTGAAACCTAGATCTAGCAATTTTCTCTTATTGTTACAAACAAATCAAACAACTGAACAACTACCTTGTTCTGCTTTATTTATTGCTTTCATAATTACTTGCCTAGCTTAATCATTGACTGTCTTGAGTTTATTGTGTGCCCACGCTATTTGTGGATTCAATCCCAAAGTACTACAACTGAACCTCTTATTTAAAGTTGCTCATAAGATAATTTAAGTGATATCATGTTGGTTGTTCTATTCCTTCCAGGGCATCTATAGTCTGTGTGATATAATAGCCTTTTGATGTCAAAAATGACTATAACATCATTTTTATTTTAGAGTATTTATTACTTGTTTGGAGTTGTTTTAGAGTCATTTAAGGTTTAAATACGTTTTGGATAAAATTGAAGATTCTAGAGTACTTTGGAATTTAAAGAGAATCGAAGCTGAAAATCTGAAGTTGGAATCAAACTTTTGAGTTGGTGTCGCTCGACACCCATCCTGACCAAACAAACCCTACTAGTTTTTACAAATTTCAAGAATTGCAGTTTGGTCTAAAAGTATCCAATATTTACAAGAAAGTCTCTAGCATGTTTTAGACTTATATTAAATATTTTAAAGCTATTGTTTATGCTAGGCTTTATTGGATCTTTGAAAAAAATTTGGAGAGACAAATAAGAACTTTGCAGGGAGAAGAATTCGAACTCCCTTACTTACTCTTTTGATTTTTAATGCAGTTTATTCAGAATATGATTTGTGTTTCTGCTATTATGTATGAGGTGTGTACATGTTAGATTTATGGTTTTTCAAAGGATTAAATTGTTAGGGTTATCTTATATTCTTCATCATGACTATTATTAATGCTAGATTTAGATTGACAACCTGAAATTTAGATCTTAGGGTTATTGGTAGATGTGGAAGCATTATTTATTGTCTCAAATCTTAGATGAGCAAAATACCTATATGCAAAGAGATTTAGTTTAGGGAGATTGTGAACTCATCAAAAATGTTCTTAATGCTTGTTTGAAATTTTGAACTTACACAAGAGATTTGGAATTATTAAATATAGATATTGACTACCTCTGTAACAAAATTTGATTGATTTTATTATTGAGATTTAAGTTCAAGAACTGTTTTTCATAAACCCTAAGCAATTGTTTGATCTGCAATTCTGATTTTCCTACGAATTTCTCTAAGTTTAGCGCTCTTCTCCATCGTTTACAAACTATTTTATATTTTGTTATTAAATTTCTTTCTTTCCACTTTTTAGCTTAATTTGTATACTGAAATTTATTGAGTGATCGAAAGTCTCTATGGATTAATCCCTAACTACTGCAATGTATCTTTTAAATTGCAGAGTAGCTCATATGGTTAATTTGAGTATATCAAGTTCTGGCGAGTTGATATATCATGGTCTTATGTCTTAATGACCATGATATGTCTTTTTAAGAGTGTTTATTGTTTGTTTTGAGTCGTTATGGTATCATTGTAGGTTCAGGTACGTTGTGGAAAAGTTTGGAGATTTTGGAACACTTTGGAGCTTGAAGAGAATTGGAGCTGAAAAGCTGAAGTCGGAATCAAACTTTTGAGAGTATGTCGATCAACACCATGCTTGGTGCTGGGCTACACCCATCCTGACCAAGCACCCGATGATTTTTTAGAAGTTCTAGATTGCAGTTTGGCCTAAGAGTTTCAAGTATTTGTAACAAAGTATGTGGGAACCGAAATTCACAATGTTGATTTTCGTAAATGGAGGAAAGCCAAGATTTTCAACTTTTCTTGAGGATCCGGGTTCCTGTGTAAACACACAAATACCAAAAAGAGAGAAAGAAAAAAAATATCATAAGAAGTTGCACGGAGGCGTTTATTGATTAGGATGGAGTAAAGTTTACATAGTTTCACCAAAAACAGGATTGGCGGAAATTCATCAACAATGAAGAACAATAGAACAAAGCAGTAAAACGTTATAAGTATTAAACTTGCTAGTCTAGCTACCTAAGTCTTAAGTTCTCCTAGAGCTAACAAGAATTCCTAAGGTATAATTTTTGGATCCCCGTCTCTAGAGCTTCTGGTCTTGTATATATAGTCTAATTTCCATTTTTACCTTCAGAAAACTTAAATTTATCCATTTGTTCTGTTTTCTCCATGAAATTGAGTAGGCCGTCATTGCAATTTGGGCCTATTCTAATTTCAATCCACAAGTGAGCTTTTACCGTGTTAGGCAATTTCAGACCGTTTAACGACTTAAGCATTTTTACGATTTTTCTCGGAGGAGTCATGGTTTACACAATGTTGGTTCCTATACCGTTGGTCATGTGGGATAATGAAAGCTAATCATTTAATCCAAAAAACAATGTGTCCAGTTAACCATTATCGTTTTATACATTGATTTGAACTTTTACGAGAAACAAGTCTTCGTTGTTTTTATTGTAAAATCTCACATAAACTCTGATTGAGACAAGACAAGACATTTCGACCGAGATTCAAAAGGGAACACAATGTGAGTCACCCTAAGCCCCAGAGACTTCATGATGGCAATTAAAGCTTATGGAGGCTATAAGGGTGATTAGAGAGCATATGTAGGCGATTTGAGAGCTCAAGAAAACTATGTGGGCGATTTTAGAGCTCAGGAGAGCTATGTGGACAATTTGAGAGCTGAATAGAGCTATGTGCGCAATTTGAGAGCTCAAGAGAGCTACTTGGGCGATTTGAGAGCTTGAGAGAGCTATGTTGGCGATTTGAGAACTCAAGAGACGGAAGAGAGAGAGGCTACGAGGGCGATTTTAGCTCTCAAGTAAGCTATGTGGGAGATTTAAGCACTCAAGTGGACGACATAGGCGATTAGAGAACTAAAAAGAGCTATGTGGGCTATTTGAAAGCTCAAGAGAGAGGAGAGAGAGAGAGAGAGGCTATGAGGGCGATTTGAGCACTCAAGTGAGCTATGTGGGCGATTTGAGAACTCAAGAGAGAGGAGAGAGAGAGGCTATGAGGGTGACTTGAGCACTCAAGTGGGCTATGTGGGCGATTTGAGCACTTGAGTGGGCTATGTGGGTGATTTAAGAAATCAAGAGAACTATGTGGGAAATTTGAAAGCTCAAAGAGAGGATAAAGAGGCTATGAGGGTGATTTGAGCACTCAAGTGAGCTATGTAGGTGATTTGAGAGTGCATGTGAGGGGAGAGAAGCTATGTGGGTAATTTGAGCTCATGAGAGAGAATAGAGAAGCTATGTAACACAGTGTGTTTTGTTCTAGCAGGGTAATGAATATTTTAAACAATTAATTGTCAAATTATCCATAATATTAACACACTCAATAATACTCTTGCCAAGAGCGATCAAGTGTAGTACTTAGGGATCGAATCCACAGAGAGTAAAGGTACACAATAGATTTCTTATTTCTAAAGACTAAACTAGCCAAATATATATATATATTGATAGTAAATAATCAGATTAAGGAAATATTCTTTGTCAACTAGTATGATGCAATATAGAAATATACTACTAATGCAAATATGTAAATTTTCTATTAGATGTGAATATGAATATAAATATGCTAGATCTTGGGTTTCACGCTTAATGAATTATAGCGGATAGGAAGCACATAAATATAAATATTCTAGAACTCAAATGTTAACTATTCTGACCCTTTTAATTCCAACTCTCGTATGCGAGCAAAAGGAATGACCATCGATCGATGGCTAAGGCCTGGTGTCGATCGACGGTGAAATAAGAAGGAACTATGTGCAAGATTTGATAAGTCCACCAGACTTATTAGACCGGCTCTCACATGTGCCTAACAGCCTAGTTCAACAAAATCTATTCTGGCACAGAACCTACTCTCGTAGTTGTCCATGTCCTATCATCGAAATCCTAGTTAGCTACTCTATAATACAAGCATTAAGAACAACTCAATTGATGTATATTAACTTAGCCTAGCAATCCTATTTTGGGATAATCTATGATTGCTATCATTCAACCTAAATCTAATTAGTAACTACTCAAACATGATCTTTGTCACATAAATCATAGATGAATAGAATATATATGAAATATCAATTATATAAAAACCAAAGGAGTTACATGAGGACTCTGAAGGAGTCTCTCATTTCTCTCCTAATACAAAATGAATGGAACTAAATGCTCTATAAAAACTCTGTCTTTTTTTTTTGTCTTCTCAAGACATAAATATAAAGCCCTAAAATTAGGTCAAAACTCATCTAGGGAATTTTCGTCTTTTTGACTTGGGCTTTGATTATCGATCGATGGCAAGTGTGCTACATCGATCACTCACAAGCTTAGATCATCGGTCGACGCCTAGTGTGTTTCATTGATCGATGGGTTTGTCGACTCCCTAGATGATCGGCTACGGGTTCTTCTCTTCAAGGTGCTCCAAAAGCTCCAAGTATCTCATATATCTTCAAAACGTTCTTGGACTTGTAAATACTCTAAAACATAGCCTAGATACACATAATAGACTCTAAATAAAGCCTATAACATGGCCTAAAACTGGTAATAAATAGGCTATATCACTATGCGGGCGATTCGAAAGTGTGTGTGTGAAGAAAGAGAGGCTATGTTGGCGATTTCAGGTGTTCAGGATGGTGATGGGAGCCTCATGACCTTTTCTCCCTATCTCGTTAACCTTTATGTATACTTTAGTAGCCTCAAAGCTTATCCTTCAAGTGTTTTTCACAAAAGAATTTAAAGTTTATTTCTCGCAAAGTTGTTTCACACGAGTTTCTTAAGAAATACCTTTCTCCATAAGTCTCGGTATAACTTTAAAGCATTCTTGGATGGTGATTTTGAGATTACGGATTTTGACCCCAACAGTTAGAAACCCCAGCTTGTAAGATGCTCATATGCTTCTTGCGAGTTAGTCATAAGTGTTTAATCAGAATCTTCGGTCAGGAATGCTTTTTCCTTTTCCCGATATTTTTCTCTTGTTGATTTGTTTATTGCGGAAAATTGCCTCACTTCCGTATTCTATAAATATAGGACTCTACCTCCTTCATTCCTTCCATATCTTCTCTACTCTCTAACTTCTCTCTACTTCTCATTCTCTTCCATATCTTCTCTGCATCTATCGACACTCATTGTTGGACGAATTGCAGAGTTTCGAGGTTGAGCTGGAAGTAGTTGAGGAAAGGACGTACATGTCTAAGGCCTCACACCTTGTTGTCACCAAAATTTTGAGACCACCTATCTGCGCAGAAGAAGTAGTTGGGTTTCACAAAGAGTGAAAAGAATACATGACCCTATGAAGTTTGTGTTTCCATACGCTGAATTTGAAGTTGAATTTCCTATCCCACCAGATACGAGTGTGCATTCAGGTTCCTACATTAGGGTATTGGATGATCATCAGCATACATCAATTTCAAGAGAGGGTTGAGATATATAAGTGACGTCGAGAAATGCCCAACATAAGGAGTATCGAGCGACACCAATCAATCGGCATCGATCGACTCTACCACTTTGTTGTCGATCGACACCCATCGCGTATGGGAAAGAAGATGAGGAATTGGAATAAGAGGAAAATGACCAAGGAAGGTCCTAAGTTATCATTGATTTCCCAATTCTCAGATGGTGTCAGAAAATCTAGAGTTTGCAGCAGATGCTTCTCACAGCCATTTGCAAAGCTTCGAGCACTCTGTATTGCTGAGATGATAGACAAAGGAGACGAGGCTATGTATTCGTTCACAAAAAGAGTGATGAAGCTTCAAAGAGTAGACATTGAGACTTGTTTTGGAGAAGGTTATCATTCTCATCTGGACTGAATCAGATCTCTAGAAGTCAAGCTAATGACTGAAAATAGACGATGAATGGGAGGCAACCCACTGTTAGGTAAGTTTTAAATTTTGTTTTACTTACTTTTATATTGATTTTGTGTTTTATTTATTGCAAGTAAAAAAAAAAATGAACATTGATGATGACACTGTAGCAAGAACATCGAATGACACTGTAGTAAAAACATAGAGCGACACTGTAGCAGCACTACCGACCGACACTGTGGCAGAAAATCAAGCATTATTGTAGCTGCGATGATGTAGCATCACTACTGTAGCAGAAACACTGTTCATAAAAACAGATAAGTTTAAATTTGGTTTTACTTTCATTATTATTGATTTTTCATATTTCTTTTATTTTCAAGCCAAAAAAAAACAGGTCCGAAGAAGAAGAGTTCTGTACCAGCATCGATAGACGGCTTGTCAGCGCATCGATCGATAGAGCATTACAAGTATTGATCGCCACTTAACTGATTTGATCGATACTCACATCAATGGCATGTATACTCGCGAAACCTTTTTATACTTATGGTTTATTTTCCCACCAATCTTAGATTCTATAACACTAGCTGGGACAGTGTTGTTTAAGTATGGGGGAGGTTCTACTGATATTGTGCTTTATTTTGAGTTTTATTATTATGTGTTCTATTGAGTTTTATTAAGTCAAGAAGAGGATGATGAACATTTTTAATTTTACTTATTATCAAACCACTCTATAGCCCCATTCTTAGATTTACTGACTGCAGAATGTACTAGAGATGCCAAAGTGGACCACCTGCCAGTTATCCACAATTACTGGAAATGTTTGAAGGAACCGAAGCTGACCTTCAACCTAATTAAAATTAATTTGCTTTTCTTGGGGTTTGGTATACAATATATTGGATTGCTCCTGCAAGTCTAGAAGGTAAAAGTATATGTGTTTCTGGTTCCCTTCTCTCTCTCCCTCTTCAGCATCTAGAGAAAGAAAAGATTGAGATGATTTCTTAAAAGATGCAGAGGTGTAGGAAAATTTTCTATGACCCATTATTCTAATTCAAATAGCAATGATCACACAATCTGTGGAAACGAGGGGTAGCAAAATTACCTCTAACCCCATTAATGGCTACACTTTGTTAAAAGAAAGAAAAAAGAAGATAAACAAGATGGACTACATCAGCACCATTTTTTATTGGAATTGAGGTAAAAAGATTTACAGAAGAGAGAAAGAGGGAAGAAGGGGATGAGAGAAGACTACTAGTGTATTCAGAAACTTGTTTGAGTAAGAGTTCAGGTGTCCTTTGATCTACACTTCCAAGGTAAAGCCTACACCTTTTTATATGTAAGAAATAAGGCCAGTATAGGGGTTAGTCAGACAATATTAGCTAAGTTGTTTGCTATATGGATTTGGCTGCTAAGGTGGGATATGATATATAAAATATCTCTAAAGTTGGAATTGATTTGATGTGGTTTGCAACATTACAGAGATGATGGTATTAAGTTTAAAATTTTGTGTCCCTAGAGTTTTCAAACCTCTTTAACATGACTAATTTGTGTTTTGCTTGAGGACAATCAAAATAGGAAGTTTGGGGGAGTTGATATACCATGGATATTACCCATTTTAAACATGGTATATGAGTGTTTTAGGATATATTTATTCTGCTTTGGAGTTTTTTTAGCATATTTACAGGTTCATGTACGTTTTGGAGAAATGTAGTGATTATGGAGCTTTTTAGGTGGAGAACTGCACAGACGTGTCTGGATGGAGACCTTTCCATGGTTCGATTGAGCTGATATTTTGCCACAAGATAGAACTTTGAGTTATGTTTCTAATGACACCAATTTGAGGTCAGTCAGCATCTTCTAGCTGTCGAGGAGATTAATAAGTGTCGATCGACGACAGACCCTTGGTGTCGATCGACGACAGACCCTTGGTGTCGGTCGACGGTGATACCAGAACACATGCCAAATATATTTAAAGAACGACTTAAGCCCAGAAGACACCACAAATTATAAGAATGCCTCTGAACAGAGTAAACCCTATTAATATATTTTCTAAGCCATTGTTGACGGCTACGCTTTACATGCTTTATATTCTATCGTTTTAGGTTTTCTATTAGTTTAGGAGAGAAGAGAGAAACTCCTTCAGAGTCCTATTGGAACTCAATTGGTTTTATTATTCTATTTTATATCTATTCTTTTATGATTTTTTGTGACAACTATCATGTAGGAATAGATCCACCAGTTAGGTTTTTGGTTAATTAGGGTTCTTGATGGATTATACAAAACTATAGAACTACTAAGGTGATAGATATCCTTCAAGTAATTGCTTGTAATGCTTGTGTTATAGAGTATCTAACTAGAACCATGAACTTATGATTGTGGACAACTACGATGGTAGGTTATGCACTAGAATAGATCCCTTGAGATAGGATTGCTAGAAGCAAATGACAGCTTATTTAGTTAAGACTAGTGAACTTATCGACCAACTCGTTAAGGCCTGTCTAAGGAAACATCGATCGACGTTAATCTCATAGCATTGATCGACGTGCGGTTCGTATCAACAAGCGGAAGTTGAGATATTGGACTTAGTCAAAACATAAGACTCGCATGCGGAAGCTGGATATCTTTACATTAGAATTCGAGTTCTAGGATTGACAACATAAGTATTCTATATCACTATAATCATGACTTTCTGAACCCTAGATCTAGCAAACCATCCTTCCATCAAGCAACTCATCAATTTACTGAACAACTGCCTTGTTCGACTTGCTTTACTTTATTTACTGTTTTATAACCTATTTACCTAGCTTAATCGCGACTGCTTGAGTTTATTGTGTGCCCACAGTCTCTGTGGATTTTATCCCTAAGTACTACAACTGAACCTCTTATTTGAGAGATTAAAGTCACTCTTTAGGGTAATTTGAGTGATATCAGATAATCACTTTGAAATATGTTCAGTCCTAGGCCTATCAAGCGGTTTGCATCCTAATCAATCCGACCTGTTTTTTAATCCTAGCAAAAGTACATGTCGATTTATAATTTCAAAATCCAAAATCGATCTATCAAAGTACAAAATAAATCGGAGAACTATAAACCCAATCCGGTCACGGTTTGCTTGTGAAAAATAGGGAGATTGGCATGATTACCTAGAGCGATCGGTGAATTCAACTGCAAAAACAGAGAGAGCTCAAAAAATCTTCCAAGTTAGAGCCAAAAATTACTCAAAACCGTTCAAATTCTAGAAAGTTAGGGTTTTGGAAAAAGCTTGGTGAAAATTACACAAGGGAGGAAAAGAGTTGTTTGGGGGAAGAAGAAAGAAGAAAAAAAAATAAATCAGATTTTTTTTTTGTTTCGAGATACTTACATGGATTGGAGCACCCGTATAGAGCAGCCACCAAATGCTCTTCTTGGGTACTCTTTTTTTGAGTCTTGGTATCTCGAATTTTCTTCTTTTTGACCTGAAACTAAAATCAAAGGAAAGTAGAAACAAAAACTAGAAATATATACACTCATCAGTGGGTTGCCTCCCACCAAGCGCTTGGTTAAAATCACTAGTTTGACTTTAGTTAGCCAATTAGGCTAAACATGGATCGCCTAAGGAAATTTATTCACCTTTTGTATTGGTTGTGTCAGAAAGGTATGGCTTCAAGCCCTGACCATTCACAACAAACTCTCCTCCTTTTGTGTCCAGCAACACAACAGCTCCATAGGGCCGAACTTCTTTAATGGTGAAAGGCAAGAACCATCTCAGCTTTCCAGGGAACAACTTTAATCTAGAGCTGAAAAGCAACACTTGATTATTCGGATCAAAGCTTCTGCTGATGATCTTTTTTCCTTGTAAGTCTTAGTCTTTTCCTTGTAGATCTTAGAGCTCACGTAGGCGAGATTCCTGATTTCTTTAAACTGATGGAGCTGAATAGAGCACCTTTCACAGGCTGTTTTGATGTTAAAGTTCAGCAGTTTAACAACTCATGCTAGCTTGTACTCCAACTCCACAGGAAGATGACATGCTTTATGATGCAACCATGACTGAACCAGTACCTGGAATGAAGCTGAATGAGAGTGATGCTGAAAATTAGTTAGATGAGCTGAACCATATGGTGGATCAAAGCAAGATTGGCTTATCTAATGGTGATGAAATTTGGTCCACTCTTTCTCATGGGTCATATATATCTTAGTCAGCCCAAAACAATCAAGACAAAGATTCATTCTTTTTGTCTAAGGGCCCAATTACTAGATCACAAACCAACAGGCTGAAGAAGTTAATTGCTACTTTTGTTTACTCTGAACATGGCCCAAATCAAGTTGTAAACCAAGCCAAACCAAGTCAACTCTTCACTTATTCAGTCTTTGGACTTCATAAGCTATTTTCTCTTTTATTTCTATCATTTTCGAAATTACCTAAGTATTTTGGAGTTTTCATTTTCTGTTTTGCTACTTATACTCTTTTTTTTTCAGAAACATTATTCACTCTTTTTATTAAAAAGAAACTCTCTCTAAAATATGTGAATCTCTTGTTCATCATTTGAACATTGAATATGCATAGAGTTCAATCTCTGATTGCAAAAATCATGTCTTTGATCATACCCAAAGTTCTTTCTCTTGATCTAGATAATTCTACACAAGATCTGATCAATCCATAGATCATTTATGAAGAAACCCAACAATCATCAACCCATGTTCATCAGATTCATCCCTTTCTCTCTCAAACCAGGAGATCATCCTTCTTAGAATAAGGGACAAAAAGGATCTCATCAGAAGGGATTCATCAAGTGGTATCAAAGCATATTTGAAGGCTCATGATCTGGGTTTGATTCTGAAACTCTCAAAATCTGGATTTGCATCTGAAAATCTCAATTTCTTCTTCTTTGTTTGGGGAATCTGATTTCTATTCTCTGTAATTCTCATAAAGTTCTTACCTTTATATATGTGTATGTGCAAGATTCCAACCAGAATTAAAAAACAAAAAAAAAAAAATCGAAAGATTTAAGAAAGTTGAAAAGAAATCCAACTTGACTAAAAAGAAATTCAGTCTCTGGTGGTAAAGCCTATTGCAAACAAAAATCTTGTAATCTCTCTATCTTTTTCTTGTGTTTTAGGGTTGGGGAATTGATCTCTAAAGCTTGATCTTTGTTTGTTGCTGAACTAGTGGATTCACATAAATAAACTAACAAAAAAATAAGAAAGAAAATATTTGACAGAATTGTGAGGCTTTGGCTATCTTATATGTGCTAATCTTTCTTGTTTAGTTTCTTAACAGGATGCCATGTCTGAAGGGAGCCATGAACCAGATGAAACTTCTCCTAATAATTTTAACAAATTACATATGGAAAAAATGATGGCTAAGATCATGAAACAGATAAAAGCTAGTGGCCTTTTTAATGAAAATGCTGATAATTTTTATGGTCAAACTTCTCAGGCTAGAAAGGAAGCTAGGAGCAAGAGGAAAGGCAAGAGAGTTGCTACTGGAGAGACTGATGTCCGTGAAACTTCTTCAGTGAGAAGCACTGATGTTTCTAAATCAGTTAGAGCGACTTCCCTAACCAGAACCCACACCAACAGAGCACCTACGGACACTCCAGATGACAGTCTTGGCAATCTCAAACTCAGAATACCTTCTTTCAGTGGTACAAATGATCCTGATGCATTTTTGGAGTGGGAGAAGAAGATAGAGCTGGTGTTTAATTGTCAGAATTATTCAGAGTCTAAGAATGTGAGACTGGCTGCTACTGAGTTCAATTGGTATGCACTACACTGGTGGGATCAAATTGTTACAACTAGGAGGAGAATAAGAGAGCGATAAGTGTCTTCATGGTTTGAACTTACAACTATTATGAGGAGGCGCTTTGTTCATGGCCATTACAGTAGAGAAGTGTATCAGAAGCTGAGAAGACTTACCCAAGGAAGCAAGAGTGTTGAGGATTATTGTCAAGAGATGGAGATTTTGATGTTGAAAATAGCAGTATATGAGGGATCAGAGGCAACAATGGCACATTTTCTGGCTGGACTCAACAGAGATATTCAAGACAGATTGGAGTTGCAAGAGTATGTGGACATCTATTAGCTTTTACACAAGGCAATCCTCATTGAGCAGCAGCTGAAGAGGAAGCCAAATCCTAGAGCCTCTTATGGTAACACCACCAGACCTTGTTATGGTAAATAAGACAAGGTGTTTGTGAAATCAAAAGAAGAAGCAAAAGCTCCTGGTAGAAATGATCAAGGGAAAGCGCCAGCTACAAGAACCAGGGATGTGAAATGCTTCAGGTGTCATGGCATTGGACGCTATGCTCGTGAATGTACTAACAAGAAGGTCATGATCTTGCTTGAAAGTGAAGAACTAATCTATGAGGATGAGAAGGATGAGGCTGCTGGGGAAGATGTTGTAGACTATCTAGTGCATGGAGAGCTTCTAATCACTATAAGATCCTTGAAACTTCAATCCAACCCAGAGGAGCATGATCAAAGAGAGAGCCTCCTTAACATTCGCTGCCATGCCAAATGGGTTGAGTTTCTTTAAACATTTCCTTATGTTATTCACTACAATCAAAGTAAAGAAAATGTGGTAATTGATGCTATGTCTAGAAGGTATTCCTTTCTCTCTTCAATGGAAACTAAGTTGCTAGGGTTTGAACAAGTGAAATCTTATTATGCTGATGATCCTGATTTCAAAGAGTATTTCAAAAACAGTGAGAAGCATCCTAGTAGCAAGTATTATCAATCTGATGGGTTTTATTTTTTTTAAAATTGCTTGTGTGTGCCTAAATGCTCTTTGGGGGAATTGTTTGTCAGGGAATCACAAGGAGGAGGACTGATGGGACACTTTGGTGTAGCTAAAACCCTTAGTATCTTGAAGGAACATTTCTTCTGACCAAGCATGAGAAAGGATGTGGAGAAGCATTGTAGCAGGTGTATAGTTTGTACTCAAGCCAAAGCAAAGAACCAGCCTCAAAGTTTGTATACCCCTCTCTTTATTCCTAATGCACCATGGGTTGATCTCTCAATGGATTTTGTGCTATTACTGCCTAGGACTATGAGAGGTAGATATTCTATCTTTGTTGTGGTTGATAGGTTCTCTAAAATGCCTCATTTCCTTGCTTGCAACAAGATTGATAGTGTTGTGAATGTTGCGGATCTTTTCTTTAAGGAGGTTGTGCGTTTACATGGAATGCCTAGAACCATTGTATCTGATAGAGATACTAAGTTTCTTAGCTACTTTTGGAAGACTCTATGGTATAGACTATGAACTAAACTCTTGTTCTCAACTATTTTTCATTCATAAAATGATTGCAAAACTGGAGTAGTTAATAGGACTTTATTTGCTCTCTTGAGATATGTGATTAAAAAAAATATTAAGTCTTGGGAAGATTGTTTGCCACATGTTGAGTTTGCTTACAATCATTCAGTGCATAGGGCTACAAAGTATTTTCCTTTTCAGATTGTCTATGGGTTTAGTGCTTTACTCCTTTGGATTTGTTTCCTTTACCTCTTAATGAGCAGACTAACCTTAGTGGAAAGGCCAATGCCGAGTATGTGGTTTCTTTGCATTAACAGGTTAAAAAGAATATTGAAGAAAAGACTAAGGAATATGAGAAGCATGCCAACAAGAAGAGACGTGAGTTGATACTAGAACCATGAGATTTGATGTCAATTTACTTGAGAAAGGATAGGTTTCCCGCTGAAAGAAATTATAAACTCTTGCTAAGAACAGATGTTGCTGACTTGATCCCTTTAGCTCTACATTCAATGTTGCTGACTTGATCCCTTTATGTGTAGATGAATCAGATTTGAGGACAAATCCTTTGAAAAGAGGAGGGGATGATGCAACAGTGACTGAACCAGTAGCTGGAATGGAGCTGAATGAGAGTGATGTTAAAGATGAGTTAGATGAGCTGAACCAGATGGTGGATCAAAGCAAGACGGGCTTATCTGATGGTGATGAAATTTGGCCCACTCTTTCTCATGAGTCAAATACCTCTTACTCAACTCAAAACAATCAAAACAAAGATTCATTCTTTTTGTCTAAGGGCCCAATTACTAGATCACAAACCAAAAGACTGAAGAAATCAACTGATGCTTTGGTTTACTCTTAATCAAGCCCAAATCAAGTTGCAAATCAAACCAAACCAAGTAAACTCTTCAGTTATTCAGTCTTTGGACTTGCATAAGCTATTTTCTCTTTTATTTCTATCATTTTTGAAATTTTCTAAGTATTTTGGACCTTTCATTTTCTGTTTTGCTACTTATACTTTCTTTGTTTTTTCAGAAACATTATTCACTCTTTTTATTAAAGAAAAAAACTCTCTCTAAAATCTGTGAATCTTTTGTTCATCATTTGAACATTGAATCTGCATAGAGTTCATTCTATGATTGCAAAAATCATGTCTTTAATCCTACCCAAAGTTCATTTTCTTGATCTAGACAATTCTACACAAGATCTGATCAATCCATAGATCATTTCTGAAGAAACCCCAATCAATCATCAATCCATCTTAATCAGATTCATCTTTTTCTCTCTCAAACCAGGAGATCATCCTTCATAGAATCAGGGACAAAAAGGATCTCATCACCTTACCATACACTAAGTCATAGGTAGTGGTCCCAATTTGTGTTTGAAGGCTTTTTTGTAAGCCCAAAGCGCATCGTCGAGCTTCAAGGACCAGTCTTTTTGCTTGGTCCTAACCGTTTTCAGTAGGATGTTTCTGATTTATCTGTTAGACACCTCTACCTAACCGCTTTTTGGAGGATGGTAGAGGATTGTGACCTTGTGTTTGACACCATTCTTCTTCAACAATCCTTCAAAAATCTTGTTGATGAAGTGGTTTTCTCCATTGCTAATGACCACTCTAGGCACTTCAAACATTGGAAAGATGATTGATTTGAACATCCTGATCACCACTCTAGCATTGTTTGTTGGGCTGGACAGCGCCTCAACCCACTTGGACATATAATCAACTGCAACTAAGATGTACTCAATCTTGATAGATGCTGAAAAAGGTCATATGAAGTTTATCGTTCAACAATCGAATACTTCAATCTCCAAGATGGAGTTATGTGGCATTTCATTTCTCATGTTGTTATTTCCTTGTCTCTGAAATGAGTTGCATCTATAGAGGAAGGCATGTGCATCCTGAAACATCGTCAGCCACCAAAAAACAGACAAAAGGATCTTCAAAACAGTCTTAAAAGTCGTGAAGTAGCATGTCTATGAGGAACTGTGGCAGTGGTGTAGAAATTCTGGAATCTTAGCTTCAACAACATATCTACTGAAAACGCCATCCTTGCAATGCCAATATAGATACAACTCATCCCATAAATAATTCCTCGCATTTGTTAGGAACTTTCTCTTC
This sequence comes from Sinapis alba, assembly GCA_012274485.2. Classification (NCBI taxonomy): domain Eukaryota; kingdom Viridiplantae; phylum Streptophyta; class Magnoliopsida; order Brassicales; family Brassicaceae; genus Sinapis; species Sinapis alba. The sequence continues at coordinate 166,128 of MU105585.1, forward strand.
TCATTACCCATATACCTTAATGGTTTCTTCTCTGCAGACAGGAAATTAGCAATCTTAGCAAACCATGGCAAGTTTGGGTACTTCTTCTTGATTAGAGAAACAAAAGTATCGGACTCGCTGGAGCAGCTTCTTCGCTGTTTGGCAAAGATCAACCGAGAAAACGTGCACGACTGGGATGTTATCATCCAAAGCCGTCTCTTACTCAATATTCATTATGAACAAGTGGTATGCAACTATGTTTTCAATCCCTTTCTTGTCCTTAATCTCAAGAATAATTCTTGTAAGAGAACAATCCATTTCAATAATTGCGTCTTTGCATCTTTCTTTGTCATAAAATGCCTCAAAGCCGCATGATCAGTGTACACTACCACCTTCGACCCAATCAGATACCTCAAAGCCGCATGATCTGTGTCTCAAAGGCAAAGACAATCTAAGGTCCTGCTCGCATAGTAGATTACATACAACTTCTTGTCCTTTCATTGACCCATCACAGCTCCTACTGGAAAGTCACTAGTGTCCGTCATGATCTCAAAAGGAAGATCCCAATCTGGTGGTTGCACAATCGGTGTACTGATTAGAACCCCTTGATCGTGTGGAAAGCTGCCAAGCAATCGCTAACAAACTTGAACTTTAGCTCTTTGCAAAGCAGACTAGTGAGAGGTCTTACTATCTTGCATAAGTCCTTGATAACCCTCATGAACCCAGCATGTCCAAGGAATCTTCTAATCCCCTTGACTGTTGTATACCATATCTGTTGAGTTTAAACTTTACTTTGTGTTTTAGAGTTGATGGGTATGTGTATATGACATGCAAGAAGCAAAGGTCAAAATAGAAAAACAATAGGACTTTAACACGATTTGGATTTGAAAATATGAATTTCCTGAGAATTAATCTTTTATAAGCGTATGTAATACCTTAAAATTTTAATTGTGTATATATTGATATATGTATATTATTTACGTTATGATCATCAGATAGTGAAGCAACGTGCTATAATGTTCTTGACTCTGATTCTGCGCGTTGCTTGATTTTCCATGCAGAATTATGAGATCCCATTTCTCCTTTGTTTTTTTTTATATACAAGTTCTGCGGTCGGTATTTCAGGGAGAAACGTTTTTACAACTTTATAATCTACTCAGAGGAGGTTCATAATCGGCTGAGGCGGACCCACGTTAAGCAATAGTGGATCAGCTGACACAAATTAAATATAAGTACTAGATTATAATTTGTGATGTGCACGGGACTATTTTGTATTTATATTGATGCTTTATATTTTCAATATTTAATAATTTAATATATATATTTATAAACTTTGATGTACAATTTTATTGGTTTTGAGAAAATTATATTATTTGCATGAATTTTGAACCATAGTTGATAATGTAAAGTTATCTATGTTTGTGTATTTTGAAATTATATTTATAAACTTAAATTAATATTAATATGATATTTTGATAATTATAATATGCAAAATAAGTATTGTAAATTTTCAGTTTCAAAATATATAATTTTATGCATATGAACTTTACATATTTTGTTTTTGTCGACTATCCATCTAGAAGCTAGATTAAGTGGTTGTCAGATGAATCGATCGGGGAGCACCTCCATCTGGCTGGGTCTAATCTATATGGAAAATAATATACTCTATATTCCTTGCTTCTTTTGCTAATGCATCGGCCCGATAATCGACTCCATTGGTAAATATATGTACTCGGGAAGTAAATTGTAAGGGACGGATAATCGACTCCATTGGGACAGTACATCTAGGACAACTCCTATCGGTGCCCATGTGTCTATAAGTGAGTCTCTCTGTTGTCGCCACACATCCCGAGATAGGTTGCCACAAGAAATGCTTCATCTTACTCAGAGCCTTTATCTTCCAGACATGGCTCTGGAGACTCGTGATACTTGGTTCTAGAACCTCTTTCCAAGTTTGACTCAGCTTAGTCAACTGGAGGAGGTCATAACCGGTTTTAACTGAGCAAACTCCTGATTTTGTGTGATTCCAAACATATCCATCCGGAACAAAAGAGCGGGACGGTTTTAGTCCGAGTATCAAAGGAATATCATCTTGGTGAAAAAAATCTTGTAAGAGCGGAATATCCCAATCTTTGGTATCATTCCTTATAAAGGATTGAACAAGAAGTTGGAGTAGTTTGTAAACAATGTGGTCAGCCGGTCTAGGTGGTCGAGCCACTGAGTCTGGGACCCAAGACTCACTCCAAAATCTCGTATCTCTGCCCGTGCCAATAGTTTTCCGTAAACCCGATAAGAGTAGGGGTTTCGCTGCCATAATACTACGCCATCCATATGATGGTGAGTATGAACGACGATCTTCCAACGAGGAGGTGTGGTTGTAGTATCGTCCTTTTAAGACACGTGCCAATAGAGATTTCGGATAATGAATTAATCTCCATATTGTGCTTTATTTTGAGTTTTATTATTATGTGTTATATTGAGTTTTATTGAGTCAAGAAGGGGATGATGAACATTTTCAATTTTACTTATTATCTAACCACTCTATAGCCCCATTCTTAGATTTACTGACTGCAGAATGTACTAGAGATGACAAAGTGGACCACCTGCCAGTTATCCACAATTACTGGAAATGTTTGAAGGAACCGAAGCTGACCTTCAACCTAATTAAAATTAATTTGCTTTTCTTGGGGTTTGGTATACAATATATTGGATTGCTCCTGCAAGTCTAGAAGGTAAAAGTATATGTGTTTCTGGTTCCCTTCTCTCTCTCCCTCTTCAGCATCTAGAGAAAGAAAAGATTGAGATGATTTCTTCAAAGATGCAGAGGTGTAGGAAAATTTTCTATGACCCATTATTCTAATTCAAATAGCAATGATCACACAATCTGTGGAAACGAGGGGTAGCAAAATTACCTCTAACCCCATTAATGGCTACACTTTGTTAAAAGAAAGAAAAAAGAAGATAAACAAGATGGACTACATCAGCACCATTTTTTTTATTGGAATTGAGGTAAAAAGATTTACAGAAGAGAGAAAGAGGGAAGAAGGGGATGAGAGAAGACTACTAGTGTATTCAGAAACTTGTTTGAGTAAGAGTTCATGTGTCCTTTGATCGACACTTCCAAGGTAAAGCCTACACCTTTTTATATGTAAGAAATAAGGCCAGTATAGGGGTTAGTCAGACAATATTAGCTAAGTTGTTTGCTATATGGATTTGGCTGCTAAGGTGGGATATGATATATAAAATATCTCTAAAATTGGAATTGATTTGATGTGGTTTGCAACATTACAGAGATGATGGTATTAAGTTTAAAATTTTGTGTTCCTAGAGTTTTCAAACCTCTTTAACATGACTAATTTGTGTTTTGCTTGAGGACAATCAAAATAGGAAGTTTGGGGGAGTTGATATACCATGGATATTACCCATTTTAAACATGGTATATGAGTGTTTTAGGATATATTTATTCTGCTTTGGAGTTTTTTTAGCATATTTACAGGTTCATGTACGTTTTGGAGAAATGTAGTGATTATGGAGCTTTTTAGGTGGAGAACTGCACAGACGTGTCTGGATGGAGACCTTTCCATGGTTCGATTGAGCTGATATTTTGCCACAAGATAGAACTTTGAGTTATGTTTCTAATGACACCAATTTGAGGTCAGTCAGCATCTTCTAGCTGTCGAGGAGATGAATAAGTGTCGATCGACGACAGACCCTTGGTGTCGATCGACGACAGACCCTTGGTGTCGGTCGACGGTGATACCAGAACACATGCCAAATATATTTAAAGAACGACTTAAGCCCAGAAGACACCACAAATTATAAGAATGCCTCTGAACAGAGTAAACCCTATTAATATATTTTCTAAGCCATTGTTGACGGCTACGCTTTACATGCTTTATATTCTATCGTTTTAGGTTTTCTATTAGTTTAGGAGAGAAGAGAGAAACTCCTTCAGAGTCCTATTGGAACTCAATTGGTTTTATTATTCTATTTTATATCTATTCTTTTATGATTTTTTGTGACAACTATCATGTAGGAATAGATCCACCGGTTAGGTTTTTGGTTAATTAGGGTTCTTGATGGATTATACAAAACTATAGAACTACTAAGGTGATAGATATCCTTCAAGTAATTGCTTGTAATGCTTGTGTTATAGAGTATCTAACTAGAACCATGAACTTATGATTGTGGACAACTACGATGGTAGGTTATGCACTAGAATAGATCCCTTGAGATAGGATTGCTAGAAGCAAATGACAGCTTATTTAGTTAAGACTAGTGAACTTATCGACCAACTCGTTAAGGCCTGTCTAAGGAAACATCGATCGACGTTAATCTCATAGCATTGATCGACGTGCGGTTCGTATCAACAAGCGGAAGTTGAGATATTGGACTTAGTCAAAACATAAGACTCGCATGCGGAAGCTGGATATCTTTACATTAGAATTCGAGTTCTAGGATTGACAACATAAGTATTCTATATCACTATAATCATGACTTTCTGAACCCTAGATCTAGCAAACCATCCTTCCGTCATCATGATCCTCGTTTGCTCCCTCTTTTTCATTCACCTTCCTCCAGCATTTTGTCTCAAGGGACGCATGTTGGAAAATTTCAATCGGGGATACGACTTTCCCATTGAAGAATTTGTCGTTCCTCGCCTTCCAAATGTACCAACAGATCCATGGAAAGATATCGAATTATGGTCTGAAAGGAGACACCTCTTTTCTCTTCCAAAACAGAAAGTTCATATTTTGGTAAATAGATGTACTCGGGAAGTAACTCGTAAGGGACGGATAATCGACTCCATTGGGACAGTACATCTAGGACAACTCCTATCGGTGCCCATGTGTCTATAAGTGAGTCTCTCTGTTGTCGCCACACATCCCGAGATAGGTTGCCACAAGAAATGCTTCATCTTACTCAGAGCCTTTATCTTCCAGACATGGCTCTGGAGACTGCCCGTGCCAATAGTTTTCCGTAAACCCGATAAGAGTAGGGGTTTCGCTGCCATAATACTACGCCATCCATATGATGGTGAGTATGAACGACGATCTTCCAACGAGGAGGTGTGGTTGTAGTATCGTCCTTTTAAGACACGTGCCAATAGAGATTTCGGAAAATGAATTAGTCTCCATAATTGTTTTGCAAGAAGCGCTAAATTGAAGTTATGGAGATCTCGGAAGCCTAGTCCCCTTGTATCCTTGGGGTACAAATCTCGTCTCATGCTATCCAATGTAAACCTCTGCTATTCTGTTTTGAACTCCACCAGAAGTTTGAAGTTGTGCTCCTTAATTTATCGACAATTCTTTGTGGAAGTAGGTAACACGACATCACAATCGTCGGCACTGCTTGAGCCACAGATTTAACTTGAACTTCTTTTCCTCCTTTAGAGAGGAGTCTCGATAACCAAGTGTTTACTCGTCCGTTTAGGCGATCTTGTACAAAAGATAAAACTTTCATCTTTGAACCCCCAATTTTTTCTGGTAATCCCAGATACATACCCATGCCTCCTTCAGTAGAAAAGCCCAAGACATTTTTTATGTCTTGTTTCAGAGAAGAATCCACTCGGTTTCCAAAAAATATGGAAGATTTTGCATCATTTAATCTTTGTCCCGATGCTTTTCTATTTATGTCTAAAATGTCTATGATCTCCCTGCATTGGCTTACATCCGCCTTACAGAAAAAAAGACAATCGTCTGCGAAGAGAAGATGTGAGGTCCTTGGGCTTACCCTCGCGATCCGGAGGCCTACAATCTTCTTTTCTGCTTCCGCTTCGTTCAAAAGCGATATCAACGCCTCTGTACATAGGATGAACAAGAAAGGAGAGAGGGGATCTCTTTGTCTCAAACTTTTTTGGTAAAATTCGTCCTCTAGGGTCACCATTGACTAAGACTTGATATGTGACCTACATGACGTAACACATAATGAGGTCGATTACTCTCTCATCAAAGCCCATCTTCAACATAAAAGCTGCAATAAAACTCCATTCCACTCTATCATAGGCTTTACTCATATCTGTTTAATGGCCATATAGTCTTTTCTACATCTCTGGTTTGTTCGGAGGGCATGAAAATTTTCTTGCGCTATCAAGATATTATCCGTAATCAAACGTTTTGCCACAAAAGCAGATTGCGTCTCTGAGATCAAGTTCGGGAGGACCCTCTTGAATCGATTGCATAAAAGCTTGAAGATAATCTTGTAGCTCACGTTGCATAGACTAATAGGTCTGAATTCAGTCATCTCTCAAGGTTTATTCTTCTTAGGGATAAGGCATATATTTGTCTGATTTATTTGGGGATCAAAACTTCCGGTGGCGAAATTTTTTTTCAGTAATCTGATTATGTCTTGACGCATCTCATTCAAGAACTTTTGGTATAATTTGCTAGTCTGCCATCTGGTCCCGGTGCTTTTTCCGGGTTAATATTAAATAAAGCTCTCTTTATCTCGTGTTCTGATGGTTCTGCTAGAAGTGCTCTGTTATTGGCAAGAGATACCTTTCGAGAGATAAATCGAAGTGAGGCATCTAAATCTGACGGTAAAGAGGAAGAGAAGAGATCTCAAAAGTATTGAACAACTACGTTCTCCCCTTCGATTGCGCTCTCTACCAACTGCCCATGTTTGTTTTTTATACTCACTAATCGATTTCGAGCTCTTTGTTGTTTTGTAATGGCATGATGAAATTTGGTATTCCTATCCCCATCTATGTACCATTGGTCCCTACTCTTTTGTTCCCAAAAGGTATGTTCTTCTCGGAACGCCATTATCAGTTGTCTTCTCAATTCCTCTAACTCTTCCATAGTAGACTCATCATCCTCTTGGACCAAATCTATCTTATTTTTTAAATCTTCAATCAAAATAGCAAAGTTTGTGGGATTTTGCTTCTTCCAAGTACTGATTTTGTTCCGACATGAGGTAACTTTCTGATGAAATTTTTTAACTAGAATTTTATCGAACTGTCTCCATCCGAGATAACCGCCTTTTTAAAGCCTAGTTTACCTATTCACCTTTTATCGAATCTGAAACTTAATACATTTTCAAACACATAAATTTATAGCTTTGAAATTAAGTAGGTTGAAAATACTAAAATATTGTATTTGTAATAATTAAGATTGTCCGAATGAGAAAATATGAAATCAATGACAAATATTTCATTTGAAAAAAAAAACAATGATAACTATTAAACATAAACAAAATTTAAAGTTGGGTTAATTTTTGTCTCTTCACACAGAATTGGGTTACTATTGAATTCTAAAAAGATCAAAATTCATTTCTAAACTTTTGGGCCAAGCAAAATTAAAAAACAAAATTTTAATTGATTAGGCCCCCCCCCCCACCTAAAAAAAAATTATCCCGCAAAACAAAAATGTGTGTTATGACTTGCAAGTCGTATAAGTTTTATAAATTTTAATATGACTCGTTTGAAAACATGCATAAAGTAAGAATGAAATGAAATATGTTTGGTCCATGATATTGGGTATTAAAAAAAAATGTAATGCCACTTAAATTTTTTAAGTTTTTAATAATACATATTTTAATTTAATTTTATCGATTTGTAAACAATTGAAAATTAGATTTAATATGTAATACATATATTCTTACATATATATATATTTGAAATTAATATAGCAAAATTATGGGTTTTCTAATAAAATAATACATAATAATAATTTCTATACGTGAATGTATCAAAATTCATTACACTTATTTTGTTTCTTACGTGTCTTAGTCACATAAAAATACACTACAATAAACAAAAATATTACAAAACAAAATTCATCAACTTCTGAACCAGTTCGGTTTATATTGACAATAGACGCATCAAATGCATTGGTTATTGCAAATCTCCTACAATTAACAAATATCATGTTTAGTGTTTGATCTATATTAAGTTCGTGTGAAGATGAAACCGTTTAAAGAAATACAAACCTTTGTAAAAACAGATCTTAGAAAAAAAATAACTAAGGATATTATTTGTTAACTTATATTATTTGTATTAATTATGTATATTAAGTATTATATTTAGAAAACATTGATTTACTTTAGATCTTGTTTGAATAAAGAATATATTTATTTTTATACATATATTAGAAATTTGCTCGTTTGTACGGATATTCAGTTGACTTCTTCATAAAATTTAGTATTATTTTGTGTAGATTTCATATAACTGTTAAGTAAATTACTAAACAAAATCCAACAGAATATACCGTAGATATACTATCGATATAAGTGCATGAAAAATATTATTATGGAAATTACAATTTGTTAGTAATATATTATTTATTTTCTATAAGAAGAAGTTTGATTAGCTAACAAATCAAATAAACCTTTAAAATATGTGTTTCCAAGGATGGAACAAATATAATATATTAATTAATCATATATTAACTATACCTTAATAAGTTGAAAATGAATATGCAACATATAAATTTTTCTAAATATGTGAATGTCACATTTTCATAATTATTTTAAACTGATATTAGCTAATATTTATATAGACAGTTTTATTTTTGTGCAGTGTTTTGGGGGAATGTTGGTTTACAAATTGTCATATAACCTAACTATACTATATAAAAAATTTATGAAAGTAGTATAACATATCAAATAATAAAAGTCTTAAACTACTTATGATAATTATTTTTGGTTTAGTCCCACGACAGACAGAATTTGTTTTGGTTTGATACATAATCGGTTAATATAAGTCAGTTAGTGTATTAAGAAAGAATATTTAACGGGATATATTATGTAACTGAATTATAGGGAATGTTATATTTATTTCTAATGAGAAGTGAATAAATCCAAAATTTAAACGATACTATTTATAATTAGATAAAAACAGGACTCTAAATTAATAGAGTAGATTAGTTGTTTTATCAAATTGACAAGAAGATGTCATAGGTCATTCGGTTAAATTAGCTGCATCTGATCTACTTAGAGCATGATTAACCTAAAAACTCAAATGGGTATCTTAATGATTGTTTAGTAATTAATGTATATTAAGAGTCTATAATTAAGATACTTTTATTTTTTGAGTTTTAATGGTAGGTTCTTAATTTAAGATTTATTAAAAAAATTATTAAAATATATTTTATTAAAATTCAAATTTATTTATTAAATAAAACATATGAAAAAATAACATTTTAAACATAGATTTTTAAGAAAATATTAAAAGAAAGATTAGTAAAATAAATGAAAATAAATTCAAAAAATCTTCTGAGCTCAGTTGTTATCTTCATAACGTCTAAATTTACGCCATATATGTTCAACCAAATCAGCTTTCAGTTGTTGATGCATTTGTCTGTCACGGATTCAAGTTTAGACACCCATCATATTGGCGATATTTGAAAGGGTATCTGTAGAATACGTGAGACCAACATGTGAACTTTCGTTGTCTTCCCTTTGTTGGAACTATGAAACATCATATTGAGTGTGTTCATCTCGTACGTCTCCTACTATCATATTATAGAGTATGATACATGCTCTCATTATCTTACCAGTTTTGACTTTATCCCGAAAAAGAGTGGGATTTTTAATAATGCAAAGCGAGCTTGCAAGACTCAAAAAGCACGTTCGACTTCTTTTGGGACAGCTTCTTGATGTTGAGAAAATAAAAACGCTTTCAGACCTTGTTGTATTGGAATTATTTGGATAAAAGTAACTCATTTTGGATAAATACTATCGGTGAGATAGTAAGCCAAATGATACTCTCTTCCATTGACAGAGAAGATGACTTGCGGAGCTTGGCCTTTTATAATGTCATAAAAAAATTAGGTGAGTGATCAAGAATATTGGTATCATTTAAGGTACCTGGAGGTCCAAAAAAGCATGCCATATCCATAGATCATAGGAAGCAACCGCCTCTAAAACAATGGTGGGTTTTCCGAACCACGTGAACATTGATCTTTCCAAGCGGTGGAACAATTCTTCTACTCCCAATGCATACAATTGATGCTTCCTAACATCCCGAAAAATCCACGATGCTCACCAATATCAAGTAGACGTTGAAGATCACCCGGGGTTGGTCTTCTTAGGTACTCATCGCCAAATAAATTAATTATTCCTTCCACAAAATTTTCCAAACATGACCGAGTAGTAGTTGCACCGAGTCGTAGGTATTCGTCAACCGCATCAGCCGCAGTACCATACGCCAAGCAACGAATGGCTGTCGTACATTTTTGTAGAGGAGAGAGACTTAGCCTTCCGATACAATCTTGTTTTTGTCGAAAGAATTGAACTTCATTGGAGAGTTGATCAATAATTCTCATGAACAATGGATTGTTCGTTCTAAATCGACTTCAGAATAGATTATCAGGGTATGTTAAACTTTCAATGAAATAATCATTTCATAAACGTTGATCGCCTTCTTCACGATTTGTTTTGATATAAACTCGTTTTTTCCTTTTTTCCTTTTTTTCTTGATTACCAACATGAAGGGCAAAATTCTCGAAAGCTTGATTAAAATGTTAATCAAAATATTAATCAAAAAGTATCATCAAGTAATTTTCATCAAATGTGTTTTGCGAAGAGATGGCATGACAATGATAAGTGATGAAAACAAACTGATGAAAACAATTCTTATATAGACTCGGTTGAAAACAAACTGAAGAAAACCAAACAACAATTACAACAGTCTGTGATATTTCTTGTCTTTATATATGACAACCAATTCTTGTCTTTATATATGACAACCAATTCTTGCCCGTGAACCAACATGTACATGAGCAGCAAGACAAGTCCGTGAGTAGCAAGTGACAACACCTGAAAGATACAACACACAACAATTAAGTGACCATTTCAAATGCAACACACAGGAAGAAACAGAACGTAGACATACATATCATTAGTAGAACAAGAAAAAGAAAAAGAACGTAGACATACAACAAACACCAAACACCAAGACACCAAGACAAGAACAAGAAACAAAAACAAATTAGACAAGAAGTCTAAGACAACACAATACAGAACAAGAAACAAAAAATAATTTGACTGAACCCAAAGCTTCCTAGACGTGAGCTAAGTACAGAACAACTCAGTAATGAACTTCTTTTTTAGAGCTTCTTCATACTCAGCTAGTTGCTCATGTTTTGCAATTAGACTGTCCAGTAGCTTCATCTTCCTCAGCCTTTCTTTCATAGCCATATCCGCCTTCTTGATGCTCCACATACCCTCAAACTCAGACAATGCCTTCGCCTCTGCCATCTTCTTCCTACCATGACCCTTTGCTGCCTTAACACCCGGTGGGCGATTGCTTCCTTGATCATCTTCATCAGTGGTGGTTTCTTTAATCTGAGAGCTTGATGATTGGGCACCGTCATCACACTTCCTCTTTCTAGCACTTCCTTGGGTTTTTGAACTAGAAAGCTCACATCATTTTTGGTCATTGCAAAGCTCTTTCCAAGCATGTGCAATGTTGAATTTGTTCTTGTGGTTGTAGAAGATCTCATGAGCTAGCTTTAAAACATCATTTTCATTTTGACCTGGACTTTTCTCTCTGCGGACTTTTCTCTCTGCTTGCTGCTTCATACGCCCCATAGAACTTATTGACAAGGTTGTTAATCTTTTGTCAGCGTTGCTTATAGTGGCTCCACTTTCTCTGTTCAGAGGCTGCAATCTTAGGACTTGCCACAAAGTATGCGGCAATCCTTTTTCAGAAGGTACCACATCTCTGCTCATTCCCTACAATATGATCATTGCTAGTGTTAAGCCACGAGCTGATGAACACAATATCAGGCACTGGACTTTATTTCCTCTTTTCCTTACGCTCTTTAGTGGTCTCTTCAACAAAATTTAAAAAAACCAAAGACAGTTTGTTGACTATTAAGAAGTTCAACAAACTTTGAGCTTTGGCTATATTAATTACAATCCATATCGGAGTATGGATTGTAATGAGAAGAAGGGATGTGTTTATAGATGAGAGAAAGAAAAGAAGAAGCATTGAACAAAACCAACCACATAGATTAGATATATTTCTAACACATTAATCTCATTTAAAGTGATTTCTATCTAACACTAACAACCAACCATATTTATTACTAACCTCAACATTAAGCACAACTATTACCTCAAATGATTTCTATCTAACGCTAACATCCATTTATTACCAACTCTCAACCATATCAATTCATTTCACACGGCAATGAAAATCAAAGAGATAGGACATGTTGTACCTATATTGCAATTGGAGTCCTCTTCATTGAAGAACCTTGTTTTATGTCTCTTGATCTACTCGCTTGATCCATCCATCCTAGAACACAAACACAAAAATAAATATAAGAATGAAAAGATTAATCACCACACAGAATCAAGAGACATAAAACAACACAACAACACTAGTAAAAAACTTCGGCACAGCCACGTTAATTTTCGTGGGTATGACCAATATTTCGTGGCTATACAGAGCAAAAGCTACAAAATGCTACGAAATGTTAAACGTACGTATACGAGCGTAGCAAAAAATACGTGTATCAAAAATCGTAGAAAAGTGCCACTTTTTGCTACGAAAATTTCGTGGCAAAATTTGCTACGTTTTGAGACGAAAGTTGCGTGGCAATATTGCTACGATTTAAGACGAATTATCATAATGTAGCAACATGCTACGGTTTTGCTATGACTCCTTTCGTGACATGTTGCTACGTTTTAGTGACGAAACATTTTGTGTGTATTTGTATTTGTTTGCTACGGTTATATCCGTAGCTAGTTTAAACAAGTATTAAAAAATAATTAAAACAATTATATATTTGTAATAAACAAAAATGTTATATGCGAATAAAAAACTAAAATATCATAGAAACCAAAATATATTACATTAAAGTTGCAGTTTTAAATATTCAAAAGTAAACAAATTATAAATAGAAACAAAGAACGCAAAAATTGTAGCTTAATACATGAACTGACCAAACCATTACATACCAAATTCATGGCACCACCTATCTAACTCAGATTGGTTTGTGGTTGTAGGATGTCGTGGTGGAGACTTATCACCTTGTGGATGATGTTGAGATTGAACTGGAGCTTGGGTCTGACCTTGAGGTTGTGACTGAGCTTAAGGGTGAAATGGTTGTGAAGTTGAGGCTTGAGATTGGAGAGTTTGCAAAATAATGTTGAGAGTTGCTTGGTTTGCTGACATCCCCTCCTTTACTTCAGTCTTGAAAGCATTGATTTCTGTCTTGAAAGCACTGAAATCTTCCTTGACTTCAGCAATGGTGGTCTCAAAGCCAGACATGCGCATCTCAACGTCCAAGTTGCGCTTCAGTGAGTCAGGAACTGGCATAGAAGGACTGCAGTTCTTGTACTGAACACTGCCAAGGCCGTAGATTGTATCCTTCTTTGTCTGTCCTCTCTGCAAAACGAAGGAACAATAATCATAAGCAAGCATTTCCAATGACAAGTACCATAACTAACTAAGACAATCTCAACTCCAATAATTAACTTAGACAATCACAAGCATTTCCAATCACAAGCATTTCCAATCACAGTTGCAGTTGCATAAACATCTATTAAACTAGTAAGATGAAATAAATAAAATAAGGATGTGAGAAGAGATGACCTTGATGTATTCTTGGTTGAGAAGGAATTGCTTTGCATTTGAAGCAGCAGTGGAGTCAGTTTGACTGTCGCCAAGCGGAGATCCATCTTGTAACATCTCTTCAACGGCTTCCTCCACCTCCAGCACCAGTTCCTCTGTACGTTCGTCTAGGAACTGACAATCTTTACTAGTGTGAGTCTTTCTCGCAAGGGCTGTGTATGAAGGTGGTTCATCCAAACCTTCATCCACCATCTATAAGAAAGGAAACAGATGGAAGTTAGACAGCAGCATCAGAAAAAAAACTTAAGGCAAAAAAAAATAATAAAAAAACTTACCATTTTATACTCAATATTTAGGAAACAACGTGGGACTGCACCATGTTTGTGCATCTTCTTCCCTTCTGGAGCAGATTTACGAGATGCTGCAGCTTTTGTACTCTTTCTTTTTGCTTCCTCAGTGTTGTACTTCTCAGTCATTGTTGCCCAGTGAGTATCTGACATGTAGGAAGGATGCCTATTATCTCTCCTGTTCTGGCTGATGCGGCCACAGACATTAACCTGAGTTTGTTTCTTCCATTTCAAGTAGATTTCATCATGGAATTGGTCATCCCAGTAGTAGTGTTGCTGCAAAAGAACATAAGTCATTAGAGATAAATATTATGGCTTAGTAATTTTCGTGGAGAAAGGGAAAAGAAGAAGGAAAGTACTTACAATGAAGGCATGCCACCACTGATCCTTCTTCTCATCTGGAACGAATCTCCAGCTTGCCCACGGTCCCCAGTAGTTTCCCTGCCATGTTGCTCGGATAAAGGCATGGACTTCAGGATCAATACCAAACCTGAGAGAAGACAATGCCAAACATCAAACAAAAATCATATATTGAACTCTACACTTAATCTACTAATACACGGTTCAACTAATACCACAAGACAATGCTAACCATAACAATACTAACCATAATATGATACACAGTAAACAACATTAACAGAACTACTTTAAACTTACCACAATGCCCCATTGAGCTTTCGCGGATGGAGGTGTGGCTGGTTATGTCTGGATGGCGCACGTAGCAGAGCATCTTCTCTTCTCCTGACATAAGTGGCAGGAGCCGCAGGCACTGCACTTGAAGACCCAACAGAAGCATGAGGTACAGCTCCAGGAGGTACAACTTCAGGAGGAGCAGAAGATGGGGTAATGGAAGCAGGACCCGATAAGGTCATTTGAGGTCTCCCTTGCCGCATTTCTGTAGACAGACCAAGAGAGTATTAAGATATCAGACAAAAATGGAAATCAAAAATGAAATATGATTCAAAACAGACAGTTTAGATTGAAACCCAAACTTGAAATCAAAACTGAAAAAAAAACAGCAACTTGCAATCAAAACCGAAACGTGAAACCAAAACAGAAACTTGAAATAAAATCAAACTAAGAATCAAAACAGAAAAAAAAAAAAAAATAGAAACTCACGAATTAAAACCGAAACTTGAAATGAAAACGAAAACTTGAAATCAAAACCAAACTAAGAAGCAAAACAGAAAAAACAGAAACTTGAAATCAAAAGAGAAACATGAAAACAAAACCAATCTTTAAATCAAAAGTGAAAAAAATAATAGTAGAGGAACCGAAAAAACCTATATCGAAACCCTAGGATTTGTAAATCGAAACCCTAGATCGAAGAGGAATTGAGACAGAGACGAGGGGCTCACTAACCTGGGAGTTGTAGTCCGGAAGGGCGAGGGCGGCGACGGGATTCGTTTGGGGTTCCGGTGGAAGGAATCATCGTTGAGAGGCAGAGAGAGGAGGCTGTAAGAGAGGAGGCTGTGAGAGAGGAGGCGAAAGAGAGAGTCGAGAGAAGAGAGAGTCGGCTTTGGTTAGAGAGAGAGAGACACATGTGATGTTAGGATTAGAGGGGAATGGGTTTAAGTATAATATTTGGGCTTTAGTAAGGGGGAAAATTTTGGGTTTAGAGGGAAATGGGTGTTGGGGTTTAGAGGGAAATGAGTTTTGGGTTTAGGAGGGAAAACTTTGGGCTTAATTATAGGAGGGAAATGGGTTTTGGGTTTAGGGTATAGATAGGGTTTAGGGTTTAGTTAGTTTTTTTAAAAAATGTATTTTTTTAAAAAATGTTATAAAATCTGAAAACTATTAATTAGAATTTAAAAATATTAGAAACTAAGAAAAACTTAAATATGTTAACATTTTCAAACTAAGAAATCTAGTTATTTTTATATTTCCAAATTTTAATACTTCATAAACTTCAAATTTATTAAGACCTTCACTTATTATATATTACAAAATTAAAAACTTCTTAAACTACAATTACTAAGGGTTTATTTATTTATATTACAATTTTTTAGAACTTTATAAACTACAAATTACTAAGTCTTCACTTATTTATAATACAATTTTAAAAAACTTCATAAACGCTAAACTTACTAAGAACTTGAATCAGATTCTGAATCCGAATCAGTACAAGCCTCATCTAATTCATCTTCTGAAACATATTCGTCATTAGGAGGAACAACCGGCGTGGATTCATAATCTGAATCATCTTCGACAACATACGCCTCAATTCGCAACATCACGCACTGTGCAACAACTTGGTTGTGTGTATCATCTTGTAACGCAACAAGAGCATCCTCAGACGTTTCTCGAACCCCTCTAAGAATAACTTTTGTACATGCCCACCAATCGTTGGCTGATGTACGTCGTACCCGCGGATAAGGAATAAAACAAACTTGATCACAATTACCAGATAAAATAAATGGATCATATTTCTCATACTGCCAACGCGGTGACACATCAACGATTCCTGATTTATGTTTTTGAATTCCCCGACCTTCAGTTGTATCAAACCACTTACATTTAAAACCATGGCCTTCAGTCCAACAGAACCGAAATACTCAACCATCATTATCTCCTCGATCAAACCATAATAGTCAGTATCTGTGGTTCCACAAACTTGTACGCCGTAATGTTGGGTTTTCTTATATTGGCCATGGCTATGTGTGTGGAAGCAGTATCCACATGAATGGTAAATCGGCCAAGATTTGTACTTACGTTGTGGACCTTGTACAAAATCCAACATCCACATCGGAAACTCATATGTGTTACTCGCTTGCACAACCTGTCAATTAAATTTATATATACAATTGATATGTTTCTAATTCAAATTATAAATCTAATAATATCAGAAACTCACATAGTTTTTCACTCATTCGGCAAAATGATGGTCTTTCAGTATTTGTAGGTCATTACTAGACATATATGGATTTTTCTCCATCATAAACTCCTCGAACATCCTGTGATTTTTTAAAAAAAAGAGATTATAACTTTAAATATCATGAAAATAACAAATAAATAAAATAAATTACCTTTCGTAGGGTTCAAATGTATCACAATTGAGCATCAGAAAAGTCTAGAGAACGGTGTAGTCATCATCGGTTAGCCATTTCTCTTCAGATTTTCCACTAACCCGACCTTCGTGATAAAACAAGTTAGGCACATCTGGATATTGATATGTAAACCGAACTTCTCCTGGAAATGAAACCTCAGGTACCACATGTGGATTACCAAAGAAGTTTGCAGAAGCAGTAGATATCTCTTCATTCACATATTGGGCAACGATAGAACCTCCAATGTGTGCCTTATTTTTAACTTTCTTTTTCAGATGGTACATGTATCGCTCGAAAGGATACATCCATCTATATTGCACTGGACCACCTAAAGCAGTTTTGTCTGCTAAATGTACGGCCAGATGTTCCATAACATCAAAGAAGGACGGTGGAAAAATCTTCTCCAAATTGCAAAGCTTCACCACAATGTTTTCTTTCAAAATGGCAACATCTTTGTGCTTAAGTATCTTCGCAGAAACAACATGAAAGAATAGTGTTATCTCTACAAAAAACAATAGGAGTTATTCAATAATAACACATACCAAACTAATTATTAAGATTATGTACCTGAAATGGCAACGTGAACACTTTTGGGAAGTAATTCCTTAAACGCAAATGAGAGAAATCGCTGCATAATGACGTGACAATCATGACTTTTCAGACCTGAAATCTTGCTATTCGTCTCGTCTATACACCTACTAAACTTTGAAGCGTACCCATCTGGGAATTTTATATCATTTTTTAACCATCGCAGAAATTCTTTTTTTTTCTTCCTTCGACAACCGGAATATCGGGACTGGCATCGTCCCATCATCCTTCATATGTAAGTCAGAACCTTCTGCACAAATCAGGTAGATCAATCCTCGACTTTGCATTATCTTTTGTCTTCCCGAGAATATTAAGCACCGTATTGATAAAATTATCAAAGAAAATTTTCTCAACGTGCATGAAGTCCAGGTTGTGGCGAAGAAGAAGGTTTTCCCAATACGGCAAATCCCAAAAGATGTTGTTCTTCACCCAATTGTGGTATTTGCCATAGTCGTTTATAGTGCTCGCAGGTTTCTCGTGTCCATTTCCTCCACAATTTACAGTTTTTTAAGTCCTTCGATGGTGTTGATTCTTTAGCGGAGAATTTCTTCTCTCGTCAACCATGGTGGAGGATCATCAGTTATTGTCTGCCCTTTTCGAAAAGCTTGGACATTTCTTCTGTAAGGATGCTCACTAGACAGAAACATTCTATGGCAGTCAAACCAGCTATGCTTCCTTCCATGTTGCAACCAAAAAGACTTTGTATCATCAAGACAATCCGGACATCATGCCGTAAGCGGGAAAGTCATTAATTGTCCATATTAGTGCGGATCGCATCGTAAAATTTTGCTTCTTCGAGACATCATATGCTTCAACTCCATCGCTCCACAAACTTTTTAGTTCTTCGATTAACGGCTGAAGATATATATCAATGATCTTCTTTGGATGCCTTGGCCCAGTAACTAGTACTGATAAAAAGAAATATTCTCTTTTCATACACATACCAGGAGGTAGGTTATATGGGGTTACGATGACGGGCCAGACCGAGTGGGCTTCACCGCTCATACCCACTGAATTAAATCCATACGTTGCTAATCCTAGATAAACATTTCGACTTTCTGCAGCGAAATCAGGATATACCTTGTTAAAATGCTTCCACGCTGCTGCATCAGAAGGATGGTGCATTTCTCCTTCTGGCGACTCATGTTATGCGTGCCATCGCATTTGTGATGCAGTAACCTCTTGTTGGTACAGACTCTTCAACCTCTCTGTAATAGGCAAATAGAACATTCTCTGTTTTGGACGCCTTTTCCCCTTTCCATGGTTCTGGTGATATCTATCTTTCCCACAAAACCGACACACCAACAGCTCACGATCTTCTTTCCAAAATAACATGCAATTATCTTCACAAATATCAATTTTGACAACAGGGAGACCAAGCGACTTTGTCAGCTTTTTCATCTCATAATATGACCCAGGAGCTATATTTGGTTGTGGCAAAACATCTCTAAAAGTTTGTGATATCTCATCCATACATGTCTCTGCCAAATTATGATCAGTTTTTATTTTCATTAAACGAGATGCCAAGTATAGTTGAGAAATACCTTCAACACATCCATCATATAGTGGTTCATTGGCGGCTTCAAAAGCTTCAAACACTCTTTCTTCATATTGCTCTTCATTGGGTTCTTCCATCAAATTTTCTGGTATTTCAGTTGATCCAAACTCTGCTCCAGGAATGTTCTCTTCATATGGGCCATCTTCTTCATACCTTGCTTCATCTCCCATAAACTGACCACCCGTCGATGATTTTCCAACGTCATAGTAGCTTTCTCCATGGCTTGACCATACATAATAATTACTTTTGAAGCCGACTCAGTAAAGATGGCGAGATACGGTTCTTGCATCACGTTGCTTTCGGTTTCCACAACTTACACAAGCACATAACATGGTTTTTCGCTCAATGAAAGAATTTTGACTCGAGGCAAAGGCGATAAAAACTTCAACACCTTTGCTAAACTCTCTTGAAACATTATTATCAACTGGATCAATGTGTCGATCCATCCACTCTCGATTTTGAAAATAAAAAGACATTGAATTTTTTTTTTTTTTTTTTGGGAAAAATCGTATGATCTCACGTTTGATTTTGTTATAGTAGTTGCAATGTGAATGAACTCTTATGCGTTTGGTTATATAGAGAAAAATTTGCCACGATTTGCCACAAAATTTGCTACACTTTTTGCTACGAAATGCCACGCTTTTTGCTACGAATTTGCTACGAAAAATTTCGTGGCAACTATTTAGAATCTTTTCTGCGCCCAATCAAACGGATGTGATTACACTGAGATAACTTGCCACAAAATTTCACACGAAACATTGTAGTGGCTTCAGTTTTTTGTATTTATCACTGCCATATGGCAGGAACTGATTGATGGGATACTTTTTTCGGTGGACTTGCCACGATTTTGCTTTGCTTATTTTCGTGGCAAGCCTTTTTTTGTTTTTTTCCCTCCGATTAATATATATTAATAATAAATCTCCATAGACACGATTAAAACGTAGCAAACCGTAGGAGTTTACCACGAATTGCCACGCAAAAGAAAGCCACGATTCTAACGTGGCAATTTCGTGGCTAATTTTTTGCCACGAATATATCTGTAGTATTTTCGTAGCAAGTTTTGCTACGGTTTACCCACTATTTGCCACGTTTTTGGTTTTTGTAGCATTTCGTAGGTAAATCGTAGCTTTTACGTTTTTGCCATGAAAATTCCGTATTATTATCGTGGCTGTGCCGATGTTTTTTACTAGTGGCAAACTGATCAAAATTGAGAAAACTTGTCAGCCGAACAACACTGAGAACACACCATTAACTCAAACAAGGCTAAAGACAACACTGAGGTTGGACACCGGTATTGGATCATGGAGGAGATCAACCAGGTGAACAGCAAAGTCGTGGAAAGATCATCGACAAACAGGGAAAAGAAAAAACAAATGGCGTCTTGTTCTAACATATGTCTGCTAAGACTCATTTCTTCTTTCGCTTAATTAAGACCCGACGCTTAAGATAATTCAGATTTTTCCTTTTTTAATTACAATTAATACTAACAAC
The DNA here is from genome assembly GCA_012274485.2 of Sinapis alba. Taxonomy (NCBI): domain Eukaryota; kingdom Viridiplantae; phylum Streptophyta; class Magnoliopsida; order Brassicales; family Brassicaceae; genus Sinapis; species Sinapis alba. Next base: position 186,663 of record MU105585.1, read on the forward strand.
CTCTCTTAAAAACCACCGTTAATCTTGGTCTTAGATCCACCTAACTTAGGTTCGATCTTTTGTTGTGTTATTTTATTACTTAGTTTTTCTTAAAATTATTTTTATTATGGGCCAAAACCCAATTGTTGAAATTTTAAATTTATCCGCCACTGATAATCGGTATAAACATAACCGGCGATTTAAAAATCTGGCAACAACAGCTGTTCAACAAGCCATTCAAAAAAAAAAAAAAAAAGTCATTCGCGGCCTCGTTTACACCATCTACGGAAAACCGGACGTTTGAGGTTTTTGACTCCGAACAGATTAAACCTAAAGCTGTTTGAAACTCACTCATTCTTTTGACAACTCAATTCTCATTCTCTATTGATCCAAGTCTTCTTAGTAATACATGATTCCTCCATTTAAAAGCACATATGATTTCTTTTGTTTCTTATAGCCCAAGTCACGCATATTTCCAACTTTGGTGTAAACTGAAGAGACTGGCTTAGTTGGTCATCATGTGCTCACACTTGATCGGTCTGCAGTAAAAGCTGTCTTGTGGAAGAGTATAGTTAATGGCCTTACATTATTAATTGGCCTCATGTATCCTCTCGCAGATATCAACAATTTCAAAGATGAGGACATGTGATTACGTGGTCGCATGCCTACAATATTGGCCTTCCACGTAACAATTGAACCATGCAACTTCTGGTTCTTCGCATAATTATCATTCGGTATATAAATAATCCAGTACATAAATATTGATCGAGAAATTCTCTTACATACTCTATTTTAGTTTGTTTATCACAAAATAGTTTTTAAAGAAGAAAATGACCAAAATATTTTTTTTAGAAGCTAAAAAATTCATTTATATGCATTTATATCCCTAGGGTTAACTAATTTGGACTTTAGGGTTTAGAGTTAAGGGGTGGGTTTGGGGTTAGGGTTTCAAATTTCAAAAAAAAATAATAATAATAAAAATTTCAAAAAAAAAAAATCTATTTTGGTCATTTTATTTTTTGAAGGTTATTTTTATGACAAAAACTAAAAAAAGGCTATTTAAGAGAATTGTCCATATCTACTCTATTAAAACAGAGTCCTATTTTTATCTACTATAAACAAGTCTTAGTAGGACCATTTGATTAATTACTTAATATAACATAATAATTATTTATATTAATAATGATCTAACTATAAATTTGTTTTTTCTTTTTAATTTATAATAAAATCTGTTGAGAAAGAATCTAACAAAATCTTATTTAAAAATTAAATATATTTTTTAAATAATACATTAATAAATTTCGTAATTAGTAATATAATATTATTATATATAAATGTTAACTAAAATTTTATTATAAAAACAAAATAAAAATTCTATACTATTTTTTATAAATTGTATAATTATATTTTGTATTATATAAAGATAGCAATGCTATATAAATTAATAAAAAATATATTTTTGATTTTTTCACTTAAATGAATTATCACTCATCATTATAATGGGTTAAAATTCTTAAACTATATAATACTTTTTTACAAAATAAATGTATTAACACATGTTAAACTTTTATATCTACAACTATATATTATATTTTTAATTATTTTGAAACTCTCAGAAATATATTGTTTAAAATGTTTATATATAAAAAATAATAGTATATAATAATCTTTGATTCATGTACTATTTTTAAAAATATGTTATTAGTAAATTATGAAATTTTAATAATTGATTTAAAATATTAATGACCAATTAAATTTTAATTATAAATTTATTTTATTTTAATTATAACAAAACCGGTTAAATTTTTTTAAAAAAATATTACCAAAAATAAAAAATATTTTTTATAAAATATATATTAATGTAGTAACAAAAACAAATTCAAAATTCATGTACATACTGTTCCAAACTCAAAAATAATTGGATAATTTTCCAAAGTTTTCTTGACAAAATATAAAATTTTAAAAATAAATATTTAAACTCAAAATGATAATATGTCAAATTTTACAAAAGATAAAATTATAGATAATAAAGAATAACTTCTGAAATACACTACGAAAAAACTAACTATATAATATTTTGAAGTCTTAATTTAAAAAAAAAAAACATAAAACCTAATATCATAACATCCAAAATATCATATTTCAATAAAATTTAATAAAACAATATGTTAGATATTACTATGTATAAAATTTACTAAAACAATAGGGCTATATTATTTAAACAAAATAATTTTTTTACTTATAAATCCTGTAAAATACTAAAATTATATATGTTAAAGCCTATTTTCTTAAACACAACACATAACTAAAATTATCTTAAACATATTTCTTTGCTATAATATAAATTAAAAATATATATATATTATATGCAAAGTATATAAATTAAAGGAAAAAACATATTTTGATAGAGGTTCTCTATTTGATTATTTCATATTGTAATTTTATTGTACATAAGTCGAACAAAATATTAGTAAATAAAAATTAATAACAAAGTAAAATGGTTTAACCAAATCATTATATATTAATAATGCTGAAAAAGAAATATAAACAATAATATTATAAAGTTACACAATATATAACACTAAAATGAAATTGTATATTTAAATATTTGTAATAATACCAAATATATTTATAAAATAGAAAAATATCCGCACGGATGTGCGGGTTAAAATCTAGTTGATTTTATATAAGGGATTTTACTGTAGATATATTCATCTGGCTCCTGAACTATACTCTAGGTGCGTGTGTGGTGCAATTTTCCGCACCCACGTGTCAGATATTTCATCAGGATTTGCATAATTTTTTTTTGATAAATGTCTTGTGGGATTGTTTTTTTCACTAAGAGATTGACGTTAAGTGTTTTTTTCTTTCTTTTAAGATTGAGGTTAGAGAAATTCCCTTAGATAGCCTCTTTTAGTTTGTTCTTCACAAAAATAGTTTTTAAGGAAAAAAATAATTAAAATAGGTTTTTTAGAAGCTAATTTTTTTAAAATATATATTTATACCCTTAGGGTTAACTAATTTAGACTTTAGGGTTTAGAATTAAGGGGTGAGTTTGGGGTAGGTTCCAAATTTCAAAAAAATAAAAAAATTGAAAATTTCAAAAAAAAAAAGTTATTTTAATCATTTTATTTTTCTATGACTATTTTTATGACAAAAACTTAAAAAAAAAACTATTTAAGAGAATTGCCTTCACGTTAAGCTAGCTAGCATGTGGCTTATAGACATTACATTTATTGCTGTCTTTATACATGGCAGTTTAAATTTGGCTAATTATATCCTTTTAAATAAGCGATATTATTTTTTTTTGGTGCAAAGATGAGTGATATTATTATTTTCATGTATATATATATATATGTCAGTCTACCGCCTGATAATCAGCATGCACAGATTTTTTTTAAAAAAATAACAACGTTAGAGCATAATTAACCCGAGGTTCCTAGGATGGGGTTGTTAGCATAATTAAAGAACCGATTCTTAATTTAACAAAGAAAAAGTTAAGAACCGGTTCTTAAATATTAAATTACGCTAAGAATCTCACCCTAAGAACCTCGGGTTAATCATGGTTTAATACATGCATCTGATTTATTACGCATAAAATAATCATCGTATCTATAAAGTGAAATGTAACAAACGCTTTAAAACGATTTTTCTAAAGGTAGGGAAGATTTTCTTGCGTCTAGAGAGAGATGGGTGTAGTAGAGGAAGCTCACAACGTGAAGGTGATTGGCTCAGGTAATAAAGGGACGATCGTATTAGGTCACGGGTTCGGTACGGACCAGTCAGTATGGAGACACCTGGTTCCACATCTGGTTGCCGATTACCGCATCGTGCTCTACGACAACATGGGAGCCGGTACGACCAATCCGGAATATTTCGACTTTGATCGTTACTCAACTCTCGAAGGTTTCGCCTTTGATTTGATTGCAATCTTAGAAGATCTTCAGATCGAGTCTTGTATCTTTGTTGGTCACTCTCTTTCCCCCATGGTTGGTGTCTTGGCTTCTCTTAACCGAACTGACCTCTTCTCCAGAATCGTCATGATTTCTGCTTCCCCAAGGTATTTTCGAGATCTTTTGCTTTTATGTCTCACTTTCAGACATAACTTCGACAAAATTACATCCATGTTCCTTGTCTTGTCTGAGTTATCTTATTTGTCAACTGTTTTGTAAAAAAAAATAATAGTTTTATATTCTTTTGGTGCGCTTTAGATTCGTGAACGACGTAGATTACAAAGGTGGATTCGAGCAAGAAGACCTAAACCAGCTTTTTGAAGCGATGCAAAGCAACTACAAAGCGTGGTGCTTAGGTTTCGCTCCACTGGTGGTAAGTGGAGACTTAGACTCGGTAGTCGTTCAAGAATTCAGCAGAACACTCTTCAACATGCGTCCAGACATAGCTCTCTCCGTGGCTCACACCATTTTCCATAGGGACATGAGACAAATCTTACCTTTTGTGTCTGTCCCTTGTCACATCGTCCAAAGCGTTAGAGATTTAGCCGTACCGGTCGCCATATCCGAGTATCTTCACACCAATCTAGGGTCTGAATCCGTAGTCGAGGTTATGTCTACAGATGGTCATCTTCCTCAGCTTAGCTCGCCGGACACTGTGACTCCCGTTCTCCTCCGTCACATCCGCAACGACATTGCTCTCTGATGATGGGAAGATGTTAATTAAGTTCAGCGAAATTAAATGTATGATGTGATATATGTCTGGGTAAGTGAGTATATCGTTTCGTTGTCGTTTGGTTCTGTTTCGTTTGTCTTGGATTCTATATTTGATCAGTTTGTTGTTGTTCTGGTCTTTGTGTTAGCGAAAAGTCTTGGGTCTCTTGTGTCCAGCTTTGCGTCGTTACCTCTGTACTCATATAAATGTAGCAATAGCAATTTTCATGAATCGTGATTGGTGGTCTATAGTGAATTATCTGAAGTATCGTCGCTGAGCTATCATGTGTGTGAACTGTGTACCGAAGCTGAAATTCCCAACATATTTGTCAGTTTTTCAATTCCTTGTCTTTGTTGTGTCTACGTTTTGAATACTATTTTTAGAAATAATTTGCATGAAAGTTAATTATATCAAAGATTGAAAAATTGTTTTTAAGAAAGATCGTGATTTAATATATGAAAATTAATCTCCTCCTATAATATTTTTTTGTGCAAAGATGAAATAACAAATGTTATACAAATTTATAAGGATATATATATATATATATATATATAGTAAATGGGAAATCAGATATTGTTGGGTTTAAAAACTTTACTTTGGCTTTTAAGAGTTGATGGCCTGTGTACGAAGATGTAGTGTGACATGTAGAAAGCAAAGGTCAAAAGAGAAATTAATAAGACTTCAACACGATTGGAGTTTTCAGTTAAAAATATGAATATCGTGAAAACTAATATTATGCGCGCGTAATACCTCAAAATATTAACTGTGTATATATATATAAATGATAATCAGATAGTTAGTGAAGCAACGTGATATACTGTGATCTTTTTATTTTTTGCTTAAAGTGCTATAGTGTGATCTTGACTCCGATTAGAGCATCCACAATGGTGGATTCCATTGTGGAGTCTTTGAAGAATATAAAAATAATTTTTTTTTAATTTAATAGGTAAGGATTCTTAACCAAAAAATCAGTTTAATGGTGGACATTTAGGAGTCCTTAGGAAAAATAAAATGTAATTGTTAAACATGAGAAATTTTAAATTTGATTAATTGCATGATTAAACATAAAGGTACAATAATTAAAAAAAATTATCCCCAAATTTGTTTCAAATATTTTCGATCAGATCATTTTTCAAATGTTCATGTATACGTCTATCGCGAACATGATTCCGCATGCCAATCACATTACCGAGATTTGTAGGCATGTCGGTACTATAGGACATATCGACCTGTGAACTTCTAGTTGTGTCTCCTTCTTCAAATTCAGATATATCATACTGAGTGTATCCATCTCGTTCATTTTCGACGATCATATTGTGCAGTATGATACATGTTCTCCTAATCCTCTCGATCTTGTCCTTATCCCATGAAAGAGTCGGGTTTCTCACAATCGCAAAACGAACCTGCAATACTCCAAAAGCCCGCTCCACATCTTTACGGGTTGCTTCTTGAACTTTAGCAAATAACTTTGCTTTAGGATAAAAATAGCATCAATACCTTATATTACACTGAAGATTACACAAAAGACCATCAATACGTTCGAGAAGTCACATACAAAGACCATTTTATCTTCTTTGGGTGACCACTTCCTCCTCTCCTTAACACCAAAATCATCTGCTGCTTGGCTATTGAACCAAGCAAGTTCGGGTTAATCAAGGTCTACTGAACATTGGCTATTCAATAGATTTACAAAACTATTATTGGTATCCATTTTTTGTGAATGCTCTATGTTACTCTAATAGCAACAAAGAGCCTTAAGTAAGCGACTACTAAACATTTAAAACCTGTCAAATCATAGAGGTTAGGAAGCAACACATTAGCTTAATTTTTGAAACTTGTTAGTATTTAAAACCAATCCAATCCGAGGGGCTAGGAAAGTAGAAAGCAAAAACAGTAGCATTTAATAACATTTTTACTTTCAATTGTACTTACTTCCGGGTTATATTATCCTATGATTCCTTAACCTGAAAGAAATGAACAAGGTCAATAGTTAATAAGAAGAACCAAAAGTTAATGAGAAGAACATAAGATCAGTAACCTGAACAAGAACAAAAACCTGAATAAGAAAGACATAAGAACAGAAACCCGAACATATCAACACAAACCTGAACTAGAACACAAGTCTAAGCTATTAAACCTTAATAAGAAGAACCGAAAGATTCGAATCCTAACTACGAACTCAAATATCCCCTAGAGTTTCAAACCCAAATCGTTTCAAACCCTAGCGAGAAACCGAAAGTTTTAGAAATCTATTCAAAAGCCAAAACACAACCATAGATACGAGGAACATAAACATCCTACATAATCTAATGGCATAAATACACACGAAACGACTTCGATTACCTGGATTATCAGAGGAGATCAAATCGCCTCTTCAGTCGCCTACGGTTTTTTTTCTTTTCGATCGCGAATGAGTTTTTTTTTCTAAACACGGCTAAACCTAACTTCCCCCCACCCAATCTCATGATGCCACATCGCTAAGGACCCGATCCTTAAAAACCTTGTTGACAGACCGATCCTTAAATTAACCGGGCTTGGATAATATATTTAAATCCAAACAGTTACGGATCGTGGCTTAATGATCCCTCTTTTTGGCCCGTTGCGGGTGCTCTTATGCGCGTTGTTTGATTTTCCATGCTAGAACTAGAAGATCCCATTACTCATTTGTTCGTATTTATTATATGGACATGTGAATATGAATTATATACTCTCTTAATCATATACTTCTTCTATTTCGATTTAATTGTCGTTGTAGGAAAAAAAATTGTTTCAAAATAAGTGTCGTTTTAGAGTTTCAATGTAAAATTTATTAATAATTTTTTTATTTTATTTTTCTATTGGTTGAAATATGGTTAGGTGTATAGGTAATTATGTTTTTACTTTAGAAATATACAAAATCATATGTTTTCTTAATATGTGTGCATAAACCTAGAACGACAAGTAAAATGAAATCGAGAGAGTGATGCAACCCTGACTGAACCAGTTGCTGATTCGGATCTAGGGGAGCTGGATGAGCTGAACCAGCTGAGTGACAATGAAGAGGAGCGGGATGAGATGAACCAGCTGAGTGGTGATATTGGCATGATGGATCAGGCTGGAAGGGAAGAAATTCAGCCCAAAAGGAGATCAAATACACAAGTTGTGGATCCATTCTCTTTTTCTAAAAGGCCATCCACGAAAATGAAGAGAAGAAATCAACAAAAATAATTATTATTGAGTTTTCAAGATAATTTTAGTTTTAATTAAGTTTTTCTTATTTTTCTACATTTTAGGACTTTTTCATTTCCTTCTTCTCTACTTAAACTCTCTTTTGTTTTTAGAAATATTATTCACTCTTTTTATCAAAAAACTCTCTCTAAATCTGTGAATCCCTTGTTCATCTTTGAACACTGATTGCTAGGAGTTCATTCTCTGCAAGCAAAACTTGTCTTTGATCACAAACATAGTTCATTCTCTTGATCATATACACATCTACACAAGATCTGATCAATCCATAGATCATTTCTGAAGATCATCCAATCAATCCATCCATCATCATCAAAATCAACCCATATCTCTCTCAAACCATCAGATCATCCTTCAAAAGAATCAGGGACAAAAAGAACTCATCACAAGGGATTCATCAAGTGGTATCAGAGCAGATTTGAAGGCTCTTGATCTGGGTTTGAATCTGAAACTCTCAAAAATCTGGGTTTGGTTTCTTCTTCTTTGTTTTGGGGAATCTGATTTTTTTTTCTCTGCAATTTTCTCATAAAGTTCTTATCTTTCTATATGTTGTATCTGCAAGAGGGCCAACCAGATTTTTAAAAAAAAAACAGAAACAAATCGAAAAGATTTAAGAAAAAGTTGAAGAGAAATCCAACTTGGCTGAAGAGAAATCCAGCCTCTGGTGGTAAAGCCTCTTGCAAACAAAAATCTTGCAATCTTTCTATCTCTTTCTTCTGTTTTGGGGTTGGGGAATTGATCTCTAAAAGCTTGATCTTTGTTTGTTGTTGAGCTACTGGATTCATAGAGAAAACTTACAGAAAACTCAGAGAGAAACACTTGAGAGAAGTGAGGCTTCAGCTATATGTTATTGTGTTAATTTTCTTGTTGAGTTTCTTAATAGGAATCCATGTCTGGAGGAAGCAATGGCAGAAGGAGACGTCCTGAAAAGGAGTTAGATTCCAACCTGTTTGACTCTGCCACAAAAGCAGCCTTGGAAAGAAGAGAAAAATCTATGAGAAAAAGAGATTCATATGATATTGATGAGTCTGGTTATGAGCAGGAAAGGATATTATCTAGGAGGTCACTGGAAAAGATTAACGGGAGGAGTACACATCATGATCAATTCAGTTCTTCCACAAAGAGTTTGCTGGAAAAAAGACAGACTTTGATAAGAAAAGAAAATTCGGTTTTTAACCATTCTGATTTTGTGCAGGAAAAAGCATGACCAGGGAGGCAAGAGGAACCAATTAGGAAGAGAAGAGAACATCCTAGATATGCCAGAGAACAGAAAGGTGCTTGCTATGGTCGTGATCCCATAAAGAAGTCTCAGAAAGAACAAGCGGAACTTGATTATTTGCACAGCCAGCTGTTTCAAGATAATTTCAAAAGGATTGCACAACAAGTAATCAAGGAGTTTTCAAAAGACCAGCAAGTGAGACCATCCACACTACCTTCCTCAAAGGTTCCTGACCCAATGAGTTCCAGCAAGCAGGAGCATATCATCCAAGAGCTGGAAACAGAGTCATCTAACGTAAATAAAGAACTTGAGACAAAAATGAGTTTTCTCTTTTCTCTCCTCAATCTGAACTTGTTATCAGTAGTGCTTGTGTTAAACTAACCTGTTTTGAACCGGTGGAACCGAGTAGCGTTGATTCAGTGTCTCAGGTCTTAGAGGAACAATCACCAGAAACAGAGCAGAGGAGTCTAACAAAAACTGAAGTGTTGGAGCAGCAAATAAGCTTGGAACCAGAAACAACTCTTGCACCTTTGTTTATTAACCTACAAGAGAGCTGTAAGGAATTTCATCTGGTTAATTCCCTGCCTCAATTGTTTGTTAAGGTTAATTCCAGGGATGTCAAATGTTTTGGTCTTGACAAGGTAAAAGAATTTTGTGTTTCAAACTCTGTTTTTGAAAACATAGTTAATTCTTTTAAAGTGTTTGAACCTGATAAACTCTTTGATCAAAAACATTTTCAGTTTGTTAGTGAACTTAATCCTGGTTTTGTTTTGAGTTTTGACCAGTTTATGGAACTTAATAAAAGCATTGATTACCCTGAAAAGAGAATTGAGGTTATTGTGCAGCAATCTGATTTATGTTTCAGAAAACCTTGTAATTCTTTTGCTAGCTTTGAAGATAATGACTTTGATTTGAGTTTTTATAATATCACTGGTGATTTTCTTGCATCTAATTATGCTTTGAACAAACCTAGAAAGTTGCAGGAACATAAAACTCTTAGGGCAGAAACCGAGTTTGTTTATGAATCTCTTTTGAAACATGCTCATGCTTGTTCTGAAACTAATAAATCTTGGTTTGTTTTGAGATCATTCTTGAAGAATGGTGTTATTTTGAGCTTTGATGATATTCTGGTTTATAACACTTTCTTTGATAAGCATGCTGAGCTTTGGTTAAGTAATTCTCAGTTTGAACTTGATCTTTTGTGTTCTGAATCTGAGAAACATGTGCCTGTTTTGAAGTTGTTCTTTAGCAACTATGCTATCTTGTGCCTTGATGCCATTGTGGTGTACAACACTTACTTTGATATGCATCATGATGATCTGAAACATGTGCTACATGTTCTAGGGAAAGAAATTTGGTTTTCTGATTTGAACAAGAACATGTCTTGCCCATATAATTCTTGGTATATAGTCTTTGTTTTGAGTTCCCAAGAACAGCAGGATCTGTCCCAAAGGAGTGCAAGGAACAATAGCAAATGAAAATCTTATAAGCCTGAGATTTGGAGGTGGAAGTACTTGAGGAAAATGGATTCAAAATTCCAAGGAAGTTTTTGTCCAAAACCTTACATTGATGTTGATTTCATGCTTATTTTCTTGATCATTTGTCTCGCTTCTTACTTGTTTCCTTTTGATGTAGGAGATACATATTTGAGGATAAATATTTTTAAAGGAGGAGGGGATGATGCAACCCTGACTGAACCAGTTGCTGATTCGGATCTAGGGGAGCTGGATGAGCTGAACCAGCTGAGTGACAATGAAGAGGAGCAGGAGGAGATGAACCAGCTGAGTGGTGATATTGGCATGATGGATGAGGCTGGAAGGGAAGAAATTCAGCCCAAAAGGAGATCAAATACACAAGTTGTGGATCCATTCTCTCTTTCTAAAAGGCCATCCACGAAAATGAAGAGAATAAATCAGCAAAAATAATTATTATTGAGTTTTCAAGATAATTTTAGTTTTAATTAAGTTTCTCTCTGAGTTTTCTGTAAGTTTTTTCTATGAATCCAGTAGCTCAATAATAATTATTTTTGCTGATTTCTTCTCTTCATTTTCGTGGATGGCCTTTTAGAAAGAGAGAATGGATCTACAACTTGTGTATTTGATCTCCTTTTGGGCTGAATTTCTTCCCTTCCAACCTGATCCATCATGCCAATATCACCACTCAGTTGGTTCATCTCATCCTGCTCCTCTTCATTGTCACTCAGCTGGTTCAGCTCATCCAGCTCCCCTAGATCCGAATCAGCAACTGGTTCAGTCAGGGTTGCATCAGAGAGTATAAAATAAGGTAAGAAAAAAAAATCCTTGCATGAAAAGATGTCGTATCTATACTATTAAATCAAAATCGTAACTAAGATTATGTCCTTGCTTTTTCAACTTATTTACAATGATATGCCAAAGATTTTTAATTTTAGTATAAATTTATTTATTTAAAATAAACAACAGAATATTCCTTATATTTATACTCCCTCCGTTTCATTTTATTTATCGTTTTAGACTTAGACACACATATTAAGAAAACATTTAATTTTGCATATTTCCAAAATAAAAACATAACTACCAATACACCTAACCCCATTTCAACCAATAGAAAATATATTAGAATAAAAAATCAATAAATTTTTCATTAAAACTATAAAACGACACTTATTTTGAAACGAAAATTTTACTCTACAACGACAATTAATCTGAAACGGAGGGAGTAGTAATTAGTGCTTTCCATATCTAGTAAATGTTAATAATTCTTATTATTTCTACGCAAACTATACTTTCAATTTAATTTGAACATTTAATAATTCAACCCTTGGTTCCACCATTATAATTTCATTTCAAAAATATATAGTTATGTTGTTCAATAGATTTTAAGTTTAAATTTTTTAGTAATTTTATTTTACTCATATGTGAATAAACTGAGATCTTTATATAAAATTTTATATCGCCTATATCTAAACAACAAAATCATATTTAATAAAAAATCTGTAATATTTAAATAAACTATTTAAAAATAGTACATGTATTAAAAGATTGTAAATATTTTAAAATCACATAAATAATGATTTTCTAGACCAATAAAAATAAATTTCCTAAAAATATGTGCTTAACAACTATAATTTTAAATAAAATTTAATTAATAACTTAAAATGTAATTGACTTTTCTAAACTAACCTATCATTAATGAGTAAATATTTTTGCAATTAGTTTTGTACAAGATATTCTATTGAAATACAAAATATTTATCAATTTTAAAATGGGTTGAATAAATAAATTAATATTATTAAAATAAAAACTATTTTTGACATCTATTTAGTTTTGCAGTAATATTACAGGTTGTGTCACCCTTATATTTATGGTTCTGTTTTTAAAGTATTTCGTTTCCTAAATATTTGCCTCATATCCTTCCAACAAAATCAAGAGCAATGAAATGAGACACGTTTCCAAAATAATTTATAAGAATAACATGATTATTATAGTTCTTAATTATTTTTTATATATATCATCTTTTCTATCAAAGTCTTGTACAAACGTTCTACTTTCATAAAATTGCAAACAATAAACATTAAAATTTAGAGTAAAAGGTGACAAATTATGAAACTATAATAATTGAAGTCAAACTAAATTACATATCAGTCATCCATCGGTTAGTCTCATATTTTAGCAAACTTTACGAATTTTATCAGGTTTTTAAATAAAATTCAAACCGAGTTACATATTCGATCAATGGGTTAACCGATTTGACCACAGGTCTGGACCAAATTTAAAAATGTTAATTTAAATGAAGTATATTTTAAACAAACATAATTCTTAAAAATTAACAAAAAGTTGTAAAATTATTAATGAAATTTTTATCATAAAATATTATGCGCTTTGAAAGCGTGGGTGAAAATCGGTTTATAAAACTTGTTTGTGTGTGATTGTTAGGAAAGGAAACGGTTCACGAGCTTTTCGGAACAAGAGTAGCTGTGTTAGCTGGTGATTTCATGTTTTCTCAAGCGTCATGGTACTTAGTGAACCTTGAGAACCTACAAGTCATTAAGCTCATAAGTCAAGTTAGTAGAAGATTCTTTTCATTTTTCTTGAGATTGGAAGTAAGGTGGTGATCACTAGGTCTGAATCTTGGTTTTAACTTTTTTTCAGGTGATCAAAGACTTTGCAAGCGGTGAGATAAAGCATGCATCGAGTTTATTCGATTGTGACGTCAAGCTCGATGACTACTTACTCAAGAGTTACTACAAGACATCTTCATTAGTAGCTGCAAGCACCAAAGGAGCTGCAATTTTCAGTAGAGTGGAAAGCAAGGTCGCAGAGCAAATGTATCAGTTTGGAAAGAATCTTGGATTATATTTCCAAGTAGTTGATGACATTTTGGACTTCACTAAATCCTCAGAGCAGCTATGGAAGCCTGCAGCGAATGACTTAGCTAAAGGTAACATAATGGCGCCAGTTATCTTCGCACTAGAGAATGAGTTGAGGCTAAGAGAGATCATTGAGTCTGAGTTTTGTGAGCCAGGATCGCTTGAAGAAGCGATTGAAATGGTTAGAAGTGGTGGTGGGATCAAGAGAGCTCAAGAATTCGCGTATTTGAAAATTAGCTAGATATCTTTGCATTAGAATTCCCTAGTTGCTTCAAGTCAAAGCAAAAACACTAAACAGTACCAACTTGGATATCTTTACAATATAAGAATTCGAGTTCTAGGATTGACAACATAAATATTCTATATCACTATAATCCTGATTTCCTAAACCCAGATCTAGCAAACCATCCTTCCATCAAACAACTCATCAATTTACCGAACAACTACCTTGTTCAACTTGTTTTACTTTATTTACTGTTTTATAACCTATTTACCTAGCTTAATAGTATGTGGATTTGATCCCTAAGTACTACAATCGAACCTCTTATTTGAGAGAGTAAAGTCACTCCTCAGAATAATTTGAGTGATATAAAATATGGCGCCGTTTCCGAGGAGCATGGATCGCCACTAGACTCAATTTGTTTGATTTTGTCTAGATTTTTCTATATTATTTTATTTACATAAAAAGTTTTCTTATGTTTCAGGTACATACATCTCAATACCAGGAACAACAATAAAGAGGGGAGCTTTGGGTTCTTTAAAGACGGAGCATGTTGGTTCATGCACGATCCGTAAGTTTACGAGGGAAGTATCAATAGACACCCTCCAAACAGAAGTGATCGACAACATAAACCAACCGTCTAACGATACTATTCACCACATGTCGGACAAAACTGTTTAACCTGTGTCGAACGACAGTTTATCCCGCGTCAAACAACACTTTCATCCCACGTTGATCGTCACTGTTCATCCCGCGTCAATCGACACTGTTCATCCAAAATTGTTCATCCTGATACTGTTCATCCTGATATTGTTCATCCCGATACTGTTCATTATGTGAAACAATAATATTCATCAAGTGTCGACCAACACCACTTGCAGGGAGACAGAGAAGGTCGAAGTACTCATACTTAAGGCTGATGAGAATGAGATGTTAAGAGACGAAGAAGGTCGCACTCGCAAAAGCGGAGGAGAATTGATTAATGCTTAGGGTGCTGTTGCGAGATGAATGACTTTGATATGATCTATGAATGGTATGATTGGGTAGGTCAGGACCCCTTCCAGGGTCTTCCTCACCAAGATCCCAAAAACCACATCGAAGAGCTTGAGGATCTAGTGTCAAGGAGAGAGCTGAATGAAGTGTCTGAATACAACATGCTCTGCAAGGCCTTCCTCTATTCTATCTCTGGAGATGCATTTAGTTGGTTCAATCAACTGCAGCCAGGATCCCTAACCTGCTTGGAGGATATTGAGAGAGCCTTCCTCTATGAATTTCTTGATGATGCTGAAGCAACTCGAGAAAGGGAGAAGAATGATAAGTGGGACAGGCTCATTGAAAGTTGGCAGCTAAAGAAGGAAGATCAGATTCCAAGACAGCTGGTTGACTACATTATGACAGTGGATGATGAACGACATGGATATGGAGAGCCGATCAGAGCAGAAGAAGCTGGTACTAGTGATCCGACCTCAACATCGATCGACACCACAACCTCAGCATCGATCATCACCACCACCTCATCATCGATCAACACCCCCACCTCAGCGTCAATCGATACGGACTCCGGTTGTCAACCGACACAACTCAAAATCCCTGAAAGATTGAGTTGTCCTCGAGACATTGCAGACTCGAAACTGAAGTGCACCAATATATAAAGTTGTTATCTTATTCCAGATGAAAACAGAGAAATCATCATGGATGATATTTTGGAGCTTGAAGAATTCTTGGAGATAGAAGAGGGGGAACATATTGAATATTTGGATATTGATAAAGAGATCACAATGGAAGATTTCTTGGAGCTAGAGATTTTCTGAAGCTAGAGGATGAAGCACAACCTAGAAATTTGAGTCAGAACTAAGAGAAGAAGCTTGATGACGATCAGCAGACTTCGAGAAGAGATCTGGAGATTTGCCAAAGGCTATCATAGATTGACATCAATCTGATGAGATCGATCGACACCCACACTACATCATCGATCTACACTCACCCCACATCATTGATCAACACCCACCATATAGCATCGACCTTCACTCACCTGATTGCATCGATCGACACTCATTGTTGGATGAATTTCAGAGTTGCGAGGTTGAGATGGAACGAGTTGAGGAAAGGCCATACATGTCTAAGGCCTTACACATTGCTGTCACCAAAATTTCGAGACCACCTATCTGCGTAGAAGAAGTTGTTGGGTTTCACAACGAGTAAAAAGAATACATGACCCTATGAAGATTGTGGTTCCATGCGCTGAATTTAAAGTTGAATTTCCTATCCCACCAGATAGGAGTGTGCATTCAGGTTCCTACATTGGGGGTATTGGATGATTATCAGCATGCATCAGTTTCTCAGAAAGGGTTGAGATATAGAAGTGACGTCGACAAAGGCCCAACAGAAGCAGTATCGAACGACACCAACCAACCGGCATAAATCGACTCTACAACTTCGTTGTCGATCAACACCCATCACATATCAGAGCAGAAAGAGTTTGAAGTGTGTCGAAATATTTTTTATGGAGGCACCACAACGCGATCAGACAAGTCTGGGGGAAAGAAGATGAGGAATTGGAAGAAGAGGAAAAGAACCAAGGAAGTTCCTAAGTTATCATTGATTTCCCAATTCTCAGATGGTGTCAGAAAATCCAGAGTGCACAACAAATGCTTCTCACAGCCATTTGCAAAGCTTCAAGCACTCCGTATTGATGAGATGATAAACAAAGGAGAAGATTCTATGGAGGCGTTCACAAAAAGAGTGATGAAGCTTCAAAGAGTAAACATTGAGACTTGTTTTGGAGCAGGTTATCATTATCATTCGGACTGAATCAGATCTCTAGAAGTCAAGCTAATGACTAAAAAAAACGATGAATGATAGGCAACCCAATGTTAGGTAAGTTTTAAATTTTGTTTTACTTAATTTTATATTGATTTTTGTGTTCTATTTATTGCAGGTAAAAAAAAAGATGAACAGTGACGACGACACTGTAGCAAGAACATCGAATGACACTGTAGCAAGAACATAAAGCGACTCTGTAGCAGCACCACCGACCGACACTATAGCATAAAATCAGGCATTAATGTAGCTACAACATTGTAGCATAACTACTGTATCAGAAATATTGTTCATAAAAAAATCAGATAAGTTTAAATTTGGTTTTACTTTCATTATTATTGATTTTCGTATTTCTTTTATTTTCAGAAAAAAAACAGGTCCAAGGAAGAAGAGTTCTGCACTAGCATCGACCGACAGCTGTCCAGTGCATCGACCGACAGAGCATCACAAATATTGATCACCACTTAACTCTGTTGATCAATACTTACATCAATGACACATATACTCGCGAAACATTTTTTAAATTTAGTACTTATGATTTATTTTTCCATCAATTTTAGACTGTATAATATTGGGGACTGTGTTGTTTAAGTATGGGGGAGGTTCTACTGATATTGTGCTTTATTTTGAGTTTTATGATTATGTGTTCTATTGAGTTTTATTTAGTCTAGAAGGAAATGATGAACTTTTTCAATTTTACTTATTATCTAACCACTATATAACACCATTTTTAGATGAACTGACTGCAAAGTATACTAGAGGTACCAAAGTGGACCACCTGCCAGTTATCAACACTTGTTCGGAATGTTTGAAGGAACCGAAGCTGACCTCCAACCTAATTGAACTTAATTTTCATTTCTTGGGGTTTGGTATACAATAGATCGGATTCCTCCTGCAAGTCTGAAAGGTAAAAGTTTGTATGTTTTTGGTTCCCTTCTCTCTCTCTCTCTCTCTTCGGCATCTAGAGAAAGAAAACATTGAGATGATTTCCTGAAAGATGCAGAGGGGTAGGAAAAATTCTTATTACCCTATTAGTCTAATTTATAAAAGAATGATCACACTGTGAAATTTGGTCCACTCTTTCTCATGGGTCATATATATCTTACTCAGCCAAAAATAATCAAGACAAAGATCTATTCTTTTTGTCTAAGGGTCCAATTACTAGATCACAAACCAGAAAACTTAAGAAATCAATTGATGTGTTGATTTATTCTAAACCAGGCCCAAATCAAGTTGCAAATCAAGCCAAACCAAGCAAACTCTTCACTTGTTCAGTCTTTGGACTTGCATAAGCTATTTTCTCTTTTATTTCTATCATTTTTGAAATTCCCTAAGTATTTTGGACCTTTCGTTTTCTGTTTTGTTACTAATACTCTTTTGGTTTTTCAGAAACATTATTTACTCTTTTTATGAAAAAACTCTCTCTAAAATATGTGAATCTCTTGTTCATCATTTAAACATTGAATCTGCATAAAGTTCAAACTCCGATCGCAAAAATCTTGTATTTGATCATACCAAGAGTTCATTCTCTTGATCAAGACAATTCTACACAAGATCTGATCAATTCCTAGATATTTCTGAAGAAACACCAATCAATCATCAACCCATCTTCATCATATTCATCCCTTTCTCTCTCAAACCCAGAGATCATCCTTCTTAGAATCAGGGACAAATATGATCTCAGCATAAGGGATTCATCAAGTGGTATCAGAGCATACCTGAAGCTCTTGATCTAGGTTTGATTTTGAAACTCTCAAAATCTGGGTTTGCATCTCAAATTTAAATTTCTTCTTTTTTGTTTGGGGAATCTGATTTCTATGCTCTGTAATTCTCATAAAGTTCTTATCTTTCTATCTATGTATATGTTAGAGGCCAACCAGAAAAAAAAACCCAAAGAAAATCGAAAAGATTTAAGAAAGTTGAAGAGAAATCCAACTTGACTGAAGAGAAAACTAGTCTCTGGTGGTAAAGCCTATTGCAAACAATTTTTTTTGTAATATCTCTATCTCTTTCTTCTGTTTTGGGATTGGAGAATTGATCTCTAAAGCTTGATCTTTGTTTGTTATTGAACTACTAGATTCACAAAAATAAACTCACAAAAAAATCAGACATAAAACACTTGAGAGAGAATTGTGAGGCTTTGGCTATCATATATGTGCTAATATTTCTTGTTGAGTTTCTTAATAGGAAGCCACGCTTGAAGGGAACCATGAACCAGATGAAACTTCTCCTAATAATTTTTTAAAAGTTACAGATGGAAGCAATGATGGCTGATATCATGAAAATGATGAAAGCTAGTAACCTTTTTAATGAATATGCTGATAATTTTTATGGTCCAACTTCTCAGGCTATAAAGGAAGCTAGGAGCAAGAGGAAGGGCAAGAGAGTTGCTACTGGAGAGACTGATGGCTGTGATACTTCTTCAGGGAGAAGCACTGATGTTTCTAAATCAGTTAGATCGGCTTCACTAACCAGAACCCACACCAACAAAGCACCTAGGGACACTCCAGATGACAGCCTTGGCAATCTCAAACTCAGAATACCTTCTTTCAGTGGTACAAATGATCCTGATGCATTTTGGAGTGGGAGAAGAAGATAGAGCTGGTGTTTGATTGTCAGAATTATTTAGAGTCTAAGAAGGTGAGACTGGCTGCTACTGAGTTTAATGGGTATGCACTACACTGGTGGGATCAAATTGTTACAACCAGGAGGAGAACAGGAGTGCCACAAGTGTCTTCATGGTTTGAACTTACAACTAAGGAGGCGCTTTGTTCCTGGTCATTACAGTAGAGAAGTGCATCAGAAGCTGAGAAGACTTACCCAAAGAAACAAGAGTGTTGAGGATTACTATCAGGAGATAGAGATCTTGATGTTGAAAGTAGCAGTAGATGAGGAATCAGACGCAACAATGGAACATTTTCTGGCTGGACTCAACAGGGATATTCAAGACATATTGGAGTTGCAAGAGTATGTGGACATCTATGAACTTTTACACAAGGCAATCCTCATTGAGAAGCAGCTGAATAGGAAGCCAAATTATCAGCTGAATATGGTAACACCACCAAACCTGCTTATGGTAAAGAAGACAAGGTGTTTATCAAACCAAAAGGAGAAGCAAGAGCTCCTGGTAGAAATGATCAAGGGAAAGCGCCAACTACAAGAACCAGGGATGTGAAATGCTTCAAATGTCGTGGCATTGGACACTATGCCTTTGAAGCACTAACAAGAAGGTCATGGTTTTTATTGAAAGTGGAGAACTAATCTATGAGGATGAGGCTGCTGGGGAAGAAGTTGTAGACTATCCAATGCATGGAGCTTTTATAATCACTACAAGATCCTTGAAAGTTCAATCCAAACCAGAGGAGAATGATCAAAGAGAGAACCTCTTTCACACTCGTTGCTTTGTTTATGATAAGGTTTGCAACCTAATTATTGATGGTGGAAGTTGTACTAATGTGACTAGTGAATCTATTGTAACAAAGCTTGGATTACGAACTGGAAAGCATCCTAAACCTTACATGCTTAAATGGCTGAATGAAGGTGGTGAGCTAAAGGTCATAGAACAAGTTATGGTGCCAATAACCATCGGTAGGTACCAAGATGAGATAGTAAGTGAAGTTTTGCAAATGGATTCTAGTCACCTCCTCCTTGGAAGGCCTTGGCAGTATGATAAGAAATCCATCCATGATGGGTTTACAAATCGCCACTCCTTTACCCATAGAGAGAAGAAGATTGTTCTTGCTCCCTTATCACCTCAGGAGGTTCATCAAGAGCAAGTGCAACTCAAATTCATAAAAAAAGAAGCTAAAGACAAAGGGAAATCACCTGAAGGAAAGAAAGACAAGGAGATTCACCTCATGGCCAAAAACAGTGAGGTGAAGAAAGCTATGTATCTCCAACAGTCCATGTGCTCTTCCTGTACTCTTGGTGCCAAAGAAAGATGGAAGCTGGCGCATGTGTGTGGATTGTAGAGCCATCAACAATATCACTATAAAGTACAAGCATCATATCCATAGACTTGATGATATGTTAGATGAATTGCATGGTTCATGTGTGTTCTCTAAGGTTGATTTAAAAAGTGGATATCATCAGATTAGGATGAGAGAAGGAGATGAGTGGAACACTGAATTTAAAACCAAACATGGGTTATATGAGTGGCTTGTTATGCCATTTGGTCTCACAAATGCACTTAGTACATTCACGAGGTTGATGAATCATGTTCTTAGAGCAATCATATGTCATTTTGTTGTAGTTTATTTTGACGACATTCTGATCTACAATAAGAGTTTGAATGAGCATGTTAATCACTTGAAATATGTTCTTGAAGTGTTTAGAAAAGAATCTTTGTTTGCTAACTTTAAGAAGTGTACTTTTGGAACATATCACCTTGTGTTTTTAGGCTTTGTTGTTACAGCTCAGTGAATCAAGGTTGATGAAGAAAAGGTAAGAGCAATCCGAGATTGGTCAAGTCCTAAGAGTGTAAGTGAAGTTAGGAGTTTCCATGAACTGGCTGGTTTCTATAGAAGGGTTGTCAAAGAATTTGGCACATTGCAGTTCCTCTTACTGAAATTATCAAGAAAAATGTGGGTTTTAAATGGGAAAAACAGCAAGAAGAAGCTTTTCAAAACCTGAAAGGGAAGTTGACTAATGCTCCCTTAATTTTTCTTCCTAATTTTTCTAAGACCTTTGAGATTGAATGTGATACATTGGTGTAGGAATTGGAGCAGTGCTGATGCAAGAGAAGAGGGCAATTTCCTATTTCAGTGAGAAACTTGGTGGAGCTATGATGGACTATCGCACTTATGATAAGGAGCTATATTCCTTAATTAAAGCTCTTGAAACCTGGCAGCACTATCTCTGGCCTAAAGAGTTTTTGATACACACACTGATCACCAATCTCTAAAGCACCTAAAAGGTCAGCACAAGCTGAACAAGAGCCATGCCATATGAGTTGAGTTTCTTTGAACATTTCCTTATGTTATTCATTACAAGCAAGGTAAAGAAAATGTGGTAGTTAATGGTTTAGAAGGTATTCCTTGATCTCTTCAATGGAAATTAAGCTGTTAGGGTTTGAACAAGTGAAATCTTATTATGCTGATGATCCTGATTTCAAAAAGTATTTCAAAAACAGTGAGATGCATACTAGTGGCAAGTACTATCAATCTGATAGGTTTTATTTTCTTGAAAACCGCTTGTGTGTGCCTAAATTCTCTTTGAGAAAATTGTTTGTCAGTGAATCACATGGAGGAGGACTGATGGGACACTTTGGTGTAGCTAAAACTCTTAGTATCTTGAAAGAACATTTCTTTTGGCCAAGCATGAGAAAGGATGTGGAGAAGCATTGTAGCAGGTGTATAGTTTGTACTCAAGCCAAAGCAAAGAACCAGCCTCAAGGTTTGTATACCCCTCTCCTTATTCCTAATGCACCATGGGTTGATCTCTCAATGGATTTTGTGTTAGTACTGCCTAGGACTAGGAGAGGTAGAGATTTTATATTTGTTGTGGTTGATAGGTTCTCTAAAATGGCATTTCATTGCTTGCAACAAGACGGGTAGTGCTGTGAATATTGTTGATCTTTTCTTTAAGGAGGTTGTGTGTTTACATGGAACGTTTAGAACCATTATATCTAATAGAGATACTAAGTTTCTTAGCTACTTTTGGAAGACTCTATGGTCTAGACTAAGAACTAAAGTCTTGTTCTCAACTACTTGTCATCCACAAACTGATGGGCAAACTGAAGTAGTCAATAGGACTTTATATGCTCTCTTGAGATCTGTAATTAAGAAAAATATTAAGTCTTGGGAAGATTGTTTGCCACATGTTGAGTTTGCTGCCTTTACCTCTTAATGAGCAGACTAACCTTGATGGAAAGGCCAAAGCCGAGTATGTGGTTTCTTTGCATCAACAAGTTAAAAAGAACATTGAAGAAAAGACTAAGGAGTTTGAGAAGCATGCCAACAAGAAGAGACATGAGTTTTGATACTAGAACCAGGAGATTTGATGTTAATTTACTTGAGAAAGGATAGGTTTTCTGCTGAAAGAAAGTTTGAACTCTTGCCAAGAATAGATGGACCCTTCAAAGTGTTAGAGCGTATCAACAAAAATGCTTACAAAGTTTATCGTCAAGGTAAGTATGATGTTAGCTTTACATTCAATGTTGCTGACTTGATCCCTTTATGTGCAGATGAACCAGATTTGAGGACAAATCCTTTTAAAAGAGGAGGGGATGATGCAACCATGACTGAACCAGTAGCTGGAATTGAGCTGAATGAGAGTGATGCTGAAGAGGAGTTAGATGAGCTGAACCAGATGGTGGATCAAAGCAAAATGGGCTTATCTGTTGGTGATAAGATTTAGCCCACTCTTTCTCATGAGTCAGATATATCTTACTCAGTCCAAAACAATCAAGACAAAGATTCATTCTTTTTGTCTAGGGTCCAATTACTAGAACACTGATATAACATATTTATTACCAGTTTTAGGCAATGTTATAGGCTCTATTTAGAGTCTATTATGTGTGTCTAGATTATGTTTTAGTATATTTACAGGTCTAGGAACGTTTTGGAGATATATGAGATACTTGAAGCTTTTGGAGCATTTAGAAGAGAAGAATCCGTAGCTGATCATCTAGGGAGTCGACAAAGCCATCGATCGATGGGTCACACTTGGTGTCGACCGATGATCTAAGCTCGAGAGCGATCGATGCAGCACACTTGCCATCGATCGATGATCAAAGCCCAAGTCAGAAAGATGAAAATACCCTGGACGAGTTTTGACTTAGAATTAGGGTTTTATATTTATGTCTTGATAGAGACATGAGAAGAATCATCATCATCAGAGAGAGAGAGAGAGAGTTTTACAGAGAACTTTTAGATTCATTTTGTATTAGGAGAGAAATGAGAGACTCCTTCAGAGTCCTCCTGGAACTCCTTTGGTTTTTATATTTTATATAATATCTATTATATTCATCTATGATTTATGTGACAAAGATCATGCTTGACTAGTTACTAATTAGCCCAAAAATAGGATTGTTAGGTTAAGTTAATATCCATGAATTGATTTGTGCTTAAGGCTTGCATTCTAGAGTAGCTAACTAGGATCTCGATGATAGGACATGGACAACAACGAGAGTAGGTTCTGTGCCATAATAGATTCTGTTGAATTAGACTGTTAGATACATGCGAGAACTGGTCTAATAAGTCTGGTGGACTTATCAAATCTCGTTCATACTTCTTTCTGATTTCACTGTCGATCGACATCAGGCCTTAGCCGTCGATCGATGGTCATTCCTTTTCCTCGCATATGAGAATTGGAGTTAAAAGGATCATAATAGTTAACATTTGAGTTCTAGAATATTTACATTTTTGTGTCTTCTATCCATTATAATTCATAAAGCTTGAAACCATAGATCTAGCATATTTACATTTATATTTACATCTAGAATATTTTCATATTTACATTAGTAGCATATTTCCATATTGCATCCTACTTCTTGACAAAGAATATTTTCTTAATATGGTTATCCATTACTAATATATATTCACCTAGCTTAGTCTTTAGAAATAAGAAATCTATTGTGTGCCTTTGCTCTTTGTGGATTTGATCCCTAAATACTACACCTAATCTCTTTTGACAAGAGTATTATAGAGTGTTAAGATTAGGGTTAAATTTGACAGTAGATTATTTAGGATATTCATTACCCTGCTAAAACATAATACACACCACGTCAATCACAAATCAGAAAACTGAACAAATCAATTGTTGCTTTGGTTTACTCTGAAGCAGACCCAAATCAAGTTGCAAATCAAGTCAAACCAAGCGAACTCTTCACTTATTCAGTCTTTGGGCTTGCATAAGTCATTTTCTCTTTTATTTCTATCATTTTCAAAATTCCCTAAGTATTTTGGACCTTTCATTTTTTATTTTGCTACTTATGTTTTTTTTTTTTTTCAGAAACATTATTCACTCTTTTATTTTTATTTTAAAAAAACTCTCTCTAAAATCTGTGAATCTCTTGTTCATCATTTCAACATTGAATCTGCATAGAGTTCATTCTCTGATTGCAAAAATCATGTCTTTGATCATACCCAGAGTTCATTCTCTTGATCTAGACAATTCTACACAAGATCTGATCAATCCATAGATCATTTATGAAGAAACCCCAATCAATCATCAACCCATCTTCATCAGATTCATCCTTTTCTCTCTCAAACCAGGAGATCATCCTTCATAAAATCAGAGACAAAAAGGATCTCATTATAAGAGATTCATCACCTTACCATACATTAGTGATAGGTAGTGGTTCCAATTGGTGTTTTGAAGGCTTTTCTGTAAGCCCAAAGTGCATCGTCGAGCTTCAAAGACCATTTTTTTTTGCTTGGTGCTAACCGTCTTTAGTAGGATGTTTCTGATTTCTCTGTTAGACACCTCTACATAACCGCCTTTTTGAGGATGATAGAGGATTGTGACCTTATGTTTGACACCATTCTTCTTCAACAATCCTTCAAAAATCTTCTTGATGAAGTGGCTGCCTCCATTGCGAATGACCACTCTAAGCACTTCAAACCTTGGAAAGATGATTGATTTGAACATCTTGATCACCACTCTAGCATTGTTTGTTGGTCTGGCCAGCGCCTCAACCCACTTGGACATATAATTAACTTCAACTAAGATGTACTAATTCTTGATAGATGGTGGAAAAGGTCCCATGAAGTCTATCCTTTAACAATCGAATACTTCAATCTCCAAAATAAAGTTATGTGGCATTTCATTTCTCTTGCTGCTAGTTCCTTGTCTTTGACATGAGTTACATCTATAGATGAAGGCGTGTGCATCCTGAAACATCGTCGGCCACCAAAAAACAGACTAAAAGATCTTCGAAACAGTCTTAAAAGTCGTGAAGTAGCCTGTCTATGAGGAACAGTGGCAGTGGTGTAGAATCCCTGGAATCTTAGCTTCAACAACACATCTACTGAAAACACCATACTTGCAATACCAATATAGATACGACTCATCCCAGAAATAAAGCCTCGCATTTGTTAGGAACTTTATCTTCTCATTACCCTTAAACCTTAATGGTTTCTTCTCTGCAGCCAGGAAATTAGCAATCTCAACAAACCATGGCAAGTTCGGGTACCTCTTCTTGATCAGAGCAACAAAAGTATTGGGCTCGCTGGATCAGCTTCTTGGCTGTTCTGCAAAGATCAACCGAGAAAACGTGCTTGACTGGGATGATATCATCCAAAGTGGTCTCTTACTCAATATTCATTCTGAACAAGTGATATGCAACTATGTTTTCAATCCCCTTCGTGTCCTTAATCTCGAGAATAATTCTTGTAAGAGAACAATCCATTTCAATAATTGCAGCTTTGCATCTTTCTTTGTCAGAAAATACCACAAAGCCGCATGATCAGTGTGGACTACCACCTTCGACCCAACCATATACCTCAAAGCCGCATGACAGTGTCTCAAAGGCAAAGACAATCTAAGGTCCTGCTCGCATAGTAGTTACATACAACTTCTTATCCTTTCATTGACCCAGCACAGCTCCTACTGGAAAGTCACTAGTGTCGGTCATGATCTTAAAAGAGAGATCCCAATTTGGTGGTTGCACAATCAGTGTACTGATTAGAGCCCCTTGATTGTGTGGAAGGCTGCCAAGCAATCACTAACAAACTTGAACTTTATCTCTTTGCAAAGCAGACTAGTGAGAGGTCTTACTATCTCGGAGAAGTCCTTGATAAACCTCATGAACCCAACATGTCCAAGGAATCTTCGAATCCCCTTGACTGAATTGGTGGCTGCAAATGCTCATCACTTCGATCTTTGACTTGTTTACCCTTGATCCCTTTCTCATAAATTTTGTGTCCAAGAACGATTCCATCTCTTACCATGAAATGGTACTTCTCCCAGTTCAGCACCAAAGGTTTTTCTTCACACCGCTGCAACAAGCAACACAAATTTGACAAACAAACAGAAAAGAGTTTCCAAAGACACTGAAATCGTCCATGAAAACTTTCATTATGTCTTCAATCAAAGTAAAAATAGACATCATGCAACATTGAAAAGTCGCTGAGGCATTACACAAACCAAACTGCATTTTGCGATAAGCAAATGTACCGTAGGGACAGGTGAACGTCATCTTTCCCTGATCATTTGGTTGAATGGGAATCCGAAAGAAACACACGGTGCTGCAAGGCAAGAAGATGCTCGGCTGGATTGAAGGTTGTCCCAAAAAAAGGGATGGATGGTCAAAATCGGTTTGGTGAACGATGTCCCGAAACAAAAGGATAAGTCTGGGGGAGTTGATATACCATAGATTTTACCTATTTTAAACCATGGTATATGTGCTTTATTGAGTATATTATCTGAGTTTGGAGTATGTTTTAGAGTGTTTTCAGGTTAAGATACGTTTTGGAGAATTTTGGTGATTTTGGAGTCTTTTGAGGTGCAGAGCTGCACATATGCATCGGAAAGTTTAGCTACGGAGAGAGACCTTCCCACAGAAAGATTGAGCTGATCTTTTGACACAAGATAGATCTTTGAGTTAATTTTCAAATGCCACCAATTTGAGGTCCATTTGACGGTTATATCTAAAGGTATGCCCATTTTACTGATGAGTGTTTTGCCTGCCTCGCGAGAGGAAGTGTCGAGGAGATGAAAGACTGTCGATGGACAACACAGCCTTGGTGTCAATCGACGATGATGCCAATCGCGGGCTGAGTACATTTTAAGATCGACCAAGGCCCATAAGTCATCTCAAATTACCAAAATGCTTTTGCCGACCCAAAACTATATTTATGTGTTTTCAAAGCCATTTTTACTCTATGCTTTCTATTATATTATTTTAGGTTTTCTCTTAGGTTGAAAGGAAGAGAGGAACTCCTTCTGAGTCCTCTCGAAACTCTATTAGTTTTGATTGATTATTTTGTATTTATTCATCTATGATTTTATGTGACAACTATCATGTTTAAGTAGATTCTTTGCTAGGTTTAGGGTAAATTAGAATTTTGATGGATTAGACAAAACTATAGAATTTTAGGGTGAATTTATAATACATGTTTCCTTAGAATTACAAAATTAATGATTATGTTCAAGAGTAGAAACATGATATTAGGATTGTAGACAACTACGATAGTATGTTCTTCACCATAATAGATTCTCTTGAGCTAGGATTGCTAGAAACATGCGACAACTGATTTAGTAAAACTAGTGAACAAAGCGATCAGCTCACTAGCGCCCGAGCTGGAGAAAGATCTTTTTTTTTGCTGAGAAAAAACTTAATATTGCATGTTGATGGTTCTTCACACACATTTGACGACTATAAATTAAAGTTTTTCTCATTGTATTTCTTGTCGACATGTACTTTCCTGGCTAATTCAGACGAGCACCAGTTAACTTTTCCGTATGTTTTCTCATTGTAGGCCGTTACTCTTTCTCGATCAATACAAATGCCTTTGAACTAACCAACCATCGTGAGTTCAGTATGTTCGTACCGAATCCTGACCGAACTCAGATTCAACAATAACCAAGAAAATTGTTGGATGTCATCATCTTAAAACTGGATTAAGAAAGCTAGTATACACAAAGACAAACAGCATAAACTCTGTATACATCATAAATACCATAAGCTTGTCCTGAATAATCACAAATAGAACACATTGTAGAATCAATCTGCCTGAGATTCTCTTGCTCTTTGTACTTTTAAGCCATCGAGATAACTCTTATACATATAGAAAGCTACGCCCGGGATGGCGAAGAGGATTGCGACAATCTTAGCCACAGTCAACTTGTCGTCGAACACCACAAGTGCTGCAAGAGGTGTAACGATGAGAGAAAGGGTACCGATAAGGTTTGAAAACAGCGAAGAAACCAGAAATATAAGTGCCACAGCTGATACAGAACCCAGTTGCCATGAAACTGCTGTCCCAACAAGAGTTAAAACATAAGACACGTGACCCATTTGAAACTCTTCCATCTCCATTCCCAACATTTTCCATTCCCCACTGGCAAACAACCCGATAACAGAAACACAAGATGCCACCACAGATGTGTAGATTTGCATTTCAAGAACCATAGCAAACGTCTCTTTCTTGATGATCTTCTCGAATGAAAACTGCATAAGAGAAAGCTGAAGAGAGTAGATAAGAGAAGCAAGAAGTGTAAGCAAGCACCCAATTACGTAAATCCACTTAGAACCTCCGGATGGACTGTCTGAATCATCGTCAAGAGCAATCACTAGAGCAGAGATAGTAAGGAAAAATACTGACAGGACAGTCCAAAAAGTGATCTTCTCAGAATTGATTAAATAAGAGAAGATAGCATTGAAAATCAACTGTGTGCCGCAAATAAGCGAATAAGCCGAAGCAGAGAGTAACAGAAGCCCGTAAGAGTATAACAGATTGTCCAAACCAATGGCGAGACCAAGAGAAAGATAGATCCAAACCAGAGTCTTGAAGGAACAAGAAGAATATGGGTGTGAAGAAGAAGGAAGGAGACAAAGAGGGAGATAGAGAATCGGAAAGCCA
Source organism: Sinapis alba (assembly GCA_012274485.2). NCBI lineage: Eukaryota > Viridiplantae > Streptophyta > Magnoliopsida > Brassicales > Brassicaceae > Sinapis > Sinapis alba. Next base: position 215,666 of record MU105585.1, read on the forward strand.
ACGGTTTGGACAAGAGTGGAGATCCATTTACTCTTTCCTCCTTTGTCGTAATAAAAGCGACCGAGAAGAACAGCTACAGCTTGAGCAGAGATGAGGAAGAAGATGCTGATAAACACAAAGATCCACCATTGACTTCGTTTTAGCTTCATGATTTGAGGAAGGACTTCTTCACTACTTTCTTCATCTTCTTTTAGCAGCAACGATTGTTCTTCATCTGTCACAAACAAACAACACGTAAAGTCCGTAGCTTTCAACCAATTTATCAAGAACAACCCCCCCAAAAAAAAAAATTCCAGTTGAGCGAAACTGAGAAGGGCGATCGGGAAAATATAATCTGATGGATGAATGATTTTTATAACGAAAGTAGATGTAAAGGGAAGATTACCCATTTTCAGGGGAGAGTTCACTGATGGATGAATCATTTCCGTTTCGAAATATAGCCGTCGCTGTTTTTATATATTTCTTTCCCCTTTTCCTGTGAGGAACTTATGAATATAGACCAGGTGGTTGTGGTCGAGTGGTAAGGAGGCGGGCCTGGGACACCAACATGTTTCAGGTTCGACCCACCTGCTGCGCGAAACTAAGTCACAATTATCCTGGTCACCTTACACGGATATGGGCCTATGCTTTAGGGCCCATTTGCATACCCGGAGAGAGGGTCTATCCGTGGGCTGCACCTCCCATTGGGGATTAGTCCGGGCCCTCCCATAGGTCCGGGATACCCCCAGGTTAAACAAAAAAAAAAAAAAAAAAAAAAAACTTATGAATATCTTAATAAAGAATGGGCATGAAAGGAAAATCTATTATTACAAAGTACAGTTTCTTTCACTCCTAGACTGTCCACGTCGTCTGCTACATCACTAATTCAAACGCCGTCGAGCCGACACATGTCCTTTTTAAATGAAACGTTGCGTTTCATTTATTTGTTATCAGGTTATATGGGCTTATGAAACTGAATGGTGGAGTCGGACGCATGGCCCATACGGGAAACTCTGATTGTATTTGTGCGAAGACATGTCGCTTTGTGTTCGTCTCCTTCTTCATTCAACGACGACTCTTCTTCTTCCTCCCTCTCTGTGAAACGTTCTGAGTTATGGCCTTATCATTTGTAATTCAATTAATTCAGTCGACAATGATGAGGTATGCAACGTGTGCTTTACATCGGTGAGGCGGTGTGTTTGCGGGTATAAATAGGTATGTATTCCTCCTATTGAATCATCTCCGCCTCTTACATCTTTTAGTGTATTATTCACGGTAATCTATGGCAGGTGTTCCTCCGTCGCCGAGGCTAGGTTGATGCGGTTCTGGGACGCGGACGCCTGTTCTACGTGTGTAATTGATCAGTTTTGAGCTTCTTAATCAGAAGCTTTCTAAAAAATCTATCGACGAAAAATGGATATCTCCTCTTTCTATGGTTTATGGGTTTAAATCCCTGGTTACTGGGTTGATTTTTTTACTGGCTTTGATTCAAAGTTCGTTCTATTTAGAAGATTAGGGTCTGTTGGTTTATCACTTAACTTAATGTGAAAATGTAAAACCGTTATATGTATATGGAGAGGAGCTTATATTGTTTAGTTGTTTTTGTAGGATGAGCTACCTACGAATGTGTTTTAGGAAATTGAAGAATAAAGATGAGGATATAATGGTTGAGAACAATAAAGGTATGCCTCATGTTTTGTTGCGAAGCTGCAATGATCAGGTCTTCCCCAAGTTTCACACTTTTATCTCTATCACTTCATTTTTTATCATTCAGATGTTTTTTGTTTATAAGAAAAAGGAAATGAAGGACTGTGATAAAGTCAGATTTTTTTTTTTTGTAAAAATTAGATTGTTTCTTTCAAAGTATTTGTAAATGGTGGGATGAAACTTGCCGTGGAGGAGTCTGACATGACTGCATAGCTTCTCATGAAGCATTTGCTCAAATTTGATGTCATAAAGGGAATCAAGAATACAATGAAAAGCAGAGTTTAGTTTCTCAACTCTTGCATTCTTCTTCTGTCTGAATCACAAACTTTATTTACATGATAAAATGTCACCAATAGTGGTGAACGACATGAATCAGGTACTTATGACTAATGAGTTATGATGCTTTTGGATGAGTTGCATTGATCTGATTTTTGACTATGGTAGGTATATCTTGGGATCCTTTTTATAGTTTTTGTTCAATTAATTGTTATTGTAGAGCCTTTGATTATGATACATTCGGAAATGAGATTCATGTCTAACAGAATAAACATGTCAGAGTGAGACGGAAAACGTTACCGCTGGTTGGATGACTAATATATTGGGAACTCCTTCTGAAGAAGCCATTGGAAGGTCCAGTGTCCCTTTCCAGTTTACGAAGCCGTATTGTTACTTTTCTTGGATGCAATTTGGTCACTCAATGTGACGGGTTAGTAACGGTTAAGCTCGAAGGTACTTGAGCAACATGAGGAAGAAGAAGCCTATTCCTTTCTCACATAAGTTTCCACGTGTTGAACCGCTTGCTCTTCGTCTACCAGAAAATGTCTTCTTTTAAATCCAAGGACCTCCTTACAGCTGAAAAGGTGTTTCACCAATTTCCTTTATCACATTTGTTATGATGTAAGTGGGGTTGTGTTTGAAAGCTATATATATATATGAGAAATCCAGAAAACTGGAAACTTTATGCATGCTGCTTGCTAAGTTTTTAATGGTTTGGAGTATAAGATAACCTACAGTTTTTAGAGGTACAATGTCTTTTTCTGATTAACACTATAGAGTTTGAGCTACTAGCTTCAGGCGATCACAGAGCTGAGAAGAGAGCAGACAATATCTAGCGAGAAAAGTTGGAGGCTCACAAAAGCCAGTTATTTGCAAGGATTACAAAGTTACATGATACTGCTTATGGAGATGGATGTAAGTCGTGCATGACCGTGGGGATTACAAACCGGGATAAAGATAGAGACAAAGTGGAAAAAGGCAGAGACAGTTAGAAGAGAACAATTGTCAGCAAATGGAAGAATTACTTATGTGAGAATTGTGATATGTATTTATGATTTAGTCAAGAGAGCATTTTCTCAACCTTTCATCAAGCTAAATAAAGCATATTCAGCATAATATTAAATGTTTGCAAAAAAAAACAAAAAAAAAAAACATAAACTATGATTGCGCAGGACAAACTATATATATCCCTTTGACATGTGGAAAATATTTATAAAGTAATAATAATAAATAACTGAATTTTTCTCTACAAAACCTACTTTTTAATATAGGTTCAATTTTGTTGTTTTCAGATTTTTTTTTCATCACCTATTTCTTATCATTTATATATTAAAACAAAAGTCACAAGACCAATAAAAAATTTTGATCTATAATTTAACAATTTAAAAAATATATAAAAAAACTTAAAAAAAAAAGAAAAACAGTTACTAAACGTAACTGACATATAAAACTAAATTTAGATAAAACATAAGTTCCTTATATATCTTCCACTGCTTCATGATCACACAATTTTAAAAACTTTTATATACAAAAGAATTTTTTTTGACTCATTATACTATATATTCATCTTTACATGCATTCAACATACACTTTTATTTTTTATTTTTCTTATATAATATTATCAAATTTGTAGATTTTCTCACAAACAAAATTTTGAAAATAAAAATATCATTGGAAATGAAGAAAAAAATAGTATTACAGAAAAATATACATGGAGAATAACGAAAATATATAAGAAATATCAACCTCAGTACAAAAGCAATTTTAATATTTTAGTATTTAACCAAAAAAATATTTTAGTTCTATTTTTGTAAGAGATATTTTCTCCTGAACTTTTTTTATATCAAATATTTTTTTATTGCTTTAGAAAAGAAAAAATAATATTTATTTTTATTTACTTATATATTGAACATGTCCGTTCGAATCACGGAAGATATATATTACTTAGTTTTGTGTTTTTTTCCCATGAGTCTTAAAAATTAGAGGTAATATATAGGCAGACCTAGGACAAGAGCGATTTGATGAATCCTTTCCGAACAAGAACACAATATCCATTTACATTACTGCCAACAATAAGCCCCCCCCCCCCAGTTCATCGAAAGTGCCATCTCGTTCCTTTCCGATGAATTTCTTTGCATGGGTCAATCGATGCTGGTATCTTGGTTATTGAGCTTCGAAGTCGTCCCCAGTTTCACAAGCCATCTCGGTATATTTTCCCGTGACAGCTACGCGCTCTTCTATGTTTTTCTTCCGTGTTTTTCTCGAGATTCGAAATTAATGGGGCACGTGTCGTCATTCATAGGTCTTTAGACCTAATTATGACGACTGCTCGTCTTCCGCACCAACTTTTCTATAAAAGCCTCCTTTCATTTCCGACTCTTCTATCTGTTTTTTCGCTGCTTCAACCGAGTACGGTATTTCCCATTCTCTTTGACTTCTCTCTTCTTTCTCTCTCTAGAACTTAACATTCCGATCAAGATGACTTCTCCCATCTGCCGTTGCTCTCTGAAGGGAAAAGTGATTGCCACCGCTCCCGACTCCGATGACGGTAGCTCCCCGCGACTTCTCGGCCCCAGAGCGATCACACTCGGGGGAATGGTTCTGAGACCGACGAGTACAGATTTGGCTGAATTGAATGAGAACGAGCGTAGCATCGTTCAACTCAGCCTGGATCTGGAGGAAAGAGAGCCTTCAGGTCAAGCTGCTGTAAATGACGCGGCAGAGGAGGTATTACCGAGTTCACAACCAGAAGAACTTCCTCCTACTACCAAGGATAAAGCCGCAGCCAAAAAAGAAATAAGCCTTCACCTAGCCGACCTGCTTCCGATGCGCTGGACTGGAGCCGACTTTGAATTTGATGAAGAGATTCATCCGGAATAGGAGCGTCGTTTGAGTATTAAGAAGAACCAAAGATGGGAGAACCATTTCCCCACTCGATCTACGTTCAAGAGTGTCCGAAGATTGGTTCTTCAGACCAATCCGCCCGCGGGATTCTCATTCCTCATCCTGGCCGACCATCAGTGACCTTGGACTCCTCCTGCAGGATACGCATGTGTCTATGAGTCGTGGTTCACCAATTGTTCGTTATGGTGGCCTCTACCAGAGTTTTTGACGACATACTGCCATCGGAGGAGGATAGCTCTCGGTCAATATACTGCTAACGGGATTAGAATTCTGGTCACCCTCACCGTCCTTGCTGCCGAGCTAGGCATCTCAATGTCGGTTCGTCTCTTCGAAAAGCTTATGACGACGAGCATTACAGCGAAGACGGGATTTTTCTACGGGAAGATGGTCCCGAAGTACAACGTAATCACCGGGAAGCCGTCTAAAGTGAACTTCTGGAACCGGGCCTACTTCTACGTCAAGATTAATGAAGCCTCTTTTGAAGACCCCTCCATAGTTTTGAATGGCTATTTCAATGCTAACATTGGTATGACTCCAGATTTTATCCTATTGCACTTCTACTGATCCACTTCATCTGTTTTCTTCTTTGGTGCAGATCGGCTTTCTAAGTGGTCGCAAGGTGGCACCAAATCTTTCCTAGAGGAAGTAGAAGCTATTAGGACACTGAGCCACCAACACTGGCCTGATATCAGTGAAGCCCGCATCCAAGCCGCTTTAAAGAGAATTAGCCGAGGTAAGCTATTCTTCAACCGTGTCTTGTTTACCGACATCATTGCTTGTGCTGACGAAGTGTCTGGATAAAATGTAGCTATTAATTCCTCGCCAAGTCGTAATCCGAGAATGGGAAAAGTAAATCTCGCATCTCTCCCCTCCTACACCGATACCATCGGTACTCCAGTTCACGGGGGCGGTTCACCCGACACTGGCCGACCTGTTAAGAGAAGAAGGCCTACAAGTACTGAGGAAGAGACCGGCAGGAGTGGCCCAACCCGATCTTCGTTGACTGAGGGGCCAATCGAGAGTGTGGATGACCTCGGCCGACAGCAAGGGCTCCTGCGAGAAGAGCTACCTCTGCTTTCTCCCACCGTCTTGATGGGTGCCGGGATTGCTGACGAGATGCCACTTGGGGAACAATCGGTGATTCCCCAAGTAGTAGAAGTTCACGATGACCAAGCCGTCGAGGCTGACACGACCAACCGAGAGGAAGTAGTCGGATACCCACACGTCGTCGACTTCCGGTATCAGCATACTTCTGTCCCTTTTGTTGAGGACAGCGAAGCGCCGACACGTTTATTCCGGCAGATTCAGCTCAAGAGAAAGGGAATTCCCGAGCTGGAAGAACTCTCACAGAGTAACCGATACCGCGAGATGACTCGAGCGGGGGCTATTGTAAGTATTTCTCAATGTGCTTTAACCTATTTCTTATGCGACATCATCTTATAATCTTCCTTCTTTCAGTTTTTTGGGAGTGCAAATCTCATGGTGAGAGACTATGAAGCCAAGTTGAAGGCTCAAGACGAGAAGATAACGTCGAAAACCGGCGCTTTGAAGAAGAAGAGGCGGGAGATCGCCGAGCTGGCCTACAAATGCGGCTCGTATGAAGAGCAGATCGGTACGCTAACCGCTGAGAGGGTTGCAGCCGTGGAAAATGCTGAGGCTCTCTCGAAGGAGCTAGAGGAGCTTAAAGCTTTAAAGGGCGGCCTTGAGACTCGGTGCCACAACCTGGAACAAGAGAACGCAGAGATCCTCTTGAGGTTCGAGACGACAACCAGGAGGTTGAGGGAGTCTCGAGAGCATGAGGTCAGAAAGGAGAGACTCCGAGTTGAATCCATCCTGAAGAGTCAGATTGCGCTGACATACGAGAAGATGCGCCAGTTCGTTGAGGAGCAACCGTCCATTCAATCCAAGCTGGCTTTGTACTCCCAAGCAAAGGGAATTCGAGAAAGCCTTGAGAAGATCCATTCCCAGGGTTTATCGATGGAGGAAATTCTTCAACAGGCTAAGGCCGATGAGGAGAACTACCATGGGGAGCTCCAAGGAATGGAAGTCGTTGAAGCTTCGGAGATCGATCTTACTCCGATTGGAATAGACGAGCACGGTTCGAATATGGCGGTGTTTTCTCCCCAAGACCTTGAGGATCTTCGCTCTGGATAATATGTCATATTTGTTTGTTTTATTTGATGTAAAGACTTATCGCCGAGTTTGGCATCTTTTTAATTTTATGAAGCATCTTTATATTTTCTTGCATACGCAATTTTATCACGAAGTTAAGAGCACCAGCCAATATGATAAACGAGCCAATGTCAATATTTCGTTTTACACTTACTAGGTGAACAAATAGGAACTATCTCGTCAGATAGACCGACAATGTTTCCATGTAAGGTCTAGGAAGAAACGTACTTGAAACACTTCAAAGTGGTTCGAATAGCTTTTCCTTTTGTCTACTGTGATATGATATTATTCGACTTTTGAACTCTTAAATGTCTGATCAGGAGCATAAGAATTAGGTAAGTCCATTCGGCGTGGTGTCCTACTGTGGATTACATGCCGACTTTCTTTTCTTCAAAAGAAGAAGAGAAAGTGACTAACTTCGACGAGAACCGAGTTAGGTTTAATCGAAAAATGATCATAGGGAGATCGTCATGTGAATATGCATGAATATATACATATATATAAATATTATATTTTTTTTGTGACTGAACCCGGTTGAAGGCTGCCTACGTACCCAAAAAGGGATCAAGTCAGTCGTAATTCTTTTTTTTTTTTTTTTGTGACTGAATCCGGTTAAAGGCTGCCTACGTACCCGGAAAGGGATCAAGTCACTCGTAGTTCCCCTTCCTTCCTCTAGAAGCCGAAGTAACGCTTCAAGTTGATCGAGTTCCAGGATCTCGGTATTTGTTCGCCAGAAGATGTTTCGAGCCTGTAAACCCCTGGCTTGACCATGTGTGTTACTTTATAGGGTCTTTCCCAGTTAGTGCGGAGTTTACATGCCCTCCATTCTTTGGTATTTTCAAAGACTTTACGGAGGACGAGGTCGCCAAGTTGTATTGAGCGCGATCGGACTTTTCTGTTGTAGTAGGATTCAGCGAAATGTTGATAGTTTTGAATCTGTAGTAGGGCCTGATCCCGACGTTCTTCGAGTTGATCAAGAGCGTCAATCATCATTTCGTGGTTGAGATCTTGATGTTGAGGGAGCTTTAGTCTTCTAAAGCTGGTGACATTGACCTCGGCTGGGGCCATTGCTTCGACGCCGTATGCCAGGGAAAAGGGGGTTTTTCTTGTAGCACTTCGGGGGGTCGTGCGATGAGACCATAGTACTCCCTCCAATTCATCTGCCCAACGTCCTTTCTTAAGATCCAGCCTCTTTTTGATTCTGTCTATAATGACTTTATTTGTTGCCTCCGCTTGCCCATTCCCTTGCGGATACCTGGTAGTTGAGAAGCTGAGGCGAAATCTCCACTTCTCGAAGAATTCACGAAACTTGGTAGAGGTAAACTGACTTCCATTGTTGGTTACAATCTCGTAGGGTAATTCGTGTCGACATATGATGTATTTCCAGACAAAACTCTGGACTTCGTTCTCGGTGATTTCGACATAAGCTTTTGCTTCAACCCATTTTGTGAAGTAATCGGTCATGACGAGCAGAAAACGTCTTTGTCTAGAGCTCGGCAGGGGACCGACGATATCCGTTGCCCATCGCATGAATGGATACGGCGCCGATGATGTCTTCAACAACTCGGTGGGAGAGTGTATGTTAGGGGCATGTCGTTGACATTTGTCGCATCGGGACGTGTATTCTTCGCAATCATTGACCATGGTTGGCCAGTAATGACCTTGGGTTTTCAGTTTTAATGCGAGAGACCGACCTCCACCGTGGTTACCCCCTTCGCCTTCGTGGGTTTCCATCATGACGAGCTCCGCTTCCTCCTTTCTGACGCAAGTAAGGAGCAGTTTGTTTGCCGTCCATCGGTGTAATCTACCGTCTATTGATATGTAATTCGAGCTTTTTGCTTTAAGTCGACGGGATTCCCATTTGTCTGTAGGAAGTATTCCTCTGTCGAGGTAATCAAGAAAGGGTGTCCGCCAGTCGTTACCAGTTTGTTCCTGGGAAATGATCTCGGCGGTGTTGGAAGAGATAGCTAGAATATTATCGCCACTGGGTAGTGTGATACTCGGTCTTTCTACTGTATGTATCGGGATTTTTTTTCTAATTTGATTTCGTTGACTACTCCCCAACGCGGCAAGTGCGTCTGCGAAGCAGTTCTCTTCTCGAGGAACCTTGGTGAGTTCGAAGTGATCGAATTCCGAAGCTAAACTTTTGGTAAGACCGAGGTATGCATCCATCCTTTTGTTTTTTGCCTCGTAGTCGCCGCTGTACTGGCTCGCGACGAGTTGGGAGTCACAAAAGGCTTGTAACCGCTTTGCCCCGACTACTTTTGCCAAGCGAAGATTGGCAATCAGTGCTTCGTATTCGGCCTCGTTGTTTGGAGGTGGACGCCTATCCCAGACCCTTTGTTAGATGAGGCTCCGTCGACGTGTAGGATCCAACTTCTGACTGGGATCTCGAGTTCTGCTGCTTGGTCGGGAGGAATTTCGATAATGATGTCGGCCAAGACTTGGGCTTTGATAGTTGGCCTGGCTTTATACATGATATCGTATTCGCTGAGCTCGATGGCCCATTTCGAAAGTCTACCTGATTGATTTGCATTCTGCAGTATGGTTCGTAGAGGGAGACGGTGAGAACTACGATAGAGTGAGATTGGAAATAAGGACGTAGCTTCCTTGCCTAGGTAACGATTGCGAGGGCCATTCTTTCGAGCGTGGGATACCTTGTCTCGGCATCGGTTAGGCGTTTGCTAGTGTAGAAAACAGGATGCTACTCGCCTCGATCCTCTTTAATGAGTACGCTACTGACCGCAAAAGGAGAGACAGCAATGTAGAGATATATGGTGTCGCCTGCATCGGGTTTCGCTAGGACCGGCGTGGTCGTCAAATATCGCTTCAGCGCGGTGAAAGCCTTTTCACATGCTTCGTCCCACAAGAATTTTTTGTTTCCTCGTAGTAGCTCGTAGAATGGGAGGCACTTGTCCGTGGACCAGGAAATGAATCGGTTGAGGGCCGCCACTCTGCCGATAAGACACTGAATTTCTCGAGACGTCTTTGGATCGGGCAGAGATTTGCTTTTAGTTTGCTTCGATACCTCGCTGGGTCATGATATATCCGAGGAATTTGCATGAGGTGACTCCGAAAGTGCATTTCGCCGGATTGAGCTTCATTCCGTATTTGTTCAGGGTCTCGAAGCACTCAGCAAGGTGTTGAATATGATCCTTTGCGATAAGCGACTTGACGAGCATGTCGTCGATGTAGACCTCCATAGTGATTCCCAACTTGTCGGCAAACATTCTGTTGACGAGTTGTTGGTAGGTGGCTCCTGCATTATTGAGTCCGAAAGGCATTACTCGGTAGCAGTATGTTCCTCTATCGGTGATGAACGATGTTTTTCACGATCATCGGGGTGCATCATGATTTGATTATAACCCGAAAATGCGTCCATGAAGGAGAGTAGTTCATTTCTGGAAGTAGATTCCACCATCTGATCTATATGAGGCAGTGGAAAGCTGTCTTTTGGACATGCTTTGTTCAGGTCGGTGAAGTCGATGCAAACTGCGGGATCGATGCCGGGCATGTAGGCGGTCGACCAGGCGAATGTTGATTTATTCACACGAAGGAAAGCGGTCAGTTTTGTTGCCAGGATGTCGCTAAGTTTGGATCCTATCCCGACGGTTCGATCTGGATTTTCAGCATCGATACCGACTTGGATCGTTTCCTCTTTGGAAGGGGATAGTTTCTTTTCTGGTTCGATGGCATAGGTGACTTGCTTGTTTTTGAAGTCGGTGATCAACATACTTCGAGCCAGGCGTTGGTTCCCAGCGAGCGTGAAGATTTTTCCTTCTTTGGTAGGAAACTTGACGCATTGGTGGTATGTCGATGGAACTGCTTTCATTGAGTGAAGCCAAGGCGTTCCTAGGATTGCATTATACTGGGTCTTGGTATTGATCACGGAGAATTTGATGACTTTATTCACTCCTCCTACGAACACGTTGAGGCGGATGGTGCCCAGTAAGGTAGTTGACTATCCATTGAACCCTATGAGCGCGCGTGAGGAAGGTTTGATGTATTTGAGGTCGATCATCATTTTAATCAATGTCTGTCGAAAGATGAGATCAACAGAGCTTCCGGTGTCGACGAGGACTCGGGTGACTTCACAAGTACCGATCTGTAGTTCGATTATCAGAGGGTCGTTATGCGGATGATCGATATCGGTAAGGTCAAGCTCAGAAAATGTGATAGGTGTTTCCACTTCACGCTTCGCCGGCCAGCGATGAGCACTCACGGCTTTGCGTTGATACTCCTTGATGGCTTTCATGAACTGTTGCATACGGGAGACCCTCCCAAAATGACATTGTCTCGGCGGAAAACACTGGGACGCTGGTCCGATAATGATTTCCTGAGATCTGCTCATGCCGCGTTTGTGTTGGATTTGAGCTTCTGGCGGAGGTCTTCGTTTGATAGCTTAGACTTCTTCCTCTAGAGGAGGATGTCGCGCATGTCGGTAATGAGACGCTTTTGCTGGAGATGCTCTCGTAGATCTCGGTGGTCGGTGTCTTTAGGAGATGGTGTCAAGGGACGTGCCGAGATAAGATTGATCTGACGTGCCACTTGTGGTCTTTCGTCTTCGGTATCAGTATCATCTCGCTCTCTCGGTGGAGCCGCTGCATCTCGGTCTTCTTGTCGGACTTCTTGCGCCTTGGTGTTATTTTGTTTGTTCTTTGTCCAACTTCCTTTTTTCCTCGCCTGTTTGGCTTTCGGCGGGTCGGGGATGACGAGACCATTCTTAAATGCCGAGAACAGAGCCTCTGCGAGTTGTTTGCATTCCTTTGTATCATGACCCTTAGCTTTGTGGTAGGTGCAGAACTTGGTTTCGTCGTAGGTTAGGGGTTTTCCCTCTAGTGTTCTGTCCCACACATTCCACGGTCGCTCGATAGGTGCTGTGGACGAAGTAGCTCCTGGCTCCTCGGCTACCGAATAAACTTTCCCTTTCTTGTCGTTATTGGGTTGATGCTGCCGCGGTTCCTGAGTGACAGAAGCCTTCTTTGAGGTCAACTGGGCTTTTAATGCGTTCTGTTTTGCTGTATAAGCCGCGTTGTCCTCCTCCATCCGTATGAAACAGTTGGCTCTGTGGAGGGCGTCCTCCAGAGTAATTGTACTGTTAGTGTAAAGGTCAGATCGGAAGGATGATCTGATCCATAATGCATTACGTAATGCCTCCACTGCAGTTTTGTCTGGGACATCGACCTTTGAGACGAGGTTCTTGAACCGCTCCATGAAGTCTTGGAGAGATTCTTTCTGGCCCTGAGCTATTTTCCAAAGATCGGTGGCAGAGGCTCCTTGACGGATGTACATGGAGTAATGCTTAAGGAACTCGGTAGAAAGTTCTTTAAAAGTGCTGATGAAATTAGCGGTTAGCCGAGAAAACCAAGTGAGGGCCGGTCCTGCCAGGCTTTCAACAAAGAGTTGGCAGTAGCCGGCATCTCGTTCTTCCATAGTAAAATAGGTCGGCCCATAGCGATGTTGAAGCTAGTCATATGATCGCTAGGGTCAGAATCGCCGCGAAAAGAAGGTATCCGGAGTTTATCCTGGTGTGGAACTCGGATGTCGGTTATCTTTTGGGTAAAGGGAGTTTTCTGAGTTGCTTCCAGAACTCGATCGATTTCCAGAACGAAACTGGTGGCTTGATGAATTTTAGACGACATATCTTTGATTGTCCCTTGAAGACGTTGGAGTTCTTCGTTGGTCGCCTGATCGGCTGCTTGGTTGCGCACCGTAGTTTGGAAGAGACGTCATCGAGCGGTATCCGGATCTTGATCGTCGGCCTGCGCTGGAGGAAGACAAGCAGCGGCGATTGTGTCTAGACGTTCTTGAGTCACTTTATTTGCGGCTTCTTGCTGGTCAAGGCGTTGAACCACGGCGGCGAGAGACGCGAGAATGGTGTTTAGGTCAACTGGATGTTGACCTGGTGGATTTGTCGGAGATCCTGTCATTACATTGGTCGATGTTCTTGATCGTTACTATCAGCCTAGTCCCCACAGACGGCGCCAATTGTTGAATCTGAAATCAGTGATCTTGAGTGATTATCGACTTCGATAGTGAGTTTTGGCAAATAGTTGATTTTGAGAACAAATCGAGTCTTTATTGAATGAATTCGAGTGTTTATTTGAAGAATAAAGCAAGAACAAGTAAGTCGAATGGAACCCTAGTTTCTAGGCTTATTCTCCAATGTATCTGTGTCTCTTCTTCAATTCAACCTTCTCTTTATATATACACCTTTGAAGTCGGTGATCTGGGCCCTCTTGGCCGACTTCGGTACTTATTTTGGGCCGAGATCTCGTCAAGATGGGCCTATGGGGGTAGATGCAATCTATCCCCAACAACTAGTGTTGAGAAAATTACGATGGTATAAAGGACAATCAGCACACAAAAAGTGTGTGACAAATAGAAAATGTTTTTAATGGAATTAGAAAGACACAATGTGTTTATGAGAGTAATTTCTCGTAAAATAAACTAAAAAATTGAGATGAAAAGAAATGTGATTACTAATTTTTTTTATTTATAATTGTATCATTTCTCAGTTATAATAATTCTATAATTATCTATTACTATAAAGAACTGTTTGTTCTCTTCTCATCAGGACACGTCGACATACACGTAAGAAAGTCGATGTACGACGCGGTGACGCGTGTCCCTGAAGCTTGAAACACGGCGTTTCATTTAAACATAATAGATAATGGATTTGGTAATGGGATTTCCTTCCACTGCGTGTTATTCCTCGGCCTGTTACGCTGCAATTTGTTTGCTAAACCTTGCTTCTCCCTTGAGAGCTTACGGATCATCTCTATCTGCATTCGACGGCAAGCCGTGTCGTCTGAACTTCCCTCTCTGAATGAAACCGCCTGAGTTAATACCATCGCCCATCACGCTATCTTCAATGCGGCGTTCGCACATCTTAGGCGGTGTGTGGACTGTATAAATATGTGAGTCCTTCTCATCCTGAATTCATCATCTCTTTCCATTTCTTGCAATATACTAACTCGTGCTGATATGGCGAATTCGAGAGTTTGCTTTTCCGGTTTGAAGTCCGGCAAATGCTCCGCCACGGTTGAGGCTAGGTTGCTGCGGTTCTGGGAGGCTAGAAATGTGAAGCGTGGCGGTGAGCTCATGTGGATTGATATGCTCATGATGGACGTGAACCTAAGTTTTCCCTTTTACTAGAATCATTACGGTGGTTATCTCTCTGTTTATAGCTACTGATATATAAATCGCATGTTTTCAGTCGACGATAATGCAAGCCACCATTAAAGCTCACCGACTTCATAAGTTTCGGACAAAGGTCGCCGCCGGATCTATGTATTCTATCTCCGGCTTCGACATGGCTCAATGTGCTCTGAACTTCAAACTTTCTGACTCATCCCTACTGATACGGTTCACTGAGACAACAGAGAGAGAGCCGAGCGTGAAGATGCAAAGAGAGAAGCTGCTAGAGTGAGAATGAGACAAGAGAAAGCACTTGCTCTTGGAGACAAACCTGAGAAAAGACCTGATGTTACACAAGTAAGTTCTCCTCCTTCACTTTGCCATTCATTACTTATTCTGTTTTGCTTTTGTTGGGTATTTATGGTACATATGGACTGTTTATTTTTGTGATAATGTAGGTTTTGGTGAGGTTCCCGAATGGAGAAAGAAAAGGGAGGAGGTTTGAAAGCAATACCAAGATACAAACATTGTATGACTACGTTGATTCGCTTGGAATTCCAGAAACAAAAGAGTAAAGCTTAATCACAAACTTTCCAAGAACAGTGTATGGAAGAGACAATGAGTCAATGTTACTGAAAGATGCAGGTTGCATCCTCAGGCAACTCTCTTCATTGAGATAAGCTAAGTTTCAGATTCTTCTGTTTCTTTCTTCTTTCTCCTTAAGCCATGCATTCTTTTCCAGTTTTTTTCATCTCTTTTAAAATAATTAGTAGTGTTGCTTCAGTGATCCGATGAAGAAGATAACATATATATACACACATATATTCAGAAGTTATATCACATATTTGATATATTTATTTCTTAAAATGATGAGGTTTCGCATTGTAATTTTTTTTCTTGGCGTCATATTGAAGACATCAAGATAGTCTTTGTTTCTAGCTGCAACAAATAATTCTTTAGTTGGAGAATTTTTGCAGATCAAAAATGTGTTACATTTTTTAAAAGGTCAAAAATAAAAATATTGGTGACAATAAAATAATTAAATATTGGTGGTAAGCTAACTAAATAATTTCTAACAATGATAATATAATAAATAGTAAAAATTGGAAGAGAGTGAGAATAAAATAATACGAAATGATTTCTTAGATAAGTCATCATAACTTAATTACATCATTAATCATTATAAAATAAGTACTACTATTATAAGTTCAAACACTTTTTTTCCAGCCATCTCAACAAACAAGAAAAGAAAACATGATACATCGGCTTAAAATTTTAAAATTTATAATATAATTCACATATTTAACATTTGAATTTTGGACCATATATATTAACAATACATCAAATGCTCCATAAATAATCTTTATAACTAACAATACATCATATATTTATGGTTGTTTGTTATTTTTTTTGGTTGAGCCTAAACTTTGGTAGTAAATAAATAAATAAATTGCGGAATTCATTATTTTAGATTTTTGTTAATGTGAGATTGAAGAAACATAAAAACAACATGAATATATTTCTCAAATATAACAATACACAAATATATAACCTAACATATATTTGTAAATATTAAATATGTAACAACTAATATCAAATTTCTATGCTACTTGCCTATTTTTCTAAAAAAGATAAAAAATTGGCTTTTCATTTTCTAATTTTTTAAATTATATAATTTAAGAAGAAATGTATTTAAAATCCATTAAATTCAAGAAAGCAAATATTGTGAACAAAGTAAAATATTTATATTTTAATGAATTGTTTAAATATAGTAACAAATGCATAATTTCAAAAACCAAAGAAAGACTAAAATTTGTAAAAAAAATATTGAAATTTAAAATAAATAAACTAAAAAATTTCATTAAAGTTTAAAATATATTTGTATTATTCCGTTTATTTGCTTACCCGTCCGTAGGGAGGGTCCGACCCTATCTTATTATATAGAGTGTTTTACTCCCTCCTGGTTGAGACACCTAGGATGCCATGTCATAAAGTCTTTTCATTAGATGGCGACACGTGTCCAGGCAGTTTAACCGCATCGTTTCATTAAACATCTCGGGCTTCATGTGTGATTCGGATGTGAAAGTGGCCCAATGAGAATTAAGGAGTTCCCTTTAACCCTAATACGGGTGCAGCAAAGAAATGCATTTCGTCTTTCCTCTGCTTGCGACGGCGACATGGTTACTCTTGCGATTCCTCTCACGAACTAAAACGGTATGATTTATGGCTTTGTCTTTAACCTCATTGATTCACTCCCCCATGATATCTCTTCAAAGCGTTGTTTAGATCTAAGAGACGGTGTGGGTTCGGTATATATATATATATATATATATATATATATATGTTAGTTTCTTCTCTTTGAACTCATCTTCTCTTCGTATCTCTTATATCTCACACTAATTGATTTTGATATGGCTAACCCACAGAATTGGAGGATCACCGTTGTATAAAGTTAAGAGAAATAGGGGGAAGGGTGGTATTGGACAAGTGTTTGTGCGACGGCATATTAGTGGTGGTGATGAACCTGCTACCGGAGCAACCGTTTTGGAGGTAGTGTAACTATTCTGCGTTAAGATCCTATTATTAGCATGATCATGTTATCACTGTTTCACAGCTCACCATTTTCCTTAGCGTCGAATCTCTCATCTTTCTCACTATGTTTGTAAAATTGTTTTAGCCGGGTATTTAGGTACTTAGTTGAGTTAAGATGTGAATTCAACATTATATTTTGTTCTGAACATCACCTTGGGTGTCAGCCATGGAGTCCCTATAGTTGCCACAAATTAAATTTAACTCTTATTTTGACAATATTCTTTATTTTTTGTGTATTCTCTTTACACAGTTTTATTTGACATGTTCAACATGATCATGTCACTCCGGTCACATAGTTGGTCTATTCTTTTTATAAGAAGCTGAATTTTTCATTTGTTATGTGTTTTGATTTATGCTGGACCTATAAATTTATACCCCATAAGGCATAAACCATAATGCATCAGCTGATGGCATTTGTTCATTTTAGTGTTGTGCGTATTATCATGTAATTTGGTGAGATTTGGTCATTTCTGCCTCCCTAGACGTGTTTTTTAAGTTTACTTCTATATACTTGTTGCACCTCTTTCCTTATCGACATATAGATGCATGGATGATTCTTAGTTAGGCAAGTGCACTCACGCTGGAGATCTAAATCACATCATCCGTGCTGGGAGAGATCAGAGACAATGAAAGAGAAGAGACCAATTAAATCGTGCAGACACTCCAGGGACTAAGGTTGCTGCGGAGAGTGCTGCATCCACGGCTTCAAAGTATTTGGTGTTCAAGGATAGTTATCCTCATGATTCAGCCACGTTTGTAAAATATGCAAAGCATCTGTTCAATTTTGCAGACACTTAAAGAGACTCTTACAGTGTACTAGAAGCTCATAAGTCTTACAATTCAACACGGTATGGGAAAGAGATACTTTGTTCTCTCCGGAAGTCAAGCACCTGGCTGGAACACTGACATATATGGACCATTCGGTAAGTGTTTAAAAGACATTTTTGTGTGTTTCAAAATGATGATTTATGTATTGTTGTATCTTGGAGGTCTACTATTGATTTGTAATTTTCTTTTCAGCTACAGATCACTTGCAGCTAAAGGAAGTACATTTGTCCGATGCAGCTGGAATCATGAAATGCAAATAGGTTGACTGAACGCAGAATTCATCCAGCTTTACAGACACCAGATACTTTGACTGTCTTAATATATGGATATTTGGCAAAAACTTTGTGAAAGATTGAGATTCTACAAATTTTCATCACCATTTAGATCTTTGTGTTGTAGACATTCCAGTATTCAAGCATATCTGTATTGTTGCAACATAACTTTGAAGCTCTAGCTACAAATTAAAATACCTGAAATTGATATGCTGACCCTCCCTATAGGTTTCATAATTTCTCTTTCAATGACCATGAATGAACTTTATATTTTTTTTGGTTAACGAATGAATTTTATATATAACTTAACCTTTCTATTGCAGAAATAGAACTGCGATTTTCTGCTAATTATGCCACAACGTTGTATATAGAAAGTCAAAACCTTATTCTACACCAACTACTCACTCCTAATTGGCTCACTCCTTATGTTTGTCTTAAGAGTCAGGGCTCATGATACATCACATAAAACATACTTAAGAAAGTGGAGTAACAGGAACCACATAACATTTTAAAAATATACAAAAAGTAACTATTATATAAACAAAATAAAATAGTAACAAATATAAAATAATTTTTAAAATTTAATAATAGAAGAAAGTCAGTTGTTACTATAAGAAATAACTTATATAATATAGTGGATTAAATCATATATCTTCCCAAACCTAAAATATTACAAACAATAAATAACGCACCGAATATAGAATTAATTTTATAAAAAAAATAATATGAAGACAATTTGAAGCCTTCACAGTATATCAATGCTATATTTTTAAATTTAGAAATAACTATTATTTTTGACGTCAAAAACAATTATTGCAAACAAACAAAAAATATCTTATCAAATATAATTCTTCTCACCTAAAATTTTCTAAAAGACAAAAATCATTATTATAAATCTCTTAAAAATGCAAATCTAAAACACAAACTACATAATCATACAAAAGTAATAACTATATCACAAGTAAATTATATCCCGTAGGGCGGGTCGATCCTAGTTACATATATATGTTTATGTATTATTATTTCATGTGTAGGAATTAAAGCGAAGAAAAAAATATAGAAAAGGAGAATTATACCAAAGAAAAAGATACATCTCTACAGTGCAGTCTTTGCAATCTTGGAGGTAAGTATAATTATAGACTTGAGGGATGTAAGCCAATTTTACATTCTTTATTCTGGCACAATCAAGTGTGTGAGAATCACATATAATATGTTAATATTCATGTGAAAAGATCTAATGGCGTGTAAAAACATATAAAAACATCACATTTTATTTTATCCTCTAACAAAAAATGTTCTCTGTATCATATGAATGTTTTAGCTAAGAATATAGTTATAGATCAATACTTCTCCCTCAAGCCTTTTGGTTTGGAACGATTTAGCTTTTCTTTCTAACCCTTTTGATTCCGAATTGGTGAGTGAGCCTATAATAACCTTGAATAGAAATGATTCCGACGAAGCCAAAAGAAGGGCCTAAGGGAAAAAAGTAATTGTATGGCCACAAAAATGGTCGAAAGATAGAAAATAAAGATATTCGAGCCAAGACAATTTTGATAAGCGGCTTAGGTTATAATGGGTACAATAAAAGTAAATACATTCGATAAGACAGTTCAGTACAAGGTAAGACTTTGTGATCAAGCATGCTATGATCACAATGGACTGCTTGCAAAAATTTCAATGGATTACATTAAGAATTTTGAAGGGATTTGCGGCACTACTCACTCAAATGGGGTGACAACTGATTTCATCAAGTGCATGTTGTTCCCATTCTCTGTCGATGACAAGGCTTCCAGATGGCTAAAGTCACTGCCAACCGGTTCTTTTACAATATGGGAACAAGGCCGAGCAGCCTTTTTAGGGCATTTCTACACGAAGGCAAAACACATCTGCTTTGAGAAACAATACCTCCTCTTTTAAGCAGCACACTATTGAACCATTTTGTGATACACATGAGAGGTTCAATGACTACCGTAGGGAGTGTCCTTACCATGGATTTGACGATGATCACATTCTGGGCATCTTCTATGATGGAGTCGACTGAGAAATCTGAAATGATTTGAAATCGGCCAGTAAGGGAGACTTCTGACTCAGACAACCGATAGGGCATTTGAGCTGATTGAGAACATTGCTGCGAACTCAGATAATAAGTGTCATGAGAATAATCGTTACAAGAAGGTTAAAACCATCGACACCAAGTGGAGAAATGACTTGACTGCCAAGGTTGATTTACTGCTGAAAAATATCCAAGGGCTAGTCTTTATAATGGAGGAATCCGAAACTGAGCAAGTTACTCAAGAGGTTGTAGCAGAGGCGGATAAAATTGATGATCAATAAGATGTCAGCTATGTCAATGGGCAAGGATTTGTGCAGAACGGAAATACAATCATAATCCCGATGTCCGAAATAACCCATAACTTTTCTCCTACTGAAGCAACAATGTGGAAAACCCTGGTTATCAGACCTACAAAGCGCAAAACAACCAGGCGCAAGGTTCTGGATTTCAGAAACGCTTTCCGCAAAGATTTCATGGTAAAATTTTTGTTTTCAGCCAGACACAAAATTGGTTCAAGAATTAGAACCAACATAGGCAACATGAAGCAACCATCAAGTTGTTTCAACTGCCGCGAGCAATTCACAAGATGAACTGAAAAATCTTAGTACTATGATGCAGCAGACGCTCTAGAGCTAGAAAGTTCAAGTCAAGACACTGAATCAGGCTACCACATATATCAACACAAGGATTGACAAAATGTTCACTGAGCTAAATACTAAGTTTTATACTGTTAGTAGATACATGCAAAGGATTGACATCCAGCTCGCTCAAACAGCTGAAAGTGATAAGAGGCAGTAAGGGACGCATCTTGGAAAAACTGAGACAAACCCCCAAAATGAACATTGTAATACAGTTTGGCTGAGGAGTGGAACTCAACTCGCTGAACCAATACCCAGGAGATTCACGGCGGCACATAAAGGAAAGCAAAAGGAGTCGGAGAAACTGCTCCCGAGACTACTCATGCCGCATAAGATGAAACAGAGCAACCAATTGATGCTGAAACTGATGTTCCTATGTCACCTGTTGAGACTCCTCATGCTCTAGCTACACACCCAAGGTGACTTACCCTGTTCCAGCAAAGAAATATCGTAAGGATCATGAAGAGATGAAGTGCAAAGAGATGCTTGAAGATTTGAGCATGAAGCTCCCTTTGATTGATGTGATTCAAATGATCTCTGCTATGCGCAAACTCATGAAGTCTGGTCTCAGGGAAGGTCTCAGGTAACACTGATGTCATGGTGGTTTTGAAGGATTGTAGCGATGTACATCAGAACAAGGTGCTTAAGAAGTTGGGTGATCCTGACAAATTTGTTCTTTCAGTTCAGATTGGAAAGGTTCTCTTTCCGTGCTCCCTGTGCGATCCTGGCTCAAGTGTTAACCTGATGCAATACTCTGGGCAACCAGCTTGATGAACCATCAGTCAAGCTCAAATCTCCAGAGATTGATCTCAAATCCTTATCCACAAGGCTCAGGTACGGATTTCTTGAACCAAATTCCACATATAATGTGATTGTGAACTTTGAGATGAATAATATGGAGACTTCCTTGGTTTTGTCCTTAGAGAATATGGTAAGGCACTGAGATATTCACTAGAAGACATTCCTTGTATTTCTCTTGATTTTTGCATGTATAAAATACATATAGAAGATGAATCAATAACTTTTGTAGAACATCAGAGGAAGTTATACTCAAATCTAGAAGATGTTGTAAATAAAAAGATAATAAAACTTCTAGAGGCTGGTGTAATCTACGAGATTTCTGATAGCAAATGGATTAGTCATATTCATGTAGTTCCTAAGAAAAGTGGAAGCACTTTGATAAAAAATGATATTAAAGAACTGATATCTACTAGGATTGTAACTGGCCATCACATGTGCATCGAGTTTTGTCAGTTGAATGCTGCGACTTGCAAGGATAATTTCCCGCTTCCATTTATTAATTAAATGCTTGAGAGATTGGCTAACCACCCATACTAGTGCTTTTTAGATGGTTATTCAAGTTTCTTTCGGATTCCCATCCATCCAGATGATCAGGGGAAGATGACGTTCATATTTCCCTACGTCACATTCGCTTATCGCACAATGCATTTTGGTTTGTGTAATGCCCCAGCGACATTCCAATGTTAAATAATGTCTATATTTACTGATTTGATTGAGGGCATAATTGAAGTTTTTATGGACGATTTCAGTGTCTGTGGAAGCTCTTTTTATGTTTGTTTCTTAAACTTGTGATGAGTGTTGCAGTGGTGTGAAAAAAAACACTTGATGCTGAACTGGGAAAAGTGCCATTTCATGGTAAGAGATGAAATCGTTCTTGGACACAAAATTTATGAGAAACAGATCGAGGTAAACAAGGCAAATATTGAGGTTATGATCACTTCAAGAAAACATGGGCTTAACAACAACAATTTTAGTCATTAGTTTGTCGTTAATTACCTATTACGACAAACTAATGATGAAATCTGATTCATCAATAATATCTCATCATAACTGACATGTGGTCGTTATGTCTTGTAAACTTAGCGACTAATAGTATTCATCAACACAAATTCTTCGTAATTCAAACGTAATGTTACGTCTTACATATTTTTCGTACTTTGGTCGTATAATTTTGTCATGAATTAGTTGTAAAATTTATTCGCTAAAAGGATGTTAAGAGGTCATAATATTTATGAAAAGTAATAATTTTTTTTTATTTATTAAACTTAAACTAAAATATAATATATAAAATAGTATAATATCAAAATTACAAACCAAAAAAAAAAAATTAAAGGTTCAGGTCTTCGAAGAGCAGAGAAGTAAGGTGGTATGCTTGTCGCTCCAACTCTGCCACTCCCGCAAAATCTTCGGGTTTGTTTGTCAATGAGATCAAACATTCCTGCCATGTCCCTCAAATGAGACCAAGTTTGTTGTTGATCCTGCCAAATCTTCGATATAAAGTTGTTGGCCACCGTTAAATCTGCTCGTAGCTGAGAATCTTCTTTCCTTGAAGCACTGTAGGCTGATGTCGCCATCGGAACATCATTAACTGAACCGATCCCGACCATTCGTCTTCTTTTCTTTGGGAAAACCTTAAAATCCAGCTGAAAATCTTCTTGCCTTGCAGAACCGTAGGTTTCTTTTGGATTCCCATACATCCAAATGATTAGGGGAAGACGACGTTCATCTATCCTTACGGCACATTCGCTTATCGCAGAATGCAGTTTGGTTTGTGTAATTTCCCCATCGACATTTCAATGTTGAATGATGTCTATTTTTACTGATTAGATTGAAGACATAATGGAAGTTTTTATGGACGATTTTAATGTCTGTAGAAGCTCTTTTTCTGTCTGTTTATGACACTTGTGATGGGTGTTGCAGTTGTGTGTAGAAAACCACTTGGTGTTGAACTGGGAAAAGTGCCATTTCATGGTAAGAGATGAAATCGTTCTTGGACACAAAATTTATGAGAAAGGGATTAGGGTAAACAAGATAAAAATCAATGTGATGATCACTTCAAGAAACACATGGGCTTAAGTACCACAGTTTTGATCGTTACTTCGTTGTTAATTACATATTACGACAAACTAACAAAGAAATCTGATTTGTCATTAATAGCTCCTCGTAACGGACAAATGTTCATTATGTCTTTATAAACTGTACGACTAATAATATTCATCATAGTCTGTCATACACGGATTCTTTGTAATCCAGACGTAATGTTACGTCTTACATATTGGTCGTACATTGGTCTTATAATTTTTTCATGAATGTCATAAAAAATTCAGTCGTTAAAAAGATGTTAAGAGGTCGTAATATTTACGACGATTTTACATCGAATGTCAACGTTATATCGTCGTAAATATTACGGCCATTTAACATTGATGGTCGATGTATATTAGTCGTTATGTTTACGATCAATAACATAGTTTCTCGTAAATTTGAGAGAAAATTGAAAATGTGAAAATTTTAAATTGAAGATTAATAAACTTTTTATTTGTAAAATTTAAATTAAAAATTTACTATATAAAGTATTATAATATCCAAAAAAAACAAAAAAAATTTAGGTTAAGGTCGTCGAAGAGCTGGGTAGTATGGTGGTCTTCCCATCGCTCCAACTCCGCCTGATCTTGTGCAGTTAGTTCGTGGTGAATGGTTGGAGGAAGAGTCTGCCACTCACACAAAATCGTCGGGTTTGTTTTGGCAATGAGATCAAACATCCTCACCATGGCCCTCAACTGAGACCGAGTTTCTTGTAGATCCTGCAAGAGCTCCGATATAAAGTTGTTGGCCGCCATCAAATCTGCCCGGAGCTGAGAATCATCTTTCCTTGAAGCACTGAGGCTGCTGTCTTCCTCACACAATTTTATAGAGTTGTCATGTGAAAGAAGTTTGAAAATGCAAAGACTCACATAATTTTTAAACTTACTACTATAACCTCTGAAATATTGCAAGCCACATCAAAACAATCCTGACCCTAGAGGTATTTTATATACCCTATCTTAGCTTAGCAACCAAACCCATCTAACAACCAACTTAGCCAATATTGTCTGACTAACCCCTCTACTAACCTCATTACTTACATATAAAAAGGTGCAAGCTTTACCTTGGGGGTATCGATCAAAGGACAGATTCTTTCTTCACACATGTAGTCTTCTCTAATCATTTTCTTCCTTCTTTCTCTCTTCTCTGAATCATTTTTTTTAATCTCAATTCCAATGAACAATGATGTTGATTGACATGGTTTGTTGTTTATTGTTCTTGCAGAGTATAAATATCCTAAACTATTAACTATCAAATTAACCATAATCTTAACACCCAAAAAAATAATACTCTTGCCAAGAGAGATCAAGTGTAATACTTAGGGTTCAAATCCACAGAGAGTAAAGGCACACAATAAATTTCTTATTTCTTAAGACTAAGCTATGTAAATATATATATTGGTGGTGAATAATCAATTTAAGAAAATATTCCTTGTCAAGAAGTAGGATGCAGTATGAAAGTATGCTATTAATGCAAATATGGAAATATGCTATTAATTAACTAGATGTAAATATAAATGTAAATATGCTAGATCTAGGATTTCAAGCTAAATGAATTATAGAGGATATGAAGCATGAAAATGTAAATATTCTAGAACTCAAATGTTAACTATTCTGACCCTTTTAACTCCAACTCTCGTATGCGAGTAAAAGGAAAGACCATCGATCGACGGCTAAGGCATGATGTCGATCGACGGTGAAATTTGAAGGAAGTATGAGTGATATTTGATAAGTCCACTAGACTTATTACACCAGCTCTTGCATGCTCCTAACAACATAGTTCAATATAATCTATTCTGGCACAGAACCTACTCTCTTAGTTGTCCATGTCCTATCATCGAGATCCTAGTTAGCTACTCTAGAATTCAAGCATTAAGCACAACTCAATTGATGGATATTAACTTAACCTAGAAATCCTATTTTTAGGCTAATCCATGATTGCTATCATTCAACCCTAAATCTAATTGATAAATACTCAAACATGATCTTTGTCACCGAAATCATAGAAGAAATAAATATAAAATATAAAATAGATAAAACCCAAAAGAGTTCCAGGAGGACTCTGGAGGAGTCTCTCCTTTCTTTCCTAACCCTAATACAAAATGAATAGAACTAAAATGCTATGTCTCTAATTGTTCTCTCCTCACCCCTTAGTCTTCTCAAGACATAAATATAAAACTCTAAATTTTGGTCAAAACTCGTTCAAGCCATTTTCGTCATTCTGACTTGGGCTTTTGAATCTTTGTCGTTGATCGATGGCAAGAGTACTACATCGATTGACCTTGAGCGATAATCATCGGTCGATGCCAATTATATTGCATCGATCGATGGCTTTGTTTACTCCCTAAATGATCAGCTACAAATTCTTCTCCTCTAGATGCTCCAAAAGCTCAAAGTATCTCATATATCTCCAAAACATTCATGGACCTGTAAATACTTTAAAGGATAGCCTAGACACAAATAATACACTCTAAATAGAGCCATAACATGGTCTAAATCTGGTAATAAATATGCTACACAACTCCCCCAAACTTAATCTTTTGGTTGTCTTCAAGCAAACAAAGTCTGTGAAAGAGGTTTTGGAAAGTGGAGATTCACATAATATCTAAGTACAACTATCACCCTACTTTGTTGAAACCACATTCTATCAAGTCAATCACAGAGAAACTGTATGTACCCTATCCTAGTATAGCAACCAAATTCATTCTACCAACAACTTAGCAAATACTAGCTTGACTCGCCCCTCTACAGATCTCATTTCTTTGCATAAAATAAAAGTGCATGTTTTACCTTGGGAGTATCGATCAAAGGACACATAGATTCTTAGCTCTGCAAGTATCTGAACAACTAGGCAAAAAGTCTTCTTTGATCCCTTTCTTCCCTCTTTTTTCTCTTCTCTGAATCTTTTTAGATCTCTTTTTTTTTTCTTTTTTTCTTTTGCTTTTTTTGGTCAAAGTTGTAGGCGAATAGTGGGGTCTTTGGTAATTTACCTATCCCTCTCTTCCAACAATGTGTGATCATTCCTCTGAATTAGAATAATGGGATCATTGGTAATGTACCTACCCTCTACATCTCGGGAAGTTATCTCAATCTTTTAAGCTTTTAAGTAAATGCTCAAGAGAGAGAGAGAAGGAAACCAAATGTGCAATGACTTGTACCTACAGACTTGCAGAAGGAATCCGATCCACTATATACCAAGCCCCAAACCAAGCTAATGATGTTAGGATTAGTGTTGGAAATCAGCTTCGGTTCCTTCAAACTTTCTAAGCAAGTGTGATATAGTGGCAGGATGATCACTAGTAATCTCTGCAAACAACCTTCTAAGAATGGTGCTAAAGTTTGGTTAGTCAATAATAAATCTTGATCATAATCCCCTTTTGACTCAATAATTTTTTTTTGAAAAACCTAAATATATATATATATATATATATATATAGCAAATAAAATTCGAAACAAATCATATAGCGTTAGCGAACCTCCCATAGACTTAAATTACACTGTCCCAAGTGTAATCCACCCCGGATTGGTTAGGAAAATTTAAATCATAAGTAAATAGTTAAGAGAGAAACTCGATACCAAACTCTTTAATAGAGTGTCGATCGATATCACGATGTTGATGTCTACCGATGGTCATGATCCATGGTCAATCGATGTGGATTCTTAATAATCGATCGAGAGTACACTTGTAAGTTTCTACTTTTTTTTATAAGTATAAAACTCAAAATAGAAAACAATATTAGTAAACCTCCCCTAGACTTAAACAACACTACCACCAGTGTTATACAATCTGAGATTGGTGAAGAAAATAAACCATAAGAACAAAATTTAAGCAATGAAAACCGTATACCTGCTTGCTGATGGTGACCGTCGATCGACATAGTTAAGTGGTGATCGATCGATGCTAGGGTTACTCCGTAGATCGACAATGATCAAGTGTCGGTTGATGGTCTGTGTAGACTATCTTCCTTTTTCTTTTAAAATCCTGCAATAATGTAATAAAATCCAAAATTAGACTTCTATAATCTAAAACTAATTGAATTTACTAAACAGTGGGTTACCTCCCACTCAGCGCTTGGTTATAGTCTTAAGCTTGACGTTTTAACTTTCTGACTAGAATGGAGGTCGATCAATACTTGGAAAATAAGTGTCTACATCTTCTCTGCTCTTCTGAAACCATGTACCAATGAAGCTCCTCATTGCTTCATCACTTCTGGTTTTCTCATTCTTTGTAACCTCTCTAGCAACCTCCATTGAATGCATTCTTCTTTGTAGGTTCTCAATATTGCGATGTAGCATTCTAAGTCTTGCAGCTGTAGTCTTTGATATATATTCCAATTATGTTTATGTTGCTATCTTCTGTCAGTTGGTTTTAGTGCCGATTGATGGTTGTAGGGTACCGTCGATCGATGCTCGTTCGTCTTGCCTAATCGCATGCTGTCTTTGTATAGTATCCAAATCTTGCTTCATCTCATCCATGTGTGTAGTCAAACCGGTGAGGCACTTTTCTATAGGATAGTAGACATCATCAAGCCTCGTGTAAAAATCATTTAGTGACATCTCTTGAGCTTTGTAGATCTCCTGCACAATATCATGAATCTCTGCTCTGCTGCATGTCCTTTGATTCTCCATAGACATACTGATTCTTTCTGCATGTTCTAGTAAACATATGTAGCTATGTTCAAACATAGTACCTCTCTCTAGAACTGCTCTGATGTCTTCAGCTTGCACATTCACTACTTTTCTGTGTTGTAGCTTGTGCATTACCATTCTCATCTATGTAGATGCCATACTCATCTTTCTTTTCCCAACGGAAAATTCTTCTCCCCTTAGCATCATAGGCTTTTGCACCATGCTCGATACAGCCGTCGATCGATGCTGGGTTGTTCCCGTTGATCGATGCTAGACTCTTCAGATTATAGGTGGTTGAAGTATGAAGTTAGTGAAACTTTGGAAGGGTGTTGTCGATCGATGCACGCTGTCTGCTGTCGATCGATCTAAGATGTGGAGACGTGTATGGAATATTACGAATCGACTCGTTCTTCTACTTCTCAATGTTGATCAACGCTGAATGAGGTGCGTCGATCGATGCGCGTTTATCCACTTTCTCCCAGCTGGCATCTTCCGATACTAGGTCGTGATATTCAATCAGCTCTCGTTCTCCATTGATCGATGGTGTATGGTGGCCGTTGATCGATGTTTGATTACCAAGTTTTTGCCCAAACAGATTTCCAGCTCCATTGGCCATTGCAAGTATATCTTCCCTCGTGGCATTTAGCATTCTACCATCCATAGTTCTTGCGTGACCGTCTGGATCTCTCATGATACCGAACTCATCTGGTTGTACATAACCATATGTCTTTTCTCATTCTGCAGCTGAATCTAGTCCGTACTCTGCTTCTTGGTCAGTATCGATCGATGGCGAATGGTTGCCCTCGATCGATGTTGATTTATCGAGTTGATGGGAAACTTGAAAAAAACAGCCTCTTGCATTGCAATACCACGGTACTCGATTAGCACTTCTTCTCTGTAATATATTCGTCGTACTCGAGGTAGGCTGGGGTGTAACTGCCATCTGCGTGGCAGGTGTTGATCGGTTCAGGGGTTATGCCGTCGATCGATAACGAAGGGTGGGTGTCAACCGATTGCTGAACAGGAAATGCGTTGATCGATTCTTTGGGTTGGGTGTCAATCGATTCTCCATCTTCTGGCTCCTCGTTGAACTTATACTTGAAGAAGCATGTGGCCACAAGTTCTGCATCATTAGACAACTCAATCAGAGTAGCCTTGCTCTTATTCTTAACAGGTTCATAGAAAATGTTTTGATCAATTAGGGATAGATACAACCTGTTTTGCTTCATATCACAGATGGCTCCCACTGTAGCCATGAATGCTCTCCCAAGTAGTAGTAAAAAGTACCAATCAATCTGGATGTCCATCACATGGAAGTCTACTGGGACTAGGGTGTCGTTAATCTGCACTGGAACATCTTGTACAATCCCACCTCAGTTCACTTTTGAGCAGTCTACAAACAGAGGGTTCCACTTTCAGGTTGAGCTCCTAAGCCATAGTTTTTGGTAGGCATGGGCATTTCAGGTATCGGTTCGGTTCGGGTATTTCGGGTAGTTCAGATAGGGGGTTAGAGGATCCATTTATTACTTAACTATTTTCGGTTTGGTTTCGGTTCAGATAGTTTCGGGTTCAGTTTTGTTCGGATAATAAATTTAGGAACCGCAAAATACCTAGAAAATTTTGGTTCTCATTTGGTTCCGGTCCGAGTTCGGTTATTTCAGGTAGTTCGGGTAATTCAAGTTAAATATTGTTTTAAAAAATTAAACTATCAAATACTTAAAATATTTTAGATAAAATTTGGGTATTTTCGGTTACTTTGGATAATTTTGGATAAAAATATCCAAATATTTTTGGATACTTTCGGATAGTTCGGATACTTTACAATAATTTAATTTTTTAAAATATTTTAGATAATTTTAATTGATTTTTAAATTATGAATATATATATTTAGTGATATTATATGTATATATAATTAATATTTTTATATGTTCAGGTACCCGTTCGGTTGTCGGTTTGGTTCCGGTTCTGTTTGGTTATTTCGGTTATATAAATTTAGGAACCATTCGAGTATTTAAGGGTTTTGGTCCGATTATGGTTTCAGGTATTTCGGTTTGGTTCTTCGGGTCCGTTTTTTTTGCTCAGGCCTAGTTTTTGGCATGATTCTTACTGATGATCCAGTATCACAAAGGGAACTTGGGTATTCGTTGCCTTTGATCAAACATGGCACCTCAAACTTCCCAGGATCACTTTTCTTCTCCAGACAAGTTCTTTGTTTCATCCTTTCTCTAAGATGATTGAAGATGATCTATATATCCTCTTCTGGGTCCCTTGATTCCCTGAAAAACATCCATAACCCGTGTGTATAATAAAGCTTCATCAAAAGGGATGTCTAAAGGAATTTTGGAGACTCTTTTAACAAACCTATCCATCTCTTTTTCATTGGCTCCTCTGCGTTGATGTTTGGGGATCTTTTGCTTCCTCTTGGAATGGCCTTCATCTTCTCTATCAAGATCCATGGCGTCAGATGTGTCAGTATTTTATGTTAAAGCTGTCATGGTTGGACGCACAATCAAACTTGCATTGATGCTTGGCAGTCGAACCAGCTTCCTCATATGTCGATCGACGCTGAATGGGGTGCGTCGATCGATGCTTTTATCTCTTTGTCGGTCGATTGTCTCTTGTCTGTAGTGGTCGACGTTAGTCGATTCACACGAAGCTAGTGTTACTGCAGGAGTTGTTGTCGATCGATGCTCATTACTTGGTGTCGATCGACACCAATGTGAACTGCCGAATGACATAGAACTCTCCACACGAAAATGTCCTTCTTGGAGCTTTTCTCTGTTAACCACCTGCCAAAAATCAACATCAATCAATACGTTGACGTGGTGCTTCTGTCCAGCCTCCTTGATTCTTTGACCTGCCGCATTACACAGATGACCCTCGAAGTCATGCAGGTCTCCATTCTCATCCCTAACCAGTATTAAAGTCACAAACTTCTGAACTCGTCTGCTTCTGTCGATTGATGCGGGTTGGTTTATGTCGATCGATGCTAAGCAATCAGTATCGGTCGATGTGAGTAAGTCGATGTCGATCGATGTGGATAGGTTATTGTCGATCGATGCTAAGTGCTCAATATCGGTCGACGGTGGAGTTCGGATGATGGTAGATACAGTCTGTGAAGAAGTATCAGTCAACGTGGTAGAAGTGCTTTCGATCGATGCTTGTCGTCTTTCTTTGCGGATCGTACGTTCAAGTCTTTCAGGATCAGAGGATAGTGCTAGTTCTTGTCCTTTATTGCTCATGGTACTTCTTTGCATGTACCTGAAAACAAAGGAGGAGAAAAAATTTAGTGAATTGAAAATTAGTAACAAACCTAGACTAAATCGTAGAAATTAAACCTAAAGGCGATCAATGTTCCCCTGCAATGGCGCCAAATTTGACATAGTGTGTTGTTTATTGTTCTAGCAAGGTATAAATATCCTAAACAATTAACTATCAAATTAACC
The DNA here is from genome assembly GCA_012274485.2 of Sinapis alba. Lineage (NCBI taxonomy): Eukaryota > Viridiplantae > Streptophyta > Magnoliopsida > Brassicales > Brassicaceae > Sinapis > Sinapis alba. Next base: position 247,185 of record MU105585.1, read on the forward strand.
CAAATCTTAACACACACAAAATAATACTTTTGCCAAGAGAGATCAAGTGTAGTACTTAGGGATCGAATTCACATAGAGCAAAGGCACACAATATATTTCTTATGTCTAAAGACTAAGCTAGGTAAATATATATTGATGGTGGACAATCAATTTAAGGAAATATTCCTAGTCAAGAAGTAGGATGCAATATGGAAATATGCTATTAATGCAAATATGGAAATATGCTATTAATTAACTAGATGTAAATATAAATGTAAATATGCTAGATCTAGGGTTTCAAGCTAAATGAATTATATGGGATAGGAAGCGCAAAAATGTAAATATTCTAGAACTCAAATGTTAAAGTATTATGACCTTTTTAGCTCCAGCTCTCGTATGCGAGTAAAAGAAAAGACCATCGATCGACGGCTAAGGCCTGATGTCGATCGACAGTAAAATCAGAAGGAAGTATGAGCGAGATTTGATAAGTCCACTAAACTTATTACACAAGCTCTCGCATGCGCCTAACAACCTAATTCAACAGAATCTATTCTGGCACAGAGCCTACTCTCGTAGTTGTCCATGTCCTATCATCGAGATCCTAGTTAGCTACTCTAGAATGCAAGCATTAATCACAACTCAATTGATAGATATTAACTTAACCTAGCAATCCTATTTTTGGACTAATCCATAATTGCTATCATTAAACCCTAAATATAATGGATAAATACTCAAACATGATATTTGTCACGGAAATCATAGATGAAATAGATATGAAATATAAAATAGATGAATACCCAAAGGAGTTCCAGGAGGACTCTGAAGGAGTCTCTCCTTTCTCTCATAACCCTAATACAAAATGAAGAGAGCTAAAACGCTAGGTCTCTAATTGTTCTATCCTCTCCCCTCTGTCTTCTTAAGACATAAATATAAAACCCTAAATTTAGGTAAAAACTCGTCCATGGCATTTTCGTCATTCTAACTTGGGCTTTGGAATCTCTGTCGTTGATCGATGGCAAGAGTGCTACATCGATCGACCTTGGGCCATAATAATCGGTCAACGCTAAGTGTATTCCATGATCGATGGCTTCGTCGACTCCCTAAATGATCATCTATGAATTCTTCTCCTCTAGATGCTCCAAAAGCTCCAAGTATCTCATTTATCTCCAAAATGTTCCTGGATCTGTAAATATTCTAAAACATATCCTAGACAAACATAATAGACTCTAAATAGAACCTATAACATAGCCTAAAACTGGTAATAAATAGACTTATATTATTAATGCAGTCCATCTTGTTTACCTTCTTTTCGATTTTTCTCTTTGTCTTTCTTTTTCTCTTCTCTCTTTTTTTTTTTGACAAAGTGTAGGCGAATAGTGGAGTCACATGTAATTTAGCTACCCCTCTCTTCCACAGTTTGTGACCATTTCTTTTTGAATAAGAATAATGGGATCATAGGAAATTTTCCTAACCCTCTGTATCTTTCAGGAAATTCTCAATTTTTTTCTAGATGCCAAAGAGAGAGAGAGAGAGAGAGAGAGAGAGAGTGAGAGAGAGAGAGAGAGAGTGAGAGAGAGAGAGAGAGAGTGAGAGAGAGAGAGAGAGAGAAAGAGAGTGAGAGAGAGAGAGAGAAGAGAAATAGAAAAACACAAACTTTTACCTTCCAATACTTGCATGAGGGATCCGATCCAGTGTATAACAAACCCAAAAACAAGCAAATTAAGTTCAGTTAGGTTGGAAGTCAGCTTCAGTCCCTTCAAACATTCTAAAAAAAAAGTGGATATGACTGGCAGGTGATCCACTTTGGTATCTCTAGTACACTCTGCAGTCAATAAATCTAAGAATGGTGCTTGAGAGTGGTTAAAAAATAAGTAAAATAGAAAAAGTTCATCATCCACTTCTTGACTCAATAAAACTCAATAAAAACACATAAAATAAACTCAAAAGAAAACACAACATCAATAGAAACCTCCTTTAAACTTAACCAACATTATCTCTAGTGATGTATAGTCTAAGATTGGTGGGAAAAATAAATCATAAGTAAAAAAATTAACAAGAAAAAAGGTATACTTGCTCACTGATGGTGAGTGTTGATCGACACAGTGAAGTGGTGATCGATCGATGCTCGTGATGGTTTATCGATCGACATTAATCAGGTGTCGGTCGATGCTGATGCAGAACTCGTCTTCCTCAAACCTATTTTTTATGAACAAAATCGTTGCTACAGATTCGACCGATGCTTTTACAGTGTCGTCACTCACCACTGCTACAGTGTAATCAGTGTTCATTTGTTTTACCTGAAATAAATAAAACACAAAATATCAGTAATAAATGAAAATAAAACCAAATTCAAAACTTACCTAACAGTGGGTTGCTTCCCACTCAGTGCTTATTTTCAGTCAATAGCTTGACTGGAGTCTGATTCAGTCCAGATGAGAATGAGAACTTGCTCTAAAACAAGTCTTAATGTCTACTTTTTAAGCTTCGTGAATCTTTTTTGAAAGCATACATAGACTCTTCTCCTTTGTCTATCATCTCAGAAATAAGGAGTGCTCGAAGCATTGTAAATGGCTGTGAGAAGCATCTGCTGCGCACTCTGCGTTTCCTGACACCATCTGAGAAGTGTTGAATCAATAATAACTTTGGACCACCTTAGTTCCTTTTCTCTTCCCCCCCCCAGACTTGTCTGATCCCGTGGTGGTGTCTCCATGAAAAAGATATCAACACACATCAAACTCTTTCTTCTCTGGTATGCCATGGGTGTTGATCGATAATGAAGTGGTAGTGTGATCAATACTTGTACCGAAGAGACCTTTTTGACATCATTCTCCAGACCTGAATTTTCCTGAGAAACAACTGCATGCAGAGAATCTTCTACTATCCTAATGCAGTATCCTAGATGTTCTCTTATGTTTTGTGGAATAGGTAATTCTACTTCAGAAATAACACATGGAACCACAAACTTCACAAGGCCATGTATCCTCTTCACTATTTTGTGAAAACACAACATAGGTGGTCTCAGTTGTTCGTGGACAAAACGTTATGAGGCCTCAGGCCTGTGCATTCTCTCCACAATCGCTTTTGGTTCGACCATGTATCATGGCAGTTCGTGTTGGAACCTAATTTTTATAAGCCTTTGGGCTGAGTAAGAAAATGGATAAATGTGAATAAAATTTTTATAAGCCTCATGGGCTAGGTAAAAAATTGATTTAGTGTGAAGATGACTGAGACTCATTTTGCAAGCCTAATGAGCTGGGTAAGATGATCCATAAATGGTATTTGGCCATAAGGGAGAAAACTTGGTGAACAAGTTAAGCAAACTTGGTGTGCAAGCTATGGCAACTTGGTGTGCAAGCTAAGTCAACTTGGTGAGCAAGCTAATCTAACTTGGTAACCAAGCTAATCTAACTTGGTAACCAAGCTAATCTCTACTATAAATAGAGACACAATCTCTTCACAAAAACATATCTCAAACACACAAAAAATAAGCTTCTCCCAAGCAAAACTCTTAAAGTCTTCTTCTTTTACTTAGTAAGTCTCGAAAGTATAGTGTAGTAGTTAGTTCACAGATTCCGTTTCGGGTTTAGCGAAACAGTCTCATTGTGGTTGTATCCTAAGATTCAAAAATCGCATGGAAACCGTCTCACATTACAGGCGATTTATTGAGTTAAGGAATGAGGTCAAACTCGACTCCACAAATTCATCTATTTCCTTATCAATTTCTTAAATGTTTTATTGTCTTTATATTATCGTTTATATGTCTTTTGTTTCGTGATTTTCATTCAGGACTAACGCTACCTACAATCCTAACTCAATAAACTGCTTCATGTTTATCGTTTGAATCGGATTGAATATTGCGGACAATATCTCTATAATTTTTTTTATAAAACATTTTAAAATCAATCTGAAATGAATTGCGAGCACTCTGTAGCTAGGCTGCAAAACTTTATGATCAATAAGATGAATCGTATAAAAAAACGATTTATGTGACAGTCTCTGACAGGTTTGCGATCTTGTTTTTCTAAATTTAAAAACAACCTATTTTTTTTAATTGAAATAGCGTTTAAGAACGCCTATAAGACAAGTTTTGGAAACGACTATTAAATGTTTAAGAACGCTTTACGCGATTCTGGAAACATATATAGTATAACGACTTAAAATTTTTAATCGCTTGTTGATTTGATTCTCAATACTTACTATTGTGTATTTTTTGAGAATAAATTCAATAATGACTAATGATTTCACTAACAAGCTACAAAATTTAAGCTCTTAAATAAGTTTTGTGAAATATGAATTTATCTTAGAAGACTGAGTCATAATACTTTTGAATAAATTTTAAAAGATTGAATTCATTATAATTTTGGATAAATCTAAAAGATTGTGTCCATATGAAAAATCCTTATATAAAGATTGTGTTCAAATGATTATAAGCTATTTTCTTTTGTATAAATCTAAATCTAAGGATTTGCATTCAAATATTTGGATCGTTGTCATGCAAAGATTTGTCTATACCTAGTAAAACTACTATATAATTCTATAGTTAGTTAAATACTTTCATGAAACTTTGAGTTTCCTTATGGACAAATCAAGGCTTAGAACACACGCTCAAATAATTTTGCAGTGACAAAATTTATTTTGATGGATTACATGTTCACCATATAATAGTCAAATAGCTGTGATTCTTCATGCATGAGAGAACGACTGCATGTACATCAATTAATTTGATATACTACATCTATAAATAAATTTGAAATTATTCAATAAATCTATCTCTCACATGCAAATGTTATGAATCATATGAATTGACTTTCAAGTAAGTCAAATATGCAAATCACAAAGCATATGATATTCAAAATTATGAACATAATGCGAAAGTGATTGAGCAAAATAACTAGGAAAGACTAATGCTAATGGGAAATTATACACCAGCTTCAGAAACCAATAATGGATAATTTCAAAAGCTGAAACACATTGTAGCAAGGCTGGAGAATGTTGTAGAAATATTGGTTTACATAAAGACAATGTAAAGTCTCAAACCAATTTGATAAAAACTCACACAAAAAGTGTAGTTTTGGGTCAACGTTCCATAACATAATGAAATATATATGTGGCCACTTACACGAGAATAAATGTGTTCTTCAGAGAATGAACATTATTCCTCATAAGAATTGCTAATTATTCACTAGAATCCAATGAAGTTGCGGAACGAAAGTTCTAAACTCTTAAAGAATGAATGCAAGCATGCATGATCCTGAGTTATCTCAAGAAATGTGGGGGAGCGTTGCTTACCACATTCAAAAACATTGGCAAAAGGCCATGTACTTTGAAAAGGTAATGTACATTCATACTAGTACCTCAAAGTGTTGGGGTGCTTGGCAAAAGTCGTTGTACTAACTCCTAAAAATGTGAAGGAGCTTAGCAAAAGTCATAGTACTACCTCCTAAAAAGGTTCCAATTGGACCGAAAACCAGAGATTGTATATTCATTGGTTATGCACGCAATAGTAATGCTTATAGGTTTCAGGTTCATAAATCAGATATACTATACATTCATGTCAATACAATCATGGAATAAAGGAATGATTCATTCTTTGAAAATATGTAAGGATAAACAATATCTGAAAAGCACTCGTGAAAAAGAGATGCGATGTCCTTTGGTTATGAGTAAAGTACTTATGGTACTTCTCTAATCAAAGAAGAAGAAATGAAAGACGAACCTAAACAAAGCAAAAGAGCTCGTAAGGAAAATTTGTATGGTAAAGATTTCATAATTGTAATTCTCACCGAGAATGAGCCAAAAGTCTTACGCTGAAGCTATGTATACACTTGAAGAGGGTTCTATAATACATAACCGTATCTATGAAACAGAAGAGTCAATAGTGAAACAGATTCATAATACAGAACCATATCTATGAAAAACATAGTTATCTCAACGGTTTAAAGCACTACGGTGTAGATGGCTACTCAAAACAAAGTTTTAACTTCATGGCTCAATTGATAAGTACAAGGCCAGACTTGTGGTGCAAAGAAACATATAAAAAGAAGCATTAAGAGACTTGGAAATCCATCAAATGGATGTTAAAACTGCCTTCCGGAACAGAGATTTAGAAGAGGAAATATACATTAAACAACTTCAAGGTTTTGTGGTGCAGGGTCAAGAACACAAACTTTGGAGGCTCATAAAGTCGTGTATGGGATGAAGCAAGCTGCAAAACAATGGCATGGAAAGTTTGACAATGTAATGATGTCAAATGATTTCCGTATAAATGAATGTGATAAATATATTTACTTTAAAAGTACTCCCAGTGGGTATATTTTACTATGCTTGTATGTAGATGACATGCTCATCATCAGCAGCAATAAGGATATCATCCAACAAACCAAGAACATGCTAACCAGTCAGTTCGACATGAAAGACATGGGGTTTGCGGATGTTATTCTTGGCATTAAATTCACAAAGACTCCTAATGGGATACTTCTATCTCAGGATCATTATGCCTAAAAGATACTTGAGAGGTTTAAAACATACTCTAGTGGAACTACAAAGACTCATGTAGATATTATGTTGCACTTGACCAAGAATGTTGGCGAGGCAGTGTAACAAGGGGAGTATGCACGGGTAATTGGAAATCTGATGTACTTAACCAATTGTATTAAGACCTGATCTAGCACATGCGGTCAACGTATTAAGTCTCTATATAATCCATGTCATACTCACTGGAAAGACACAACAACGATATTAAATTATTTGAGATACACCAAGAGTTATGAGCTGCACTACGATAAAGAAACCAGCAGTCTTGGAAGGATACACTGATGCAAAACAGGATATCAGACTAAGAGAACTCAAAATCCACAAGTGGATATGTCTTTACACTTGGAGGTGCAGCAATATAGTGGAAGTCTTCCAAACAAACTCCACTGGTCAGATCTACCATGGAATCTATGTTCATCGCTTTAGAAAAAGTAGAAGAAGAAGCATAATGGCTTTGTAATCTCTTGGAAGATATTCCAATGTGGGAGAAACCGGTCCTAGCTCTACGCATACATTGCGATAGTCAACCGGCTATAGCTCGGGAAATGAACACTCTATAAAATGGTAAGTCACATCACACATAACGACATAACACCATTACAAACTTTGATCTCAAAATGTCAGTTGACAACCTTAAGGATTATTTACCAAAGGTTTAACATTAGACTAAGTATTAAAATCATTGAAGGGCATTGGTTTATTTCCTATGAACCCAATAAGTTGGTTAAAAGGGATAATTAAATCAAACAAAATCTGATAAAAGCACTGACCTACCCATATCCCGAGATGATAAGAGTGCTCCTGTAAGTATTTTAGGTTAAGCATCGACTTTTAATGAAATAAGACTTCAACCTTCATAGACATGTGTATATGATAGGTACTTGTGCCAATCACCTAATGACTGTGAAATGAGGCCTTTTCAAGGAGGATGAAGTTTAGGCTATATTATCCGAGTTCACTCATGACAAACCAGATAAGTTCACAGCCAGAATGAACACAATATATGACTTAAATCTACGAGAAAACGCATCTATGTCATATATGTTGACTCAGTTTACATAAACTTTCGGTGGTTCAAGACATCATGTTCACCTCCTAAAGCGATCACCTCGGTAACGCTTGCCTAAAGCCGCATCGATCGACGCTCGATCCATGTTGATAATCGACAACTGAAACACTAGATTAGTTCTCCAGTCGGTGACTGTAGTTTGAATCCTGCCCCCGAACCTTTGTTTGTTGAAGAACCATCAACATGCAACATTCAGTTTTTTCTCAGCAAGATATGATCTTTCTCAAGCTTGGGTGCTAGTAATATCACTCAAATTACCCTACTGAGAAACTTTACTCTCTCAAATAAGAGGTTCAGTTGTAGTACTTAGGGATCAAATCCACATTGAGCGTATGCACACAATAAACTCAAAACAGTCGCAATTAAGCTAGAAAATAATTATGAAAGCAGTAAACAGGTTGAACAAGGCAGTTGTTCGGTTGGTGGATTAATTGGTTTGTAAAAAAATAAGATAACGTATGCTAGATCTAGGGTTTCAAGCAATTAGAATTATAGAGATATAAATGCTAAGGGTATGTGAATGACAGTCCTAGAAATTGATGTCTAATGCAAAAGACAACCAACTCTCACTTTGAGTCTAATCTATTTACTAAGTCCAGTGTTTCAGCTGACGCTTGTCAACACAGATCGAGCGTCGATCGAAGCTATGGACTGAGCGTTGATCGATGCTGGCTTAGGCAAGTGTTACCAAGCTGATCGCTTTGTTCACTAGTTTTTCTAAATCAGCTGTCGCATGTTTCTAACAATCCTTGCTCAAGAGAATATATTTTGGTGAAGAACCTACTATCGAAATTGTCTACAATCTTAAGATAAGGGTTCTAGTTAGCTACTCTAGAACACAAACATTAATTACAATTCTAATGAAGGATGTCTTATAAATAAACCCTAGAAATTCTATAGTTTTGGTTAATCCATCAAAATCCTAATTTACTCTAAGCCTAGCAAGGGATCTACTTAAACATGATAGTTGTCAGAGAAAATAATAGATGAATAGATATAAAATAATAAATCGAAGAGAAATTTACTAGAATAACATAGAAAAGTTGTTATATGACTACAATAGCATACATCTTCTAAAATTACTCAAATGTTTGTACACCCCTAGAAATAAAAAAGTTATTAAGAAATCCACATCATTTGTTTGTAACACAAAAAAATCCACGTCATTAAAAATGTGTTCGTCTCGTCGCAGTTTGAGCACAAACTTGAGCTCCATTAATGGTGACTGCACTTCCGTTCAACCACCACACCTCCATCTTTTTGTCTCGCCTAAACTGTGGTTGCCTCATTGCAGTTTCCCGGTGCACTGGAATGAGCCACTAAGACTTATTCTTTGTCGTCACAAACTGAGGAACCAAAGGTTAATATGAGCGGGGTACGTCAAGTTTTCTAACCAATCGATTCAGCTTACTCTCTTTCAGATTTTGTAATCTTTGTGATTTGATACCCAGATTTGAGGTATGTCTCACTCACTCTTTCAGATTTTGTATTGTTTGTGATTTGATACCCATATTTGGATAATCCAATTTTTTTTTCAGATCTAAGTGACATGTAAGCTTGAACAAGAAGATAATGGAGGAGACGGAGAGAAGTAACAGATTCAACAGAGACAACGCAGAGGAGTTCATGGATGAGTTATCACCGGAGTGGTGCATCAAACCTGTATTTTGTGTTTTCTCTGTGAGAAAGAAACATAATTCATCTGTGTATTTTGTATTTGACTTATGTTATGTTTACGTAACTCAGCCGTGTCATTTATATAACTTAGCTGTGTCGTTTAGATAACTCAGCTATGTGTTTTTATATTTGACTTATGTTGTGTTTACGTAACTCAGCCGTGTCATTTATATAACTCAGCCATGTCGTTTAGATAACTCAGCCGTGTCGCTAATATAACTCATGCGTGTATTTTGTATTTGACTTATGATATGTTTACATAACTCAGCCGTGTCATTTATATAACTCAGCCGTGTCGTTTAGATAACTCAGCCGTGTCGTTTATATAACTCAGTCATACCTCAAACATACTCTAAAATCAGAAAATATAATTGAAGTACTTAAAAAGTTATAATGAAGCTCCTCCTATCAATATTAAGTGAATATAAATCAAATGAATGTGTATAGTTTCTTAAATTTCCAAGTTGAGACTCTAACTTGATCTTTAGATATGTGTTCTTTTACAATTACTTATACAATTACTTATTTACAAGACTCTAACTTGATCTTGAACTCTAAATAATATAAAGTAAACCATATACAATGTACTTTCATCTAGATGTGTATATTTTTTATATTTCCAAGTGGATATACTTAAGAACCTAAAACCTTAAATCTTATACCTTAAACCATAAAACCTAAATCATATCTCAACGGTAAAAGTCAGTCGAAACGTTCCTAAAGCCAGTCGCCAAGTGTAATTTATATCGCGACGTTTCGTCTTTCTGGCCAATCAGATTCAAATACATAGATCACACTTCTGAGCTATTGGATTAACTTAGATCTAAAGGTTGAGATTTGTTCCTTTTATTTTTTTCCCCTCTCGCTCTTTCTCTCTGTCAATAGATCTTCTACATTCTCTTCTCTTCTTGTTTTTTTTTTGTATGCATCTTCTCTTCTCTTCATCTTCTTTTTATATTCACTATCATCTTTCTCATATCTTTCATCTCTCTCCCACCTCATCTCCTTCTCGTCTCACTCGTTACTACCGTTCCTCCCTGTCAAGGCGAAAAGGTACATGTTATGCTCGCCCTCCCATAACCACCACGCCTCCATCTCTTCGTCTCGCCTAAACCGTGGTTGCCTCATCACAGCTTTGCTGATGCACTGGAATGAGCCACTAAGACTTCTTCTTTGTCGTCACGGACTGGGAACCGAAGGTTAAGACGACTGGGTACGTCGAGTGTTCTAACCAATCGATTCAGCTTACTCTCTCTCAGATTTTGTATTCTTTGTGATTTTATACCCAGATTTGAGGTATGTCTCTCACTCACTTTCTCAGATTTTGTATTGTTTGTGATTTGATACCCAGATTTGGATAATCCAAAAAAAATTCCAGATCTGAGTGACATATAAACTTGAATGATAATATAATGGAGGAGACAAAGAGAAGTGACAGATTCAACAGAAACAACACGGAGGAGTTCAATGAAGCATGGAGACATGGATGAGTTATCACCAGAGTGGTGCATCAAACCTGTATTATGTGTTTTCTCTGTGAGAAACATAACTCAATTGTGTATTTTGTATTTGACTTATGCTATGTTTACGTAACTCAGTCGTGTCGTTTAGATAACTCAGCCGTGTCGTTTAGAAAACTCAGCCGTGTCGTTAATATAACCCAGCCGTGTATTTTATATTTGACTTATGCTATGTTTACGTAATTCAGCCGTGTCATATATATAACTCAGCCGTGTCATATATATAACTCAGCCCTATCGTTTAGATAACTCAGCCGTGTCGTTAATATAACTCAGTCGTGTATTTTGTATTTGACTTATGCTATGTTTACATAATTCAGCTGTGTCATTTAGATAACTCAGCCGTGTCGTTTAGATAACTCAGCAGTGTCGTTTAGATAACTCAGCCGTGTCATTAATATAACTAAGCCGTGTATTTTATATTTGACTTATGCTATGTTTACGTAACTCAGCCGTGTCATTTATATAACTCGGCTGTGTCGTTTTGGTAACTCATATGTGTTGTTAATATAACTCAGCCATGTATTTTGATTTGACTTATGCTATGTTTACAATAACTCAGCCGTGTCATTTATATAACTCAGCCGTGTTGTTTAGATAACTCAGCCATGTTGTTTATATAACTCATCCATGTTGTTTATATAACTCAGCCATGTATTTTGTATTTGACTTATGCTATCTTTTCATAACTCAGACGTGTCATTTATACAACTCAGCTGTGTCGTTTAGATAACTCAGTCGTGTCGTTAATATAACTCAGCTGTATATTTTGTATTTGACTTATGCTAGGTTTACATAACTCAGCCGTGTCATTTATATAACTTAGCCATGTTGTTTGTATAAATGTTATGAGATCTCTTCTTAGAAGGTAGCGTTAGTCAATCTTTGTTTTGTGTTAGAGACTCACCATATAAACTGAAGTTATCATCTTCAGATGACCCACCGTCCAAGTCGTCGAACGTATTAAATCAGCTTTTAAATTTATCATCTTCTTTGTCTTCTTCTATTTCTTTTAACTAGCTTAATCTATGTATTTGTTGTCGTGAAAACAATAATTACTAGATTCATAAGATTTCAGAGAAAGATGAATGAAAAGAATAATAATTAGGAAAGAAGAGGAGATGAAGAAGGTATCTCAAATGTCAGATCTGTATATCAAATGAAGAAGGTAGATGAAGAAGATAGATGAAAAAGATGAAGAAGAAGACACGGCGTCTGTAACATAAACCCTAATTTAATTGTTGTTATGTTTATAATGACATGGCAAATAAAATCTGATGACATGGACAATCAGATTAGATGACATGGAAAATCGGTAAGTCAGCCATCAAATGAACACATAACTTAGCCTTAATAAATCAGCCATCTAGTACAACGTAAGTCCGCTGCAACGTAAATACTATTTGAGTAATTAATCTTTTGCTAATAAACCAGCCGTAATAAGGCTGAAAACATCAAGACAGCCATATCGTCAAATAAATCAACCGTCAAATGAATGTTATTCTAGTAATTAATCTTTTGATAATAAGCCAGCCGTTATTAGGCTGAGTTTACTGTTAATCCAATCAATTATGGCTGATTATACGTAACTCAGCCGTAACTACCTCCCATAAGTCAGTCGTAAATTTAATAAACTCAGCCAGCCAATGATCATTAACTCAGCCGTAAAAACATAACTCAGCCTGAAAAACATAACTCAGTCGTGACTTAACTATAAACTTCTGTTTGAAAGTCAGCCGTTATCTCATAACTCAGCCCAATTTTTTTTTATCATCCATCACTAACGACTGACTTATGTTCCTAAGTCAGCCTATATATCATAAATCAGCCGCGTTGTTTAACTCAGCCGCAACATATCCATAATTCAACCGTCAATATTGCCCTAGCACTTTACCGCTGAGTTCAATAATACACGCTAGCGATGTCCTATGTGGTGCCTGTTTTATGCTTATGGCTATGACATTTTTGTAAATACATTTTTGTCACAGCGTAATAAAAAAAAGTTTTATATGATTATGGTAATACGTCCTAATTTGTGATGTTTAAGTTAACTTCTCTAAATCAAAAACAATCAAATTCCAAGAGAACTCTGAAAGAGTTCCTCTCTTTTCTCCAACAAAAGTGAAAACCTAAATAATAAAATAGAAAGCACAGCCTAAGGAATGGCTTAGAAAACACATAAATTGAGTTTTGGGTCGGCCAGGGATTCTGCTAATTTTTGGTGACTTTTGGGCCTTAGTCGGTCTTAAAATATACTTGTCTTGCCTTCTGGCATCACCGTCGATTGACACAAAGGCTGTGTTGTCGATCGTCAGTCTTTCATCTTCTTGACAGCTTCCTCTCGCGAGGCAGAAATACTACTCTTCAGTAAAACAGGTTTAACTTTAGATATAACCGTCATATAGATCTAAAACCTGTGGCATTAGAAATATAACTCAAAGATCTATCTTGTGTCAAAATAGCATCTCAATCTCCCCGTGGGAAGGTCTCCCTCCATAGATAAACTTTCTGAGGCATTCGTGCAGTTCTACACCTTAAAAGGCTCCAAAATCACCAGCGCTCTCTGAAACGTACCTTAACCTGACAACACTCTAAAACATACTTCAAACTCATATAATAGATTCTACAAAGCACATATACCATGGGCTAAAAGAGGTAAAATCAATGGTATATCAACTCCCCCAGAGTTACCCTTTTCCTTGTCCTCAAGTAAAATATAGAGTAGTCATGTGAAAGAGGTTTGAAAACGCAAGGACTCACACAATTTTTAAACTTACTACCATCACCTCTGAAATATTGCAAGCCACATCAAATAAATCCTAAGCATATAGGTACTTTATATATCATATCCTAACTTAGCAATCAAATCCATCTAACAAACAACTTGGCCAATATTGTCTAACTAACCCCTCTACTAACCTCATTTACTAAATATAAAAAGGTGCAAGCTTTACCTTGGGAGTATCGATCAAAGGACACATGGATTCTTACTCAAACAAATATTTGAACATACGTAGTCTTCTATGATCCCTTTATTCCATCTTTCTCTCTTCTTTGAATCTTTTTATCTCAATTCTAGTGAATAGTGATGTTGATGGAGTCCATCTTGTTCACTTTTCTTTCGATATTCCTCTTTCTTTTTCTCTTTTTTTTTTTTTACAAAGTGTATGCAAATAGTGGGGTCACATGTAATTTAGCTACCCTCGCTTCCACAATGTGTGATCATTCCTTTCTGATTTAGAATAATGCGGTCATAGAAACTTTTCCTATCCCTCTGCATCTTTCAAGAAATCATCTCAATATTTTATTTTTCTAGATGCCAAAGAGAGAGAAAGAGAGAAGGGAACCAGAAACACACATACATTTACCTTCCAGACTTGAAGGAGGAATCCGATCTAGTGTATACGAAGCCCCAAAACAAGCAAAGTAAGTTCAGTTAGGTTGGAGGTCAACTTTAGTTCCTTCAAACATTCTCAGAAAGTGTGGATATGACTGGCAGGTGATCCACTTTGGTATCTTTGGTACACTATGGAGTCAATAAATCTAAGAATGATGCTTGAAAATGGTTAGATAATAAGTAAAATTGAAAAAATTCATCATCCCCTACTTGACTCAATAAAAACACATAAAATAAACTCAAAAGAAAATACAACATCAGTAGAAACCTCCCCAAACTTAAACAACACTGTCCCTAGTGTTATCTAGTCTAAGATTGGTGGGAAAAATAAATCATAGGTAAAAAATTTAACAAGGAAAAATGGTATACCTGCTCGATGATGGTGAGTGTCGATTGATACAGTGGAGTGGTGATCGACCGATGTTCGTGATGGTTCATTGATCGACATTGATCAGCTATGGTCGATACTGATGCAGAACTCTTCTTCCTCTAACCTTTTTTTGATGAAAAATATTGTGGCTACAGATTCGATTGATGCTGCTACAGTGTCGTTGCTCCGTTCTGCTACAGTGTTGTCGCTCATGGCTGCAGTTGACTGAGACAGATGGATGCATTCCCATAGAGAGTGTGAGAAATAATCTTTCAGAGTATGAACACATCTCAGTATTCGCTATTTTATCCATAAAAACTATGATGTGTTTTCTGGGATCTTGGTGAGTAAGACCTTGAAAATGGTGCTATCCTAACCAATTATTCCAGTCGGGGTGCAGCTCAAAGTTATCCTCCTCAGAAACAGCAATTGCATCAGAGATTACAGCCTCATGTGTTACAATACTCAGAATGAGCACCTCGACCTTCTTTGTCTCCTTGCAAGTAAGGTCGATTGACGACAAGGTGTTAGTGTCGATCGATACTTAATTTACGCTGTGGATCGATGCTGCATAGAGGGTGTTGATCGATACTTCCCACGTATACTTACGGATCGTGCGTGAATCATATGGCTCCTTCTTTTAAGAAACCAAAAAGCTCTTCTCGTTGCTTCATGGTACTGAGATGTATGTACCTGAAACAAATTTTTTTTTTGTAAATAAACTTAAATAGAAAAAACCTAGATTAAATCAAATAAATTGAGTCTAATGGCGATCCAATGCTCCCCGGGAACGCCACCAAATTTGACATAACTCAAGTTACCCTGTTGAGCAATTTTACTCTCTCAAATAAGATGTTTAGTTGTAGTATTAGGATCGAATCCACATGGAGTGTGTGCACACAATAAATTCAAAACAGTCACGATTAAGGTAGGAAAATAATTATGAAAGTAGTAAACATGTTGAACAAGACAGTTGTTCAGTTGGTTGATTGGTTGGATTGTAAAAAATAAGATAAAGCATGCTAGATCTAGGGTTTCAGGCAATTAGAATTATAGAGATATAAATGCTAAGGGTATGTGAATGGCAATCCTAGAAATCGATGTATAATGCAAAAGACAACCAACTCTCGCTTTGAGACTAATCTATTTACTAAGTCCAGTGTTTCAGCTATCACTTGTCAAAACAGATAGAGCATTGATCGGAGCTATGTAGTGAGCGTCGATCGATGCTGCTTTAGGCAAGACTTACCAAGCTGATCACTTTGCTCACTAGTTGTACAAAATCAGTTGTCGCATGTTTCTAGCAATCCAAGCTCAAGAGAATATATTGTGGTGAAGAACCTACTGTCATAGTTTTCTACAATCCTAAGATTAAGGTTCTAGTTAGCTATTTTAGAACACAAGCATTAATTCCAATTCTAATGATGGATTTCTTTTAAATTCACCCTAGCAATTCTATAGTTTTGGATAATCTATCAAAACCCTAATTAACCTTAAACCTAGCAAGGGTCTACTCAAACATGATAGTTGTCACAAAAAATTATAGATGAATAGATATAAAATAATAAATCAAAACCAATGGCGTTCTAAGAGGACTCTGAAGGAGTTCCTCTCTTCTCTCCAACCTAAGAGAAAACCTAAATTAATAGAATGGGAAGCATATCCTAAACAATGGCTTAGAAAACACATAAATATGGTTTTGGGTCGGCTAGGGCTTTCTGGTAATTTGTGGTGACTTCATGACTTTAGTCGATCTTGAAATATACTCGGATCATGTTCTGGCATCACCGTCGATCAACACCAAGACTGTGTTGTCGATGGACAGTCTTTCATCTCCTCGACAACTTTCTCTCGCGAGGCAGACTGACCACTGTTCAGTAAAACAGCCATTACTTTAGATCTAACCGTCAGATGGATCTAAAACCGGTGGCATTGGAAAACAAACTTAAAGTTATACGTCATGTCAAAATATCAGATAAATCTCGCAGTGTGATAGTCTCCATCTATAGCTAAACTTCTGATGCATATGTGCAGTTATGCACCTCAAAACGCTCCAAAATCACCAAAGTTCTCCAATATGTACCTTAACCTGAAAACACTCTAAAACATACTCCAAACCCATATAATTGACTCAATAAAGCATATATACCATGGTCTAAAAGATGTAAAATCTATGGTATATCAGCTAGCTCGATTAGGAAATCAGCTAGGACTTGCGACTTTGCTGATCTTCGGTTCTTGTAGGTGATATTGTGCTCGCTGATATCGATCGCCACTTCGACAGCCGACCTGATTGGTTGGTGTTCTGCACTACCGTTTGGAGGTGTTGATTAGTCAGGATATCAATAGAGTGAGATTAGAAATACGGTAAGAGTTTCCTCGCTGGAGTAACAACAGCCAAAGCCATCTTCTCGAGAGTCGGGTAACACATTTCCAGATAGGTCATGTGTTTGCTTGTATAAAAGATAATTTGTGCTCTCCTTAGTTCTCTTTGACGAGGACGCTTTTTACCTCCATAGAAGATACTGCGATATACAGGGAGACAATGTCGCTTTGGTCGGGTTTGGACAACACTAGCGGCATCGTCAAGTACTGCTTCAGCTGACTGAACACTTCCTCGCACTTCTCATCCCATACAAACTTTTTGTTCCTGCATAGGAGATCCTATTAGGGAAAAATTTGTCCGTTGATCGAGAGATGAAGGGATTAAGCGCTTCTCCTCGGCCAGTCTTGCGTTGGCCCTCCCTGTTGTTCTTTGGGATGGACATGTTGAGAATTGTGGAGATTTACTTTGGGTTGGCCTCGATTCCTCTCTGCATCATTATTTAACCAAGGAATTCCCCAGACATGACGCCAAACGTGTACTTAGCCAGGTTCAGCTTCATACCCTACTCGTTCAACGTCTTGAAGCATTCTTCTAAATTGTTGAGATGACTGGTAGTGCGCAATGACTTGACGAGCATATCGTCAATGTAGATTTCCATTGTAACCCCGAGCTTATCAGTGAACATCTTGTTGATGAGCTACTAACAAACAGCATGACCTTGTAACAGTAAGTTCCTCGGTTTGTTATGAATGTAGTTTTTTCTTGGTCTTCTGGGTGCATCATAATCTGATTGTAGCAGAGAATGTGTCCATGAATGTTAGTAGCTCATTCCCAGCTGTCGATTCCACCAGTCGATCAATGTGTGGGAGAGGGAAGCTGTCCTTCGGGCACGCCTTGTTAAGATTGGTGAAATTGACACACACACCATTTATTGTTCTTCCTATTGACAACGACCGGGTTGGCAAGCCATTCCAGGTACCGTATCTCGGTGATTGATCCGGCAGCGAGCAACTGATTGACTTCTTCATCGACTGCTTTTGATCTTTCGAGACCCATCTTCCTCCTTTTTTTCCTTATCGGTGTGAAGGTAGGATCGACGTTTAGGTCATTCATCGCGATGGCTGGGTCTATTCCCTTCATGTCTACAGTAGTACAAGCAAAGGTTTAGAGGTTATCCTTGAAAAAGAGATTATTCTTTCCTGCAAAGTGTCGACCAAGTAGGCTTCGACTCGGATCGTCCTACTCGGGTATGTGTCATTGATGCCAACTTCAAGAACATCCTCCATTTGTAGGTATATCTTGTGGATCTTCTTCGCAAAATAATTGATGTGGGACGTTGATTTTTGTAGTTTCATTGCGGCAACCAAGAGTTCACGCGCGGCTTGTTGGTCTCCTTAGAGCGTGCAAATATGTCTGTCTCTAGCGGGAAACTTGATGCATTGATGATAAGTCGATGGAATCACTTTCATCGAGTGTATCCATTGTGTGCCAAGGATGACGTTTTATGGTTCTTTTGTATTCATTATGAAAAACTTCCATGTCCAAGTAACTCCACATGCGTAGACTTGGAGACGTATCGTGCCTTGGATTACCTCGGAGGCTCCATTGAAACCAGTTAGTGATCGGGTCGATAGCTTCGTATCTCAACGATCAACTCACATCTTATCGAGCGTGCCTTAGAAGATAAGATCAACCTAGCTTCATGTGTCAATCAGAACCTTTGTGATTTCACATTCCCCGATATCAAGCTCTATAAGGAGGGGATCGTTGTGTTGTGTGTGCATGCCTATGGCATCCTCAGCCGAGAAAGTGATATGTGGATCATTCTCTAGCTTAGAGGGCAATTTTTGTGCGGTCCTCTTCTATCTTCAGAAGTTTTTGACTGTCCAGATCTAGTCTGCGCACAGGGGAGAACCACCCATAAAAACATTCAGTTGAAGCTGACGTTTTGTCTGCCTTAATTGTATCTGAAACCGCAGGTCCTCGGTGTTCAACTGATTGGGTTCTCTTTCATGCCGGGCAGTCTTTAATCTGTTGAGTTTGTTCCTCAGGTCATCAATCTTAGAGTTGAGCTTGTCTCATTGATCTGTGATTTCAAGGTTGGTCATGTGCTTGTTCTCTGACTCGGGGCAAGCATAAAGGATCCAACTTTATCAACTTTGAGTTGTTGATCATAGCCGCAACTCTGCTACGTTTCCAAAATTGCTTCTTGGTCTTGTCAGTTTGTGGGAAAGTAAATTGCATAGATCTCGGGGCTGTGATTCTTTGCTGGAAGACGTCTCTGGTCCAGAAAAGATTACGTTCTTATGTTCCTTGGTTGTTCCTCGCCGGAAGGGGCATCATCACGGTCCCAAGGAGCGGTTTCTTCATCGTTTGGTCGGGATTCATCCTGTGCGGCCTTGCCATGGGACCTCTGAAGCTTCTTATATTTTTTCTTGCTCCAGCTCTTGTTGTTATTTGGGTTTGGCTTGGATTGCTTGGTGTTTGCATTGCCGCTGTTGAAATCCACCAATAAAGCTTTTTGGAGCTGCTTGCATTCCTTTGTGTCATGACCCTTGACCTTGTGGTACGAACATAATTTATACAGGTCAAGGGAAATGGAGGAATCGTCAGGGGGCTGTGGTTTTCTCATGGATGTTAGATTCCTAAGTATTCCAGCCTTTTCCCGAACGACCACTACCCAGCAGGGTTGATCACCCTCGGCTACGGCATAGACAAAGCCTTTGTTTATGTCAGTTTTGTCGTCCAAGGAATTTGACGTGGTTCTTGACGAGTTTCAGCGGTCTTCATTGTAGCCTGGTTTAAGGCGTTTTACTTGCTGAGGATTGATTGGGTATTTTGTCCTTCCGGATGAAATTGTTGGACCGGACAATATCGCCTTGGAGAGAGGTCGTGGGGCGTATGTATATGTCGTCACAAAACTCTGAGTACACTATGTAGATCATTGACGGCTATGTGGTCGGGGATGTTCACTTTGGACACTACAACTTTGAATTTTTTCCATGAAATCACGCAGATTCTGGCCAGAGATTTTGGACATTTTCCACAAGTTGGAAGCAGTTCTTCATGAAGAGTAAGCAATATATAATGTTTGAGGAAAGCTCTTGACAGATAGGGGAAACTATCAATAGAGTTTTTGACTAGCCTGAAAAACCAAGTAAAGGCCGGTTTGGTGAGGATTTTGACAAAAAGTTGGCAAAGCCGGCGTCTTTCTCTTTGTCGGTAAAATTAGCTCGCCCCATCACTATTTAGTTTTGGTCATATGGTCGGTGGGGTCGAAATCACCAGAGTAGGTCCGAAGGCAGAATTTGTCCGTAGATCAGAGCTTCAGGTCACTGATTCACTTTAAAAAGTGGGTTTTGAGCGTTGCGGCGAGGACGCGATTGATCTTGGAGTGGATGTTCTGCAACAAAAGCTTAAGCTCAGAAATTTCATGAACAGTCGTTGGATCTATGTCACCGGAAACGTGTTCGGCACCAGAGCTATCTAGGTTTGCGGTGTTAGTCATTTGCTCGTCAATGCCGGCCACTGGGTTTGTGTTGAAAAGTTTTTTTTCGATCGGTGAGGGGCGGCTGACATCACCGACTAGAGGTGCAATGGCGGCAGCTAAACCTTTGAGACGTTCTTTCATAGCTTTCTGGACTTCCTCTTGGTGAGCGAATCGCGCCATGATGGTCTCCATGAGATCTGCCATGGTCAGCGCTGCTGCAACTGGAGTAGGCTCTTGGTCACTGCTGGAAATCAACTCGTCGGGAGTCATGTTTTTTTTTTTATTAACACTACTTTCACTACAAGAAAAATGTCCATTCTTAGCGGAAGGAAACAGCTATCGTATGCTTTTGTTAGCATTAGTGAAAGCGCTATGTCTTCCCCAGCTATCTTAGGTCCCCCTATATTATAACATTTACGTAACAGCTATTGTTGTTTCACATTACGATAGTTTTTTCGCAGTTTGCTATTAGTTATGTATGTTTATAATAGCGTGAATATTCAATGCTATATAATATATTTAGATAGCTTATTTTACGAGCTGTTATATAGTTTGTAATTATACTTTTTTGTTTTATGGTAAGTTATATGATAGCTTTTTTAGACATGCTATTATGCATTTTCGTAGCAGTCTTTGTTGTGTCATAAAATATATTGTTATGGCATGATTTGTCTGTTACGGATTAGTTATATATTCAATCTCAGAACCTGCCACATTCATTGATAGAAAACATAGTGCCAAAATACAACATCCGATACAATACCATTCAGCCCACACCAACAAACCCAAAGCATAATACCATTCAGTCTACAACAACATAACCCAAAGCACAAGTCTTAAACGAAACTAGAAAGAAATAACATAGAAGTAGTATAGTAGTACAATAGACCTGATGATAGTAATCTTAACACAAGATGACTTTCTCCTTTGGCCATGCAATGCATGTTCCAATTGCGTCACCCAAACACTCAATTTCAGAAGATGGACGTCAAACCTCTGCCAAAGTAACCTTCACCACATCGACCCAAACTTTAACTGCAAAAAGGAAACAAAGTGTACTGAGTCTTCTGGTTTATCCGAACCCCACCGTCCTTCTGCAACCACATGATTTTTCCCACCGATGGACATCAACTTGCACTTCTGATTCTCTTTGGCATCATTTTGACAAAGACGCTACAATGATTGTAAGACATACAGTTTATGGCAATGAATGATATAACAACTAACAAACATAAATTTAGACCATAAACTACAAACTTTACCTAAGATCTTCGAACATGAGAGGCAGCTTGAGTATTCTTAGCTTTAGGAGAAAGTGAGTGGACTGGAGATTTAGAACCTGGTGATGTTGCCGCACATGAAGCTGCAGATGGAGATTTCTTTGTAGCAGATTCTGATACATGTTTGACTGCAGCCGACGCTGTTGGAGATGTACATCATGGTGAATCTATGGTGCTTTCAAACACACACTTATCGGCTGGCCATGCTACAAAATGCTTCACTGAATCACGAATGTATGTCATCTCCGGTCTAGGTCTCCATAGAAATGTTTCAGGTTCGTGTACCACATCCAAAACTACTTTGACTGCATTTGGTCCAAGAGGAAGACAATCAACCAACGCTTTTGGCTCTTTACACTGCCAACTGCCTTCAGCAACAACTTTGTCAGTAGTTGACCATGGTGATAGGAGTTTGCATTTGTTCATAGAATAAGGCGTTGGGCTCTACAAACACATTCCAAAAACAAAGCACCAATTTGTTAATCACAACCACTCGATACCAACAACAAAGAAAAATGAAAATACATGCTTCTGATCAATTAGATATCTTACCCTAAGAGGAATGTCCTCAGAATACATCCCCTGGTCAGTAGAAACGCATTTATTGACAGGCCATGCAATCATTTCGCCAACTGCATGCTCAACATTGTACATACCCGTTGCAGGCCTCCAAAGAAATGCATCTGATTTGATTGCAGATTCCACCAATACTTTAACAGCAAGAGGGCCTAAGGGGATGTCATTCACAAAGTCATCTGGTTCAGATGAAAAAATTCGGCCCTCAACAACGTTTTCATCAGAACCAGACCAATCAACCAACATACACTTTGGCTGTGATCTTTTATTAACACTCTACACAAACATATTTCATAAGATGTCAGTTGTTTCTAAAGCCTATAACATTGAGGAAAATTAATGTAAATTACTAATTAATGTAAATTACTTACTTTTGCTCTTGCAGTTGCTGAGTTTTCACCGACTTCAGGTTCTTGCTGAAAAATTAAATCATATAAGAAATCAGACTACGACTGTAAGAATATTGATATGTTTATTATCACTAACCTGTCTCCTCATTCTAGCAATTTCAGACTCCAACTCATTAACCTTGTGAAGCAAATGATATTGCTTGTCTTCCCTTTCAGCCATAAACTGTTTCTTCACTTGAAAACAAGCTAATTTCGTCTTCCCTATGTTTCTACCCATTGCCCTCAAATGACCAGGATTATCAGGTTCTAAAAGTGCTGACAGCGGATCAAGACTTGTGTTTGTTGAATTAGAATGAGCCTCACTACCAACGAGCTCAGCTACCTTTTTCTGCGAAGAAAAATACATTTTAAGATTCATATACTAATTCTTTTGAAGAAAACCTAAAATAATACTTACAAACTTCTCAGCGGCTATCATATTGACGGTTGTACCATCCTTTTTGGTCTGTGACTTGACCCACACTTTAAGCCTACTCACTTTAGATGGTTCACCACTCGGTTGTTTCTGATAAAGACAAAGAAACATATGTGAAAAAGGTGGCTAGTGAAGAAAATAGTTAAGAGTTTTTGTGAAGAATTGGTACCATATCTTCCGCAGCCTAACCATTCCTCTACGGCTACAAGTGTGAGGTATTTGGTTGCTCCTCCTCTCCTTGTATTTCTCACTCACAGCCTAACATAGAGAGAGTTAAAAATACAAAATCATATGTAGAAAAGCTAGTAAATTTAAATACTTTACTTGAAAGGCAAGACTAGTTTTGATTCTCACAAATTTTTGCCATTCAGCTGGATTAACATTCTTTGGTCTAAGATTCATCCTCTGCTGGTTAGTATCTTTACCCCTTAATTGTGTCACAAGTCTTGATTTTGATGCCCTCCATAGACATCCCATCTGCCTCAATACAGCATTCTTTTGATACTCTTCATCAAACTCGAACCTTGCCTACAAATACTTACCAAATGAATCACATATACCAAAAGTATGAACTGTCAAAAATTAATAGAGAAAGTTACCTGAACAGATTTCCAAAGAACCGTCTTAACCTCCTCACTGATTTTCCTCCAATCATCAAATGTTACAGGTACATGCTCCCTCACTAATGGTCCCAAGTATGAAGACAGCTTCACTGATCCTTCACCAACAGCATCTCCAAATTCATTAAACTCCACTCTTTCTCGAGTGTTTGGATCTTTGGCGATGTGCTTCATCTTCGTTGGTCCTCGGTGTTTCTTCTTCTTAGGTTGAACTTCATTCAATTCCAACTCTGCTTGAGGCTCTTCCTGCTCTTTAGCTGCATTTGGCCCTTCCTCCTCTTCACTCTTATCAGCCCCTTCAGGTTCTTGTTGGTCGTTATCCTCTTCAGACTCCTAAACCTTTTCAGACCCATGCTCCACCTGCTCTACCTGCTCCTCTTGCTCATTCTGCTCCTCCTGCTCTACCTGCTCCTCTTGCACATTCTGCTCCTCCTGTCCCTCATGCTCATTCTGCTGCTGTTGGCTTTCCAGAGTACAAATAAATTCCACTTCTTCGTCCTCATTTTTCTTCTTACTGCCCTTCTTCGTGACCTTTGTGCTCTTCTTTGGACGTCCCATTTAATTCATCTGACACAAATTACAATCCTAACTATGAAGCTACATCAGAGAACACAAAATGCAAACACATCAAAACACAAAAGACTCAAACATGCAGCAGAGAAGGCAAACATTACACAAAAAAACAATCACATAGGACCGACATCACACAAAGACATCTATCACACATATATGCCTTCACAGTCAACTCTGGCATTATGAGCTTCTTCAAAATCAACTTCCATGTTAATAGTTGATGGCAGTGGTCCAATATCTGCGTTGACATCTTCTTTGTCTTTTTCACTATATCTTCTTGATGGACCTTTTAGTACAACATACCAGCTCGAGGTGTCATCCTCCCTTGAGTAAAACACTTGTTTTGCCTGCGAAGCTAAAATGTAGGGATCTTGCTGTCGATAGTTGGGTCAAGTGTCTCGGTGAAGGATTGTCGTTTTTCAATACATATACAAGAAGAGGTTTCCGTGCGAGAAGTACATGCATAACAAATAGAACAGGCTGAAGAGGCAGAACAGGTAGCTCGCAATTACCGACCATTGAAGAGGCTCCACTTCCACTAAACTGTGAGTTTTTAGGAAGAGCATTAAAACAGGGATATCAGCTAAAGAGAGTTGGAAAGAATTTGGAAAATTTTAAGAAAAGGTTGGCCCTGTGGCGTTTGTCAAAGAATCCCATAAAGAATAAAGAAGTGAAGAAAAACTTCAAGGTGATTGTGGATCTTGCAACATTTGAAATTTGATGTTGCTGGTTGTTTTTTATTTGTCAGTGTTTCACAATTTGCTCATGCTGGTTTAAGAAATTTTTAATTACAACATAAACTTTAACACAAACACAAGTCTTAAGAAACACATAAATTCATACAAGTCTTAACAAACAAATCCTTGTATTATCCGAAAACAAGTTAATATAGACAAGTCTTGACAATACCATAAAATCTAAGAAAATGTTAACCATGACCATAGACAAGTCTTAACAAATACATAAGATCATACAAGTCTTAACAAACAAAGTTTTAGGAAACGAATATTACAAAGAGAAGTTTATCTCATGGACGGTTCATAATCTCCTTAAGCTTTGCAATCTCTTCAGCCATCTCATTCGCACGCTTCCTTGAGTGCTGAACCTCTTCCTGGACATCAAAAACCCATGGTTGACAAAAATGGAGGCCATTGTTCTGCAAGTAAAACCCAAAAACTCTCAGATAATTTCACACAGCTTAACATAATGCAATGAAAACCAAAAATTACCTTAAAGTCCTTGCATGAAAAGTATCCACTCCCAGAAAAAGTATCAAAATCTGTTGGATACTGAATTCTGAGGATCTCAATTCGGAGAGACGTATTTGATGATTCGTCCCCCACATGGGCAACATCTTGGAATCCTGAAGTGGGCATCGGCTACAGACCCAAGCATATCATTGTGTTCCTTCATCTTCTATATCTCCTACTTTCTCAGTTTCTCCTCGTATGGATCCATGAATGAGTTCATAAAGTGAGACGAGTCTTGATCAATAAAAATGGGGGGAGAGAGAGAGAGAGAGAGATTGGAGGCTAAAGACTACAATAAAACTGATACTTTCTGGTCCCTACTGGCTATTTCACCAAATGGATAAAGCCTAAAGCCTATCATAAAACGGAGAACCTCTAAGTGCGCCATCATTTGTCGTCCGAGTCCTCTGAGATAGCAACATCTCTCTTATGTTCAAATGGTGCAAGGAGCAGAAGCCCCTCCCCCTTGACCGGAGTGTGAGACGCTCCTTTCTACGAGCCATGTTTCTTCTGTGAGTGGGTCCTTTGACATGATCCGACTACATGTGTGAAGGGATATGATCCGGAACATTAAAAATCTGAGTATCTGATGGCCCGACACCCCCTCCGCTGTATCAGCAATTATAGGGGTCTCTCCTCCCATCTTGACCACCATAGGTGCCGGTGCTGAAGACCCCGAGGCGTCATCAAAAATAATCGTCTCATCACTCATGGCTATCTCGTTCCCAGCCTTCTGGCGAAAGGTAAGCCTACGAGAAGAGTTGCGCACTAACGGCTGAGATTGATTCCACGACCTCGACTCATCTGCATATTCCTGAGCAGCTTGAGCAGCCCACTTACAAACAACCAAGTAAGAACAGTGGTCAGCAGAATCTTATATATAAAAAAATGATGATACTCAAATAATAACCTCGAGGCTGGGCCGATCAAGGACTGGAGGCACGAGGTGGAGACAGAACCACCGGCAAACATTGAGCGGGAGCCTTAAGTGAATCCAGAACTCTCACTCTACTGAAAGAAGGCCAATTAACAGTTTCACCATGAAGGCGGTGAACCAGGGAATGGAGACAATCTGATAAAGGCTCAGACCCAGAAGTGACGGAAACTGTCATTCAAATTGAAGATAACCGAGTATGATTGAAGTCACCTATCGAGGTTTCGTTCACCTCAAAAAATAAATACTTGTTCCAACAATTATCTCTCCTAGGAATTTTTGTGAGAATTTCGCAATTGTCGCGAGGAGAAAAGTAGAAGGTACCTTTAAAACCAGGATTCATCTTCGTAGAACAGATGTTAATTACGTGAAGAACATTCAAGGGAACCCCAATTTCCCGTGAAAGCACCAAGAGACCCATAACATCGCGAACTAGGTTTGGGGTTATCTTAGGAAAAACTATCTTAAGTCGACAAACTTCCTCAAGAAAAATCATTGGAATAGGGAAATTTAGACTGCACTTCTCGAACAAAACCGCATAAGTGCAAAGGAATCCAGGCAAAACCCGTTAAGGAGACTCGGTTTCCGTCGGAGCCAACAGTTATATTTCATTAAGAACATTGAAGGATTGAAGAAAAGTAATCAAAGCATCTTCAGTTATCTTCGATCAAATCTGAGGACCAAAGGGCTCTTGTTCCTGAACTTTAATAGTTGCATGCCTTGCCATCAGGATGTAACAAAGCTAGGAAGATAGAAGTTGATAACTTTCGAGAAAATGATTAAGAAGAAGATATATGCTCTCGTAGACAAACGATATTGGAGTAAAAATAAGGCAGACAAAAACCTAAGCATCACTGCAGTTATAAGGAACATGAGAACTCGCACCGTCTGAAAATCTCGAAAAGGTATTATCTAATATTCGGCAACTCAAGGCGAGCTTTTCAGTCTCAATAACCGTTCGTAAATAACACGGTCCGTGTAGCCCAGAGTCTCGTCAAATCTGATCTGTCAACATGAATGATGTGATGCAAAAAAGGTAAATGGCTTTTGTATCCTTCACAACATGAAATAAAAATTTGCGGCGAAAAACTGCCTCGAAGGAAACACTGCTGATTTATAACCGTCTAGTGAAGGAGTAATCATTGTTTATCTAACAAATAAAATCAAAGCGTGCGAGAGAAGTGAGTTTTGTAAAAAAAAAAACAAGAACAGTTAATCTCGAGCCATTCAGTGAAAATCATTACTCATCTGATAGACGAGATAGAAGCAGCGCCTTTACTGTCTCCGCCCATTAATCGATCATGTGTCGCATAATGGATTGGAGGCATCAGTTGGAGCAAGATTTATCACATAAATTCGGCCTAGAACATGCCCAATTACAATGGAATGAATTGACATTGAAGACATGATCTATCAGTAAAGCCCTGCTATTCTGGCCCAAAAGGGATACCTCATAGCTGAGTTAGTGTGCTCCGAGTAGACGGATAACGCCTAATACTAATTAACTTTTCTGTCAATATGTTATAAAACAGGCCGAGATCCCGAAGCAAGGCACGTCACATGTGCCATAGATACATGGAGTAGTTGGAGCGAACTGATCAGTATAAAAGAAAAAGCTGAGACCATTATTCTTCATGCACCATTTGACTTACCTACTCGAGATCCATATTACTCTATCACTATTGTATTCTCTTGTTCTTTGTTCTTTGTATTCATCTATTTTATTAAACCATGATCATATGACTTATTGATAAATGTTATGTCCAACTATTTATTCTCTTTATTTAAGGATTCACTTATTATTCTCTTTATATAACTGTATCTAATTATATTTAAACACAATCCACGTTATAACTGTCTTTGCCAAAAAATAGTTTCCACTTTCTTTTTTTTTTTACTTATCATGATTGGGTTTTTTTTTTTTGCTAAAAGACTTATCACGATTTTTATGATCATCAATAAATATCTCAGTAACAAACAAAAGTTTTGCCCACGAAAAAGAGGTTCAGAACAATGAACAGGATGAAAAGAGGAAGATATAAATTTGTATGAATTTAAGTTGAGTTTATGTTCGGTGGTCGAGCACCGTGGCGATTGGCGAATTGACTTAACTCGGCCATTTAATCGGATCTGTGAAAAATCTTTGTTTTCTTTTTAGTTTATGAAAGAAACATATGACAGATATGAGTAAGAAATTGATGAAAATAAGTGAATTAGATGATGAAAATATGAAGGTGGTCGCTATTATAGGAAAAGAATCGCAGAGCATAGTGAAGAAGATGACAAGTAGATTACTACAATTTTGGAAAAGGCCTCATACCATCTTTAAGTTAAACATTTTTTTTTAAATTACGCTTAAAATAATGTTTCAAAATTAAATTTTAATTCAAAATCTTAAATAGGTTTAAATAGGTAGATGTAATAATATAATTGTCAATAATCTAAATGGATAATCCTTTTACATCTTAAAAATAAATTAGTTTATATATACTTTGGTCGGTTATATGGACGGGTTAGATACTTAACAACTTAAAAAATATTTTAACCTACGTGTGGTATTATTTATTCTAATTAAAAAATATTTAGGTTGACAAATAATTACAAATATTTTAGCAATTATTATGCAGTGAAGTGATTGAGATTAAGCATGAGTAATTGGGTATCCACTCAAATACAAGTTGGTTCTTTTGAATATCATTTTTTGTTTTTTTGAAAAAGAATATATTCCTGTACTATAAAAAAATGGATTGTGTTCGTGTCAGGTCATCATAGATATGGGTAGGTACGGTTCTATATAATATATACATATATCTACTATATATATATGTGTTATATCAGGTTATGGTTTGGTTATTTTTAACCGAAACTATTTGATTCAGTTATATATTTTATATCCAATTTTCCAAAATAATATATACATATATACATATAATATATATACATATATACATATAATATATATATACATATATATATATATATATTCATTTCGGTTTTGGTGTTGATTGAAGTTTGGTATCGGTTTTCCAAATATAACAATCGTGTATATATATTGAGTCTAATCAGGGTTTGGGATTCTGATTTTTGAGTCAGTTCCAGAATAATACCTAACTAGGTTTTGATCCGCACTTTTAAAGCGTGAGTTTATTTATGGAACATGCCAAATTTATTTGAAATAAATTAGTATTTTTAATATATATCTACATTTAAATGTTACATAGAAAACATTATACATGTGAAAATTACTATATGTTTAATGTTCTAATCAAAATAATTTTGATTATAGAATACATTATCAGATTTTAGAATGATATGCAAATTTAGGCAATGAGTCTTAAAAATATAATCAGGCTTGAATAAAATCAGGGTCTAATTTTTGCATATACTAATATTTTTGAGTTATTAATGTAATTAGTTGATAATATATGCACCATAAAAAATGATCTGGAGCTGACTCAAAATCAGTATTCCAAACCCTGATAGGACCCATTATATATACACGATTGCTATATTCAAAAAACCGATACCAAACTCCGACCAACACCAAAACCCAAATGAGTATATATATATATTAGATATTATTTTGGATAACTTTGGAAATTGGATATAAAATATATAACCATCAGATAATTTCTGTTAAAA
The DNA here is from genome assembly GCA_012274485.2 of Sinapis alba. Classification (NCBI taxonomy): domain Eukaryota; kingdom Viridiplantae; phylum Streptophyta; class Magnoliopsida; order Brassicales; family Brassicaceae; genus Sinapis; species Sinapis alba. The sequence continues at coordinate 277,247 of MU105585.1, forward strand.
ATAACCAAACCAAAACCTGATATAACGGATATCTAAAACATTTCATGTCTTTTATACGAAAACCATACTTACCCAGATCTATGATGACCCGACTCGGACCCGATCTATTTTTAAAGTTGTTAGGTATCTAAACCCGTCGATATAGCCGATCAAAGTATATATAAACTCACCTATTTTAAGATTTAATAGGATTATCCATTTAGATTAATGACAAATTCCATATACCCATTTTAATTTTGAAACATATTATTAAGTGTTTTCAAAAAAAATTAACTTCAAGAAGGCATGATGCTTTTTCCAAAATTACAGGACCCAAGTTTGACTCTTCATGTCGTTGTTGTTTTTTTCATTTCTTTTTAGTGAAAGGTAAAGTAGTAATCTGCCTTTCATCTTCTTCACTATACTCTGCAATTCTTCTACCCTAATATCGGCCACCTTCATATTTTCATCGTCTAATTCACTTATTTTCATCAGTTTCTTACTCATATCTATCACATGTTTTTTTCATAAGCTAAAAATAAAACGAAATTTTTTCACAGATCCGATTTAATGGCCGAGTTGGATCAATTCAACAATCGCCATGGTGCTCGACCACCAAATGTAAACTCAATGTAAATTCATACAAATTTATATCTTCCTCTTTTCATTCTGTTCATTGTTCTACAACTCTTTGTAGTGGGCAGAACTTTTGTTTGTTACTGAGATATTAATTGATGATCATAACAATCGTGGTAAGTCTTTTAGCAAAAAGAAAAAAAAACAATCGTGATAAGCCAGAAAAAAAGAGAAAGTGGAAACTTTTTTGGCAGAGAAAATAATAACGTGATTCGTTTTTAAATATAACTATATACAGTTATATAAAAAAGAATAATAAGTGACTCTTTAAATAAAGAGAATAAATAGTTGGACATAACATTTATCAATAGGTCATGATCACGTTTGAATCATGTTCGGGTGTATATATTATTAACTAATTACATTAATAACTCAAAATGTTAGTAAATGCAAGAAAGTAGACCATGATTTTATTCAAACCTGATTATATTTTTTAGACCCATTGCCTATATTTGCATATTATTCTAAAACCTGATTATGTATTCTATAATCAAAATTATTTTCGATTGGAACATTAGACATATAGTAATTTTCACACATATAATGTTTTCTTTGTAAGATTTAAATGTAAATATACAATCAAAAATATAAATTTATATCAAATTATTTGATCTGTTCCAGAAACAAATCCGTGCTTTGGAAGCAGGGATCAAAATCTAGCTGTCATTAAAATTAGTCCAGTTTGTGCAAAATACCTTAGGGATTTACTTATAAAGACCATTCTTATAGTTTCCTGAAACTTACTCTATTGATATTAAAATTCCGATTAAGGGATTTAGCTCCCACACAGACCCCTGTAAAAAGCTTTCCTTTCTTTATAATAAATTTTGATTGTACAAATTTTGGTTCTCACAAAACAGCTCCAGCTGAAGCTCTGGTGGCTGAGAATAGGTGGTGATAATTCTCGTTGATAACATCTGAAAAAAAAACTAGTCTGTTACAATTTGCTTGAACCCAGAAGTAAGATTAATGGATTGTTAGCATATAGAAAGATGTTATTTTAAAAAAAAATCTCCAATCTCTATAAAATGTTCAGAAAAATTAATATTGAATACCTTAACAACCTCAAATTTGTGGATTGGGATAGCCATTCGCTCGGATATCAATCAGTAACACACTTCTTATCCTCCCATGAAAACTTTTATCTGATTGGTTTTTCAACAACAAAAACATTTCCGTTCTTACTTGGATTAAGAAGGAACTCTCAACCCACATGATCTATTTTCCAATGTCCAAAAATAATAAACAAGTGCAATATTATCTGCATAATAGATAATTTGAATCAGTAGCTTCTAGAAAAATATTGCAAAACATGATAGAAAAACACATGTATCTGCTATGAGGTTGGGAAATTAGTTATTGTATGGATTTCGAAATTTCAAGGAATTGTGCAGCCAACACATTGTATTTGTTTTAAGAGTAAAGAAGACACAAAACCCAAGTAGATTATAATGTTGCACGATTTTAAAAAGCATCAATATATCTTTAAGTACAACCATTAAAAGTCCAACACTGTAGAAAATATATATGAAAACGAGTGAAGTTGTAATTAATTAGAAAAAAACGAAATATATGTTACAGAAGAAACTATAATGGCAACAAGAGTCACTGTTGAAACTGAGAGGTGGTTGGTGCCAGAACTTGAGGGAGACGGTGCAGTCATGACCGGAGACTCAGCCAAAGATGGTGAAGATGTCGGTGACGTGACGGAAGATGGCGAAGTCATAGGTGTTCCAGTCGATTGAGAAACTGTATCAATATTATAATTTTTAAATTATATTTCTTCACATACAATATAATATAAACAAGTTTAAAGGTGAACCTTGCTTTTCAAAAAAAAAAACTAATCTCGTTATAATGTAAGATTATACTAATATATACAAATGCAATCTAAGTGACAAATCTAAAACTTTGGTATATAAAATTCCCATTAGAATTTATGATTGCATTTACCGAAAAAGTCTAAAAACTAAACTAACAACACATAAAGTACAAAACTAAGATATGCAGAACAAAAATGAAACAGAACAAAAAATTTCAGCTTCATCTTTTTTTTACTAATATTCAGTTCTGGTTACGAGTATAATACAAAATATATAATGAAAAAAATTATAACATAATCAGATGTGCAGTTTACTTTTAATTATTGCAAATGCCAGACAAGTATTTTTCAATTATAAGTTTAGTGATCCTCAGGTTATGAAAATGATTTTATATAACAGAAAATCTAGTAAATTTACTTAAAATAAAACGTAAGATGTTAATTATTAAAGAACACAGAAAAGACTTAAATATTGGTTATGTAACATAATCGATTAATAATTTCTTTTCTTTTGAAAATTTAATCGATTAATAATTGAAGAACAAAGGTCAAAATAACTCAACAAGTACTTGATCGAAGACATACCAGGAGTTGATGCAGCCGGTGTCACCTCGTCCAGCATCGCTACACCACAATAAAAGTTAACTTCGAAAAAATGAATATACAGCGTAAGAAAACATTAGGTTCGGCCGTTCGAGGAGAAAAAAAACTCACCACAATGAGAAGCAACAATCGGGAGCTTGCAAGTCGTAGGCATGGCACGAGCTCTAGTGTTATTCACTGCAAACCCCATTGTTTTGCTACTTTCTAAACCGACACAAACACACTTAGGGTTATATTGTAAAACAGATAAGATTCCTCCACAACAAACTTTTGTGGGTTTAGTATCATTTGATCCAGGAGTAATGTACGAGAGACAATCCATCATGTCATATATAACGCTGGAGCAATCAGAATTCGACGGTCCTGGCGCTGGAGCTGCTACTGGTGAAGGAGAATTTGCCGGCTGTGATTTGTTTCGACAATGGATGGGTGCATATGATGATGATAGTAGAAGTATTAAGATGGAAAGAAGATATTGCTTCATTATTGCTATATTCTTCAAAGGTTCTTATTATCTATTGTTTTGTTTGTGTTAGGTTGGTTTTGGTATATGTGTAGACGAGGTTTATATAGAAGTGAACCCAGCGGAGAAAAAGATAAGAATTTGTTTTTGTTTGCAAGCTTTTTTCCTTTTTAGAGTTTGAAGCCCGGTTCTTTCGTTCCTTATATTTTGGGGTACAGATTATTGTTGAATAGGTGAGTAGTTTGTTATTATCTTCTAAGGATTTGATTTTTTTTTAACCACGTCGTTTTTGTTTTATGTTCGTTGAGTTAATCTTCATTTTTAAATGATTTGTAAAAGGGGCGCATATCTTTGACAAAAAGTTAGTTTTAATTTAATTTCAGATCTTCTTTTCTTGTGTTTGTCATTTTATTCTGTGTGACAACTGACGCAACATTTGCTATATTTAGGAAACCAATATAATAATTGCCAAAAGAAAACAAACCAATAATATGAAATCGTAGGAAAAAAAAAACAGATATGAAACTGATACACTCAAAATTTTCAAAAGTCGTAAAAAAAATGACTGATAAACACAAAATTGTTAATACTTGTGTTCATTAATGCTGCGTGCTTTACAAAATACTACCGTGCCCGCTTAACCAAAACCATTAGTTCTTTACAAAACGTCGGAACTTTTCCATTTCCTATCAAAGTTTGTCTAGCTTCTAAGTTAACACTCTAATGTTGAAACAAAGGCTCAAGACCCTCCACAACAACGGTCAAACACCAAGCTTGGTACATCTTCTGAATTTGTGACCGGAGAGTCAAGTCACGGTCTACCTCTTCACAAAGAACTGGATGGCGTCGCCAACTGTTGGTTCTTTCAGTGAAGCGTCAGCATGAATTGAACCGGACTCATCAGATATTGAGTCATCTGAAGAAGAAGGCGAGATTTTAGATTATGAGGACTTTCAACTTGTGCGCAAGAAACATTTATCAGGTATAAAAGATAAGCGAGGCAAGGGCCTCAACCCCATCTATTTGGAACTTGGGAAGATAGTTACAATTTTTCGAAACCTGGGAAGATTTGGATCCTTTGGCATCCATCTATCTCGGTAAATTTCATAAGTCTTCTACAGATGGTAACGTGTGAGGCCTCAATGCCAGACTCCACTGTTTTTGGATCTCCATAGTCTATGCGTCTAATTACCATGAAGACAGATAATAACTATGGGATTCTCTCGTACACACATGAAACTCTCAGGATATGGTTGGTCACCCTTGGATTGTCCGTGGGGACTTCAATCAAATGTTAGATCCAAAGGAGCACTCTACAAGCACAAATCTGAGTATTGACAAGCGTACTCGTCTCTTCAGAGAATGCCTCTTAATGGTGGATCTCTCAGACTTGAATTTCAGAGGCAATACATTCACATGGTGGAACAAAAGCAAAACCATGCCAATAGCAAAGATACTTGACCGTGTGCTCGTAAATGATCAATGGGGTAACATTTTCCATCATCTGTTGCTTATTTTGGGTCTCCGGATTTTTCCGACCACGCTCCGTCCACTGTCTCTTCAACACACTATCTCCTAAGATAAAGGCCATTCAGATTTTCAACTATCTGCTAGAAAGTAGTGAATTCTTGCCAATGATCTCGGAAAACTGGTTCTCCTTCAACGTCACTGGTTCTGCAATGCTTAGAGTCTCTCACAAGCTGGAGATGCACAAAAACCTATACGTGAGTTCAGTAGGCAAAATTTATCTGGTATCTAGAAAAGAACAAAACAGGCTCATATAACCCTTCTATCATCTCAGAAAATGACACTTGCAAATCCTTGTATTATGAATCTGGAAAATTGAGCTTGAGTGTTCTTGTAAATCACAGATTCTTTCAAAGGCTGAGGAAGTGTTTTACCTCCGGAGATCATATGTTACTTGACTTGGACTAAAGGATGCTAATACACCGTATTACCATCGCTTAGTCTCAACAAGAAAATCAACAAATCATATTCACTAGTATCACTACTTGCTTGACGACTCAGGTTCCAAAATTGAAAATCAAAATGGAATAGAGAAGCGTTGACTACTTCTCCAATTTTCTGGATGGAGCTGTAACTCCCAAGCGGTTTGAGCAATTCAATATGGACTTTGTTTGACTTCTCATGCTTGGAAGAGGAACAAAAGGGATTCTGCAAAGAGTTCACTACTCAGAAAATCAAAGAAGGGTTTTTCTCATTTCCAACAAATAAGGCAAGTGGCATGGATGTCTGGCTATACATCAGATTTTCTTAAGGCATGCTGGAGTATCATAGGGCCAGAAGTTTCTCAGGCTGTCTTAGAGTTCTTTACATCTGGGAGTCTCCTAAAGAAGTGGAACACAATAACTATGGTCTTAATCCCTAAGGTAACAAAGCTGCTACAACTGCTGGTTTTAGACCGATCTCTTGCCTCAATACAGTTTATAAGGTCATTTGCAAGCTTCTGGCGACGAGACTTAAAGCTATGCTACCTCAGGTCCGCGTTCCTACCGGGAAGGCTTGTACCGGAAAATGTTCTTCAGCAACAGTCTTGGTGCATGATTACAATGCAGTACACTCCGAGCCAAAAGAGATGCTGAAAGTGGACTTGAGAAAAGCATTTCACACTTTATGTTGGGATTTTATCTTTGGAACTCTTAAGGCTCTATCCATCCCACAAATGTTTCTAAATTGGGTGCACCAATGCATCTTCACTGCCACGTTCACTATTTCTGTCAATGGTGGATCAAGCGGTTCTTTCTCAAGTTATAATGGAATAAGGCAAGGGGACCCAATGCATCCTTACATCTTCGTCCTAGCTATGGAAGCATTCTCTAGACTGCTAATTTCGAGATATGAATCAGAACTTATTGGCTAGCACCCAAGGACATCGAACATCAAGCTTACTCACCTAATGTTTGCAGGATATGTCATAATGTTTTTTCATGAAAGTAAAACTCTCTTCATGGAATCTGAGATTTCCTTGATGACTTTGGAAACTGGTCTGGCCTTATAATGAATAGAAACAAGACTGAGTTGTACATGTCAGGACTGAACGATTCTGAATCCTTAGCCATTGCTGGCTTCGGTTTGAACTTTGGTTCACTTCTTATAAAAACTCTTGGTCTGCCATTGATGAGTAAAAATTAAGAATATCATACTACGAAACCCTACTCCATAAGATAACTATGAAATTCAGAAACTATGTCGTATGCGGGTAGACTGCTTCTTCTCAACTTTCTTGCTACCTAAAGGCTGCATCAAGAAGATTTAATATATATTATCTCGTTTACTATGGTCCAGCAATATTTATAATTTTAAAACAGCAAATATTGTGTGGAAACATGCTGTCAACCTAAGAAAGAGGGAGGCCTAGGTTTGAGGAGTTCCACTCACTGGAATAGAGTCTTGCTGCCGCATTTTATTAACTTCTTTTTCAGGTAGCAACTCTAGGTGGCTTGGTATTCCCATTACTATCTCATGAACGAGTGATTTTGGACACTTATGGAAGCACCCTAGCAATCTTGGATTTGGAAACAGCTCCTCAAGTTAAGACATGAAGCAATGCGGTTTTGCAAAGGGATCCTACATTCGGGGAAGGTGCTCAGTTTTTGGCATGATGTTTTGACACCGTTCGGACAGCTAATACAATACATTGGCCCTTCATGACTTTGCAGACTTAGAGTTCTTATAGAAGCTTTGGTATCTCAGGCGTGCTCCTCTTCGGGCTAAAAGTTGACGTCCCCGAGATCGCAGGAAACGCTCAATCTCCATATACATCTCACCACAATCACTCTGCCATCTGCCACAAACCAAGAAGACTTTTATGAATGGAAAATAGAGGGACACAACAGTTCATCCTTCTCCTCTGCTCAGACGTGGGAAGGCATGAGACCACGGAAAACTGAGAAATTGTGGGTGGAATGCGTTTGGTTTTAAGGTTCAATCCTAAAACATTCTTTTAATATGTGGTTGGATAATGCAGACATGCTTCCCACTAGAGTAAGGCTGGCTACATGGGGAATGTTAGTGCTAACAAACTGCCTACGATCAAGTTAATAAGAAACAAAAGATCACTTGATTCTACATTGTCAATATAGCAGAGAAGTTTGGAGACTCACTTTTACTCTACTGAATCCTCGTACCAGGCTCTTCACAGATTGGAATGACTTATCATGGATCAGAAGCTACACACACCTAATCCCTTTTGTTTTGCGTACATTGGCAGCCCAAACAACAATATTCACCTATTGTTAGGGTGTGTGACATGGTAGTCCACAGAGATTTATAGGATGTCATTCCTATGTTGGAGTGGTAATTGTTGTTTTATGTCACTCAGAAAAAACTAAATAACGTGTCAGCTAAAAATAATCTCCTCGCTCTCCCACTTTGGTCCAAAACAAGGGTGATTAACATGGTCGTCCACATAGCCTTATAAGGTGTCATTCCTATGTTAGAGTGGTAATTGTTGTTGTATGCAACTCTGCCAAAAATAAATAATGTGTCCAACTTAACTTCCAATACAATATACACGCTCTCTGCATATTTTCTTACATTTGAATGATACGTTCTGGTTGTCCATCAACATGTGGTTGGCAGGCAGTACTCAAATGAACCTTAGTACCCAATGCCTTCTGAAAGCTCTGCCAAAACATCAATGTGAATCTTGAGTCTTGATCACATAGAATACTCACCAGTATACCATGTAGTTTGGCTATCTCCTGAAGATTTGTTTTTTTCTTTCTAAAACACATACTTCATCAGTCATTTCAATTGCATGGAAGTGATAGTTTGGTGACTCTGTCCACAATCAGCCAATGCCATCGTTTCCTTTTCTCGTTCTTGGTAAACCAGTGACGAAATCGAAAGTAATCATATCATACTTGGATGCATCTTTTTTATCCCACTTCAATGAGAATAACTTATTATTTCTCAGATGTATCGAAAAACTTGATTGGTGTGTTATTGTAAGATTTCATCATTTAAGCATTTAATAACTGGCACACACACAATTCCGGTATAGGGCTGACCCATTATCCATTTTGTGATACTCAATTACATCAATTCCCAGAACCTTCTTCAATTCTAAATCACATTTTTGCGCTTTTCTAACTGTCCATAGCATGTCAGTTCCGTCTATCGCCTCCAATCCAACATTAATCTTTTCAACTATTGCATTGCACATACTTAAGGTAGCTAAGGTTGTTGTAAGTTCTTGTACATCTTTGATGCTTGCCGCATCACTCATATTTTTACTTATGGCATCTGTAACATGATTTAGCTTTTCCTTGGTGGTACCTTATATCCAAATTTATAATCTGTCATTTCCTTAATCCATGTTCATTGTCTTAGATTTAAATCACCTTCAATGAATACATACTTCAAGCTCTTATAATTTGTAAATATCTCAACCTTTTCTCCATATAAGTAACAACGCTATATTATCAAATTAAAACCCACTGCTGTCAACTCTAAGTCATTAATATGGTAGTTAACCTCCTGTTTTCATAAATGTTTTGAGGCTTAAGCGATTATCTTATCTTCTTGCATGATGATACACTAAAAATTGGATCTTGCTACTGTCAAGTTAACAGTGGTTGTTGTAATATTTTGTATTCAATTTCCATAGGACCAATTTACACTTTACTTCTATGGAATCAATATTGAGCTAACACAATACGAGGGTTTTTTTAGAATTAAAAAAAAAATAGGAAACAAGTAACACGATGGGATGTGGTTTTCAGATTAGTAATAAGCTGACCCAGGATGATTCACTCTAGTGTTAATAATCACTAGCCAAACAATTATTCAGGTTCAAAGTAATTATGTGTCTAAAACTCAGAGCACGTGGGTAAAGCAACCCACTTTCGTGGACTTCTTCCTTTCACCAATGAACCTCAACGCCTAAGCTGTTGCTTGGTCTGAGATCTGATGGTGAACATTAGCAATCGGGTCTGATCTGTTCACAAGCATCCTAGCATCTACTTTCGCTTGGCTAGGGATGCAATGCTCATTCATACAAGATCTAGTTACCTATGTCATTTTTGATGCATATGTTAACCTAAAATTGAATATTAGATGATTAGATCCTCATAGCATTAAGAACTGCATCAATGAAGATGATCAAATGATTAACCTATCTAAGTTTAGGTTGCGATTCGACACTCTAGCACCCTAGATCAACCATGCCGACTAGTCAGCCATTAAAAAAGAAAGTGCAGAGATGGAGATATAAAACAACATGAAAGATGACTGCATAAATCGTAAAATAGGGTTCATGAGTTCTTCTCCAACAAAAAAGAGTAGATCCTTCTCCCTTACAAGGTAGAAAATCGCCAAGAACAAAAACTCCAACGCTGCTTTCTTGCGTAAAATCTTTGATCCTAAGAATTGAGAATGGAAAACTCTTATATGGAGGTGACGTTGGCTAGGGTTAAGAGATAGAGTATGCAGGGAAAATCCTGAAAATAGAATCTTGCTTTCCTTAAATATTAGGAGCAGTCGAGAGGCTGCTTCGTTCGGGATCACCCATCAGGTTGCTCCGATTGATCGTGCACGGGAAAACACCAATTCAAACTCTTTTTCTCAATACCCATTCCAGACCTGTTCTGACTCAAAATATACTAAAATAACCTTATAAAGACTTGAAAACAATTGGAAAACATACATACAAGATGTCAAAAATACCATACATCAATTCTCATATACTTAGATCCTTGTTTGTCCTCAAACAATGTCAAATATCAAGAACAAGGAGAAAGGTTTGAAAGTGAGAACTCTCCTATTCTTAGCAACAATAATTTAACCACAAAATCTATACACCATACAAGCAGTAAAACTAGGACATCACACCCTTACCAAAAACCCCACTGACTTCTATTCAAAAATCAGCTTCATACTTTATATCTCAAACCTGCAAAAGTGACACTTTCCAAACCAAGCTCCGTACATTCAATTAAGAGTAGCGTGAAATTCTCTTCACATGCATCATTCAGGGTAGACAGTGCTTGGTTTTAAACAAGTTATTTGATGGTGGAGGTAACAGTATTTAGGAAATACCATTTTTTGTAAAGGATGCATGATATCGCACAAAATGGTAAGAAAATATATCAATTGATGTTCACAACCTCTACTTGTTTTGTCTTCTTCAAGAGTGACTTCTCTGATTATCCGCATGCTCTTCGTTCCTTAAACTCGGTATCCACTCTTTTTGCTCGAATTTCCCAGTGGCTCATGTTTCTTTGAGTTTGCCCCCTTCTCCATCACCTTAATCTCATTTCATTTCTTTATTATTATTTTTACATGAAAGATTTGGTGATGTGACAAAGAAGGAGGTAATGCATGATGGTTCTGATCTGTTACTGGTGGTTCTGATTGCACACCCATTTTGGTTCTCCACCATCACTCTTGTGCGGTTTATTGGTTCCAGAGAAGTTGCTCCTTTCAAATCTGGCTTTCTCTTCTCATCTATTTGAATTGTCTGTAGTAGTAATAAGTAAGAGGCTGCATTGATCATTTCCTCTCTGACCTTTTTGCACATATCTGCACATATAACACTAAAAAATAAATGCATGAAGATGGAATAAAGATTAAGGTGCAGAGTAGGAACTAGCTAAAAATGAGCTAGCTACTCAGGAACAACAAGATGGAAAAAAAGAAGATAAGAAGTCCTGAGTGTATTCTTGTTTCCCTGTTTTAGTGCCCATAACAAGGAGAATTGCAGTCAAGATTATGTTCAAGTTAGATGGAGCTAAGTTTTTCTAGTGTAACATCAACAAGCTGAAATCTTCTGGAGATAAGATGAGATAATGTCAGGGTGATCCAAGTCCATGTGTGTGTCTTTCGTCCCATAATAAGGTTCTAATTCCCACAAAGTTTAGACTGACTCGATAAAAACATTAAAATGACTCAGGATTGACTCAAGACATAAAACCCAAAACAAACAAACAAGATCAGTAGCACAAAAGTTCCTCCCCCAAACTTACTGCACACCATCCTTGGTGTGAAAATAAATCGGAGAAGGCAAAACAGAAATACATAAACATAATAATAAAAGAATTCAAATGGATAAAATAGTGGGTTACTCAATCTGACTCCTCGCTACCAGATTGGCCAGGGTACCTCCTGTTTCTACCCCTCCGCTCTCCCACAGTTGATGGCTCTATCGCTGCCGGCTCCTTTCCTGGACGATGCTCCCCTACCTGGCAGCTGATTAGGTAGGGGATGATGAAATCTGTAGTGGCGTTGAACGTGTAGGGACTGAGATTAATCGCAAAGTGTCTGAACAAAGGAATGAACATGCTGCCACATTGATCTTTCTTCTTTGCTCCCTTCATCAGCTTGTACTTCTTATCGGTGAACATTTGAAAAAGAACAAAGCCAGGGATAGTCGTCAAGGAAGCTACCGGAATCCCAGCATTTGCGGCCCTTATCTCATCCTCAACCCCCGCATACAACAAATGTAACTCTCCATTTGTGACCTTTGACGTTGATCCTTGGAGAAAAGGAGGTTGCTCAATACCTTTGTGACTATCCAGAGCGTAGGGTTTTGGATCTGAGACTGGCTGGCTGATCGGATTTGAACTCCCCTAATGCTATCAGTTCCCAGAACGCTTGAGTCGGAGCAAACTTCTAAAGGAAAGAAATCCCCTTTGGTTCCTCTGCCATCTCGTAAATCTCTGTTAGCTTCTCCAGTGAGAGCGTGTATCTATTTTCACTCGCAAAGAAGGAGAACGAGTCTGTTTCGAAGGAAGGAATGTCAGTATTCTCGTAGAAAATCTCAGCTAAGGTAACCACTTGCCTAACTAGGTATGGGTAAATAGAGTACATCTCATAACAGAGATCAGCTATCCCTTGTGCGTGTAGGACAAGCATGCACGTCTTTGTGGAGACCGAGTTAGTGGAAGGATCCGGATTGGACGAAGCGTGTACACAGGATGTTTATTCCCAAGAGGGCATTGTAGTGGTGAACCTTCTCCTTGTCCCAGCCATCCAATGAGAGATATGGGAGGTTTTGATCGTTGACATAGATTGGCTCTCCTTCGGCGTGCGGCCAAGGGTAAGTAACAGGAACGACTCAATAATAGACGCTTGAGAGGTGGACGGTTGAATGTGGGCTGATGATTTCACGGCATGTTTCTTGGTGCGGGAGGCATTTGCAAAACAGAGAATAATCCGACATAGTTAGCTCAACTCGCGGGTTGCTCAAAAAAAATGAGACCTTTCACAATTCTAGATTGCAAAATCGAGTCCATGCATTATCTAGCAACCCTAAATCAATACACAATCTCGTAGAATTCATATTTTTTACAACCATAATCAAAGTCGAAAACCCTAACCCAAACAATCGATTCAAATTCCCAAATCAGTTCCAGTCCTTATTCGATCCTAATAGCAAGAGGAGAGGTCGATTTCATAGTCTAGACAACCTAGAATCGATCTATTCAATTGTTAAAGGAAGAGGAACAATCAAACCCATTCGCGATTCTCGTTCAAACAGTAGGATTGATCGAGTCGCTTACCTTGCGAGTCCTGAGTGTGCGACTGCAAAAAAGAGAGAATGCTCAAAAATCCAACCAAGGTAGAACCGAAATTCACTCAAATCCGGTGAGAAATAGGTAAGTTAGGGTTTTGGTTCTTAAACTTGGGAGATTGACTAGAAGGGGCTCAATTGGCCGAAAGTAGGCCAAACACGGAGTTAGTCGACTTTTGGACTGGGCCAACGACCAGAGCTAGAGCTAAAGCCCATCAGGAAGCTATCCGACACTTAGCCAATTTCACAAGACTAAAAAAAAGAGAAGAGGGGCAAAGGAGAGAATAAACCATCAAGTAGGTTTAATGTGTTTTCAGTTTGTAATTAAATTAAACCATCTTTGGGTAGGATTAGGATTTGTTTTCGATTTCTATCAGGATTAGGATTAAAACCAAACAATTCAGGTTAGGTTAGGGTAGCTTAGGATTGGCACCAACTTTGCCATATATTAGCAGCCGCTTTCTGGTTGAGAGATACACAACTTTAATTCTAAACCTTTAAGCAACTTGCTTGTCTCGCTTCCAGTGCTTTCTCTGTTCAGCCTAAGAACATTGAACTTCACACAAGGTAGAGTGATCTATCGTGATCCATCTCAGACACTTCACAGACTTATCCTACGTCTAGAGAGTAGCAACTCATCTTTGGAGCCTTTCACAGCTCTAAGAGGAAGTCCATTGATCAACTGAATGCTAATAGCCTCTTAGATCGCCCTTCAACCATACCATCCAAGAGATCCGAGCAGTTTCACTTACTCAGGGACACACCAAGTGGTATCAGAGCTCCTTGGAGGTTAGGGTTTGTTGTCTACTCGTGTCACCCATATATCAATCACCAAACACATATTTTCTTACTCTATGTTGTAAGCCACCTGAGTCAACCATTGAAATCAAAAAAAAAAAAGAGATCAACGCTCCCAAAAAAAAAAAAGAGAAGCTGAAGAGAAATCCAGCCCAGGGTGGCAAAGTCAGTTGGTGCAAAAGAATATTGCAATCTTCCTATCTAATCACTTTAGATTGTAGCTAGATCTTAGGTGATTGAGCTTTGATCTAACCTGAACTCTTGGGAAGGCCATGGAAGCGTGGATAAGCCAAATTGAGTAAGAGAGAGAAATTTTTTTTCTAACCCTTGATTAAAGCTTGTTTCAGGTAACTATAGCAGATGAGAGGAGAAGAGGAGCGTGTGGACAAACCAACAGTCCAACGCATTACTCTCGACCAAATGCAATTCCAATCCATGCTTGCTGATTTGACCCGCCAACTGAGGAGCCATGCTGAACAAATTTATGCTCAAGTGATTCCTTATGATGAACATAATGCAGGTGCAGCTGTTGGAGTTGTTGCAGCACGGGAAGCAGGTCGCAAGATGCAAGAAAGGCATGCCCAGCCTGGTCGCACAATGCAAGAACAGAACGACGCAGCAAAAGACTTGGATGATGATCGTCCTCAACGCCTCAACAACAGACGCCCTCAGTATGAAGATAACTTAGGCAGTCTTAAGCTGTGGATCCCAGAATTCCAAGGAAAAACCAACCCTGACACTTATCTTGAGTGGGAACAGAAGATGGAAGCTGTCTTCAGGTGCCAACGGTTTGCAAAGGAAAGAAATGTCATGCTAGCTACAACTGAATTTGAAGGATATGCTGTCATCTGGTGGCAAAACTTGGCTCACAATAGAAGTTGAAATGGTGAAGAACAAGTGTCATCTTGGCATGACATCAAAGAATTCATGAGGGCAAGGTTTGTACCTAGTCACTATGGGCAAGATCTTCACAAAAAGCTCAGGAAACTTGATCAAGGGACCAGGAGCGTGGATGAGTATCATCAGGAGATAGAGACTCTTATGATCAAAGCTAAGATTGATGAGGACATTGAAGATACAATGGTTAGGCTCCTGGAGGGATTGAACCGAGAGATCCAAGATATACTAGAGATGCAGGAGTATGTTACTCTTGAAGAGATGGTTCATAAGGCAATTCTTATTGAACAACAGACCAAGAGGCGAGGTAACACTCGGTATCCTTTGGGTTCTAACACCAGGCCCACCTATAAAAACTAATTGGTCGATCAAGGGAGAGTAATGCATCCACACCAGCTACACCAGCCACACATGAAGAAAAGGGTAAAGGACCAGCAACACTAGCAAGATCCAAGAACATTAAGTGCTTCAGATGCCAAGGCTATGGGCATTATGCTAGTGACTGCACCAATAAGAAGATCATGACTATCTTAGCGATTGGAGAGGTTGTTTCTGAAGATGACAAGTCCAAGTGTGAAACTGATGAAGATAACATGGAATATCCTGTTAGGGGCGAGATGATTGTCACTAGGAGAGCCTTGAATGTTCAGTCTAAAGCTAAAGAGACAGAACAAAGAGAGAACTTGTTTCACACAAGGTGCATGGTGAGAGACAAAATGTGCAGCTTGATCATTGATCGAGGAAGCTGTACCAATGATGCAAGTGAAAGGTTAGTTGAGAAGCTTGGACTTGCCACACAGAAACACCCACGACGATACCAGTTGCAATGGCTGAATGATACATGTGACTTGAGGATTACTAAACAAGTAAAGATACCAATCTCCATCGGTAGGTACAAGGATGAAATCACTTGGATGTATTGCCCATGGACTCAAGTCACATCTTATTGGGAAGGCCCTGGCAATATGATAATAGATCTATGCATGATGGTTTCACCAACATACACTCCTTTACTCATGGTGGGAAGCATATCACACTGGTACCCCTGACACCACAGGAGGTACACGAAGATCAATTAACCATCAAGCATAGGAGTGAGGAGGCCAAGACTGCTGCCAAGGCTTTAATGGTAAAAGAAGCCGACCAGATAAGTCATCTTAACTTGTTAGCAACCTCTGGAGATATTAAGGATGATGTGTTTCAGCAACAATCTTTGATCATGATCATTTATAGAGGATTACTAACTGAGACTACTTGTGTACCATCTGTTCCTAGAGAGATTGAGACTCTTTTGCAGTCCTACATGGATGTCTTTCCAAAAGAAAATCCAGTTGGCTTGCCACCCATCTGAGGTATTGAGCATCAAATTGATCTCGTTACAGGGGAAACACTTCCCAACCGCCCAGCTTACAGGACTACCCCTGTTGAAACTAAGGAGCTCCAGAAACAAACCAACGAACTATTGGAGAAATGACACATCAGGAAAAGCTTGAGTCCATGTGATGTACCAGTCCTACTGGTTCCAAAGAAGGATGGGAGTTGGCGTATGTGTGTTGATTGCAGGGCTATCAACAACATCACAGTAACTACATATATCATATTCCTCGTTTAGTTGACATGTTTTATGAGCTACATGTCAAGGACACATCAGGGAAAGCTTGAGTCCATGTGATGTACCAGTCCTACTGGTTCCAAAGAAGGATGGGAGTTGGCGTATGTGTGTTGATTGCAGGGCTATCAACAACATCACAGTTAACTACATATATCCTATTCCTCGTTTAGATGACATGTTTGATGAGCTACATGGTTCTTGTATCTTTTCTAAGATTGATTTAAAGAGTGGTTACCACCAGATTATAATAAAAGACGGAGATGAGTGGAAAACTGTCTTTAAGACTAAACTAGGACTGTATGAGTGGTTAGTTATGCATTTTGGTCTCACTAATGCACCTAGTACATTCATGAGGTTAATGAATCATGTCCTACGAGCTTACATAGGATTGTTTGTAGTTGTCTACTTTGATGATATTCTATTTACAGTAAGACTATGCCAAAACATGTAGCTCACTTGAAACAAGTCCTAGATGTGCTTAGAAAGGAAACTCTGTTTGCTAACTACAAGAAGTGCTCATTTGGAACAAATAGAGGAATGGCCCACGCCTAAGTCCATTGGAGAGGTCAGGAGATTTCATGGGCTAGCTGGTTTTTACAGACAGTTTGTACGAGACTTTAGTACCATTATTGCACCTCTTACTTAGATTATCAAGAAGTCTGTGGGTTTTACTTGGAGACACGCCCAAGAGGAGTCATTCCAACTCCTGAAAGAAAGACTGACTAATGCTCCATTACTTGTCTTGCCTAACTTTCTTAAAACCTTTGAATTTGAGTGTGATGCACCAGGAGTGGGCTGTCTTAATGCAAGGAAAGAGACCTATTTCTTAATTCAGTGAGAAGTTGGGAGCAGCAGCACTGAATTATCCTACATATGACAAGGAGTTGTATGAATTGGTGAGGGCTCTTCAGATATGGCAGCATTACCTTTGGCCTAAAGAGTTTGTGATCCATACAGATCATGAATCTCTTAAGCATCTTAAAGGGCAACAGAGGCTGAACAGGAGACATGCTAGGTGGGTCGAGTTCATTGAGACGTTTCCATATGTCATCCACTACAAACAAGGTAAATAGAATATAGTTGTAGATGCACTCTCAAGAAGATATGCACTTTTAACTTCTATGGAAACAAAACTTTTGGGTTTTGAGCACCTTAAATCTTGTTATATTGATGATCCTGACTTCCAAGAATTTTATAAGGACACTGGTAAACACTCTAATGGCAAGTACTATCAATTTAAGGAATTCCTATTCTATGATAACCGTTTCTGTGTCCCTTGTGGAACCTTGCGTGAGTTGTATGTCAGAGAAGCTCATGCATGGGGAGGGCTTATGGGCCACTTTGGTATTGCCAAAACACTCTCTACTTTGCAGGAACACTTCTACTGGCCAGGTATGAAGAGAGACGTGGATAAGGTTTGTTCCAAGTGTGTTGTGTGGAAGCAAGCCAAATCCAAGGTATAGCCAACAGGTTTGTACATGCCTCTTCATATCCCTGATCAACCATGGATTGACATCTCTATGGAATTTTTTTTAGGACTACCTACGACCAAGAAAGGTAGAGATAGTATCTTTGTTGTTGTTGACAGGTTTTCAAAAATGGCACATTTAATTCCCTGTCATAAAACTGATGATGCAATTATGGTGTCTGATATGTTCTTTAGGGAAGTTGTTAGATTGCATGGAATGCCAAGGAAAATTGTGTAAGAGATACTAAGTTCTTAAGTCATTTCTGGAAGACTTTGTAGGGAAAGTTGGGAACTAGATTGTTGTTTTCAACAACATGTCACCCTCAAACTGATGGCCAAACTGAAATAGTCAATAGTTCGCTCACATCTTGGCGAGCTGAGCACCTCACCCACATGTCATCATGTCCATTTCTTCTTCTCCGTCATCGCCCACTTCACACTTCCCCGAGTCATCATCCGCTTCTCCTCACTTTGTTTCAATCATTTCGTTAAGTTCCTTTGATACGAAAGACGTATTCAAGTTTTACAAAATTCTGCCATGTTAAGTCAAAAACTTCTACTCATAAACATTTGATAGAATTTTCGACAGTATTTGAAGCGCACTTGATCATGTTAGAAAAAAAAAACAGTACGAAGAAACAAGAACAAAAACTTAGACGTTGTAATCTCTTCCTCGCTTTAATGTTCTCGCCGGAGTTTCATTGACAACCAAATCATACAAAAAATTAGAATCGAACTATGCAAAATTTTGTGACATTGAGTCGAATGTGGATATTCCTAAATGCAACAAAGATTGAAACTAAGATTAGAAGACATGAGGAGGAAAATAGGGGAAAAAAAAGAAGAGGAAAATAATGGCAGAGGCCATGGCGATGCGGCAGCCCTCCTACATGCTTGAGTTGTTGGTTATTCAAGAATATGTATCAATTCAGATTGTCAAGCAGTATTAGCTGTTATCTCCTCGAGTCTTCAACCAACAGAATTCTATGGAATTAGCTGGGACATCGGGACATCTTAGCTGATGGATTAGCTAAATCTGCATTGAATCCCTACAACTCAGCCCCTATAGATTAGTTTAGCTGATAGGGTTTCAATATAATTCAGCTGTTGTGTTCAAAAAAAAAAAGAAGAAGAAAACCTGAATCTCCAAAAAAAAACTAAGGTATGTCCGACTTAGAAAATTTTGAAATCAGATTCGCAATTTTCGTAGGAAAGTACTGAGAAATAAAAACGCCTAGAAGATTGCCGTAAACTTTAGGGAACTTAGAATATAGGGGGATAGTCTAGCAAACTAAGTTTTAGACAATTTTCTCTATCTTGTTCTATTGTTCCTTAACTGTTCAGGCGTATCCTACAAACGGATCTAATCTCTCGCAAAACCAAGAAACGATCGTCATGCATTCAAGCATACTCAGCTCGCTTCCAAAGAAAGAAAGAACTAGAATCACGAACATCGACTTAAAACCGACTCATTCCTATCAGTTTTCTTAAAACCGACTAATTCCAAGTCGTCAACCTGAAAACCACCAAAGATCACAATCCCGTTGTCGTCTTTAAATCGATTCGGATTGTCAATGATCTTAATCCTCAGAAGAAGAACGTAAGTGACCCATCAAATGATTGTTTCAGCCTTTCTATTTCGTAAAAAAAGGAGAGAGTGGATACATATATTATACTCGTATACTCCAATACAGTAAAAACTTTTTGCTTTGGCATCAAGAAAACGTTTTCGGCAAAGAAAACTCTTGCACCATTAGACAGAAAAAAACAATTAGGGGGTGTTATTGGTTTTTATATTTTAACGGATTTAGAAATCCAAACCAAATCAAGTGTTTGTTGATTTTTATTATTTTAAAATCCATATGCAAATCTAGTGTCATTAGCTATATGATTTTGACATAAATTTTGAAATCAAGTGTTATTCAATAACCAGGATTTGATTTGAAACTATATTTCAATGGATTTGTAAGTATTTTTGCGCTCAAAATACAAAGGAACAATTACCTAGGTGAAGCTTGTTATTTTGCTTGGTTTTGTAATATTGTTTTTTCAAATTCTATAAGCATTAGAATATATTTCTTGTTCACGAAGACATGAACCACGCCACCTACAGCGACAACCTCATCAGAACACATTAGGTTCTTTTCCATCCAACTTCCTCATGATTTTCTGAATAGCAGGATAAAAGCTGTACGTACAATTACTTGTCAAGTAAAGCTCACCACCATTTTTTTGCTTTTTCTGCTGCCTTTGTTAACTTCTGTAGTGCTTGATTTTCTTTTAAATTATCAATAAAAATGAGCTAATCAACAACTTTTTGCATTGTAAAAATTAAATCTCCCAAATAAAATACAGAAAAGAAAATAAACGGGCTCAAAACATAATTATGACTAAAGACTTCAGAGTTACTGTGTCATTTGACTAATTAACTTTGTCAAAGTCATCTCTGCTCAAATGTGTTCTGCTCAAATGTGTGTTGCCAGAATTGGAAAGAACTTCAAGCACATAATCGCTAACCTCAAACACTGCATAATAAGGAACAAACACAAACCCCATAAGAAAGAGATCATATACAACAACAAAATAGGAATACAAGAGAATTATAAAAACAACTGATCAGCTACACTAGCACAACTACAAAAACTATTATCTCAAGCTTGACGTTTATGTTTTCTTCCCCAGTGGCAACCTGTTTGTCAATAGCAAGATACTTAAAGCTTGACGTTCTCTCTCTTTTCCTTGACAGTTATGTATGCAACATGTTTAATTGAACTCCTACCAATAAATCTCTTCATAATAGAAGAAAGTGTTCTCTGAATTGAGGACTGCTTACATCTTTACAAGCCGGTTTCATCTCTTGTAAATTCATTTGGTTGATTTTTAATAATCTATTTATTTGAATTTGAAATTATCTGAATTCTTATAAAATCTATTTATTTGATTTTAAAATCAGCGGATTTATCATAAATTTCCATTTACATTAGAACTTCTAAATCCATTAAAATAGTAAAACTCCGTAATCATCCTATAAAGGCAAATGACAATCTAAGATTCGTCTAAACGTTAAGCAGAATACCCAAACAATAAAAAATACAGTCTCGAAAACTCTACAGCATATGTTATCGCAATCATGCGTCTAGACAACATGTACCAAAAATCTGACTAATAACACGACGGTTACCCAAAGTCTTGAGTACCTTTTTGACTTTACAAAACTTTTTATAAGACTCAAAAATTTTACGAAAAATCTTCAAACATCAAATGCATTTCTCCCATTTTTCGTAGAACCAAGTGGACACGAAAAGCATCTAAAATATTTACAATAAACCAAATTGGCGACAACAAGTAGCTACAAGCACAACAAAGGGAAATACTTCTCCTCTCTCATTGAGTAGATCTAACGATGGTTAACCGATTCATTCCGCCCAAGAAATAAATATGTCATGAGAATTCTTCTCAAAAACCTACAAAAACGTTTCTCGCAAAGGTCATAACGAAATAACCATCGATAAAACTTCATGAGTGACACAAAGAAACTTTCACTAGATCTCGAAAATCAAAGTGAAAACGTTTCTCATAAATTATGCGGAAAACATCGCTACTTTGACATCTCTAGAAAAAACTCCAGTTCACAGTCTTCATAAAACTGGTTGCTTACTACTTTCGTATAACTAAAACATTTTATACGAAAATGCCTACGTAAAAACAAGATTGGTATCATACAATCAATAAGAAAATGTGAATGAGGAGAAGCTAATCCTCACTAGCAAACATCACAAGTAATCTACGAGCAATACGCTCAATTTACTTCTATGAGAAGCCCTTCTTGTAAAACTAACACGAAACATTCTTCGTATAGTCAGATCGAGTTATACGAAGCAACTTTCAAAAATAAACATAACAGGTTGTACGAAGAAGTGTTTTAGATAATTTTTGTATAGCTATAAACAAAGTTGTATGATTCATCTTTTGACGACAAATCTAAACTTTATCTCTTTGCAATATGATCTAACAAATCCTTCTTTTAACCTTACGACAAGCTGGCTTCTGCCTCTCACTCCCCTCACATCCGAGCAGGCCATGATCCTTCGACTAATTCCAATGGATTCAGTATCAAGCCTCTTAGGCTTCATCTTCCCCGGACTTAAACGAAAAAAAAATTTCATACGAAAGCCTTTCATTACGGCTTTCATAACTGAAACAAAGTTATACAAAAACAATTTTTATACGACTAAAATAAGCATTTTATGAAACACTCATCGTATGACTAAAACCTGAAGTGGAAAATCAATTTTACCACATCGGCCACCTTTAACACTGCAAACTTCGGCATATTTGGCATGTCACTCTCAACAAAAGTTCTTTGGCCCTCGGACAATTACGCCTTCACTTAAATCTCGAACCATAATTCAGCATCCCCTTTAAGGAAAATTCTAAACTAACATAACCTTAATGCTCACACAAAACTAGAATGGTCTAATCCTTGACCTACAACGTCCCCGGCTATGCAGCTGGACACAGCCTTAACGCCAAGCCAAAAATTTTGAGCAACCAAAGCTCCACCTAGTCACTCAAAGGAAAAACGACAATACGCGATTCTTCTAAAAACGCCGAGTCATGACTACACAAACAATTATCGTATAACCCAAAAACGGAAATCATATGATAAAGTCTTCATAACAAGACTAATTCCTAACAACCAAATGGTTAACAAAAAATATGAACATCTCATCAATCGACCAAGTTCTACATGCTCTACAAAGTACTTTAATTCTGCAACGTTTTACCCGTAAAATGCATCATATAAGGAAACACTCATAACAAAGCTCCTAGAGCTATACGAGAAATCCTCCTTAAAAATACACAAAATAAATCTCGGAAGGCCAACTCTTCATAAAGCATAGTGAAGGAAAACATTTCTTCTCAGGGATAATTTTACGCGACCCCTTGGTACTATTTCCTCGACCCCAAATCAAACAATTTAACATCCAAATAGAAACAATTGTTTTAGCTGCAAAACATCTGTAAAGAAACCAAAATGTTTCTCAGCAACAAGGTCAAACAAGACCGTCACGCTAAACGAGAAAACTTCTCTAACACGTTCTCATAACATAAAATTTTACTCCCAAAAAAAATCCAGTCTTTAATACTGCGAGACGTAGCAAACATTTAAAAACTGGCTTTAGACGTAAACTATCTTTCTTGATAAAAGTCCCATCTTGGAAACTCGAACTGTTATACACACTAGCTTATTTTCAAAAGCATACCCTTTGCGAAGGCTCCAACTCAAACGGTAACACTTACCATTCCGTTTGTTGCTGATCACAAAAAAAAACTCTAACGTCCTAAACAGACTTAGCCATACCCCACATAGGGATAGTCTCTCAAACATCCGATACAAGGATAATAGCACTCTATAAAAGAAATTTAAATTTTTGGTCAGTATCTTCCAAAGACTCTTTCCCGCGGTCCAAGATTTTTCTTTGGAGAGATGCTCGATTTCCGATGAATGCAAGTCACATAAGTCAAGAAATTTTCATAGACTTCAAAATTGAAACGGAATCAGGTTGAAACTGCAATGGGTGATGTAAGACGAAACAGTCATCGCAAACCCCAAACCGATAGTAAGCATAGGTATTTCCCTAAACCCAAAACACTGGTCTCAAACTCAAGGCATAGTATCAAGGAACCCGATATGAGATCCCAAAACATATCCCTTCATTTATATTTGTATGTTTATGAGGCTTTGCAAACGGAAATGCCTTCAAACACTTTCATCTTACGCAACGACAAGCATCAGGATCAGCTGAGTGTCAGAAATGAGATGACAACTCATACACTTTCTCTCTATCTCTGCGTATAGCTGGACTATGTGTTCTTAAAAAGAGATAAACTGCGATTTATAAATCCAAAACTAACAGACTATCTCTAGGCCAACAAAGGTCCAATATAAAATGACATTGGCAGAATCATGCTCCAAAATCTTCACACAATACATAACTAGGCTGTAAAGTTCCTACTAGAAAACATATCGTAAGAATCTTAACTATAGGAAGAACTTGGAAAGGCTGAATCCCTTCTAAAGGGGTATGTAGGCAACATTCATAAGGCACAATCCCAATCTTAACACATTCCATTCTCATGAGGAAAGAAGAGTGAACCCACCAGTTTGACTTTTGGAAAAAACTGGTTTCACCAACGAGCATTTTAGCTATTGACTCCACCTAACATGCCTATCACTATCTCGAAAGAACTACACGTAAGTTGAGCTGGGGGGATAACTAGTGGGGTCAAAATCGGTCAAGATGAAATCAACGGCTAAAATATTCTGAGAAATTATGCTTTAAGCAACTTTAGGCCAGAAATATCGAAGAAATATACAGTACTAGCCTAACCTATTTGCATCAGGATACAAGAAGAAACTTTGTATATTTCATCTCGGACAAGGGATAAAAGAATTTTTATCCAAACATGAAGTGATCAGAAAACTTTCTTGCGGAAGGTTTTTGAGAGAAATGATGAATTTTACATAACAATCATCCGTAAAACAAAATTCGGGAAGTTTCCACTGAAAAACCTCATAGGAAAATCTATGTGATAATCTTCCGGAAAACATCTTTTGGAAATATTTACTGGAAAAACTTAGTAAAGCGAATGAAACAGTTCTGAATGTATACAAAACAATCAACGGAGGAAAAAAAGAACAAGAGAAAGGCCTCACCACAATGAGATAAGTTTTGAGGCTACGAGAGTGTACAAAATCATCAATGGAGGATAGAGAAAACCTTTTGATACACTAAAAATGAATCCTTGATACTGTCAAGTTTAACAATTATAATTGTAATATATTGAGATTCAATCCAGAATACTAGTTTACACTTTACTCTTATGAGTTTAATATTTAGCTAAGAACAATGAGGGTTTTGATTTCAGAATTGACATAGAAAACAAGTAACTAGAAGTTGTGAACAAGTTAAACAAGGAGCTAGCCTAGGGTATTTCATCAGGTGTTGAAATGGAGCCAAACAATTATTCAAACGCAAAAGAAAACCATCTAGAACTCGGATCACTCAGTTGGGACAGCCCACTTTCGTGGTGTTGTTCCCTTTTGCAGATGGATCTTGTAACCTAAACTTTTGTTTGGGACAAGATGCGATGGCAAGCTTTAGATATCAAGTCCAATAAGTTCACTTAACACCCTAATATCTACTTTCGCTGATTAGGGATGCTAAGGTCATTCAATATGTGTCAAGTTATCTCCTACAAGGCTAGTGAGTCGATTAAACTTAAGATCTAACATTAAGTGATCAATTTAATGCAAACAATAAGAATAATACGAATGAAGAATATAAGAAATCACTTATCTATGTTTAGCTCTTGTTATCAACACCCTAAAACCCTAGGCGAGCTAGCCGACTACACGATCATGAAGCAAGACATCAAAAACATGAATTTTGAATAATACTGCATATGAAAAAGAGTAGGAAATGAAGGGTTCAAGATGATCTTCTCTAGACGAGAGATGGAGCCCTTCTCCCTTACAAGTTGCAAATCGCCAAAAACAAGTCTAGGTCTCTCGTAAAAACTAGCGTAAAAATAAAGTAGATAGAATGCGCTCTTTTATAGGGAGTCACCTTTGGGTAGAGAGAAAGCAGGGTAGCTAGGGCAAAAAATCCTGAAATATCTTGGAGGTTTCCTTATTTGTCGGGAACAATTTCTAGGCTATTCTGCGTGAGAACAATCTTCAGACTGCTCCGCATGTTTGTTCTGCGCAAGAACACTCCAAAAAGATAATATTTTCTTCATGCATCCTCTCTTGCTCTTCTACCTACTCCAGACCTATAATGACTCAGAAAGAACTAGACAGACTCGAGTTAGAATTGAAAACCAAATGAAAACGTATGCACAATGGTGCGACAAACACCATATATCACCCTTCTCCTCCTTGTCTCTCCCCAATGTCGCCATTCTCACTCTCCTTGGCTACAATGTCGCCAACCTCCTCTCTCATCACTTTAATGTCGCCATTCTCTCTCTCCTTTGATCCAATGTCGCCATTATCCTCTCTCATCACTTCAATGTCGCTCAACTCCTCTTTCATCACTCCAATGTCGTGCTTCAATCTCTCATTAGCTCACCTGTTACCATTCTCTCTCTCCTTGGCTCCAATGTCTCCCAACTCCTATCTCATCACTTCAATTTTTCCATTCTCTCTCGCCTTAACTCACATGTCGCCATTCTCTCTCGCATTGGCTCCAATGTTTCCCAACTCCTCTTTCCTCAATTCAGTGTCGCCATTCTCTTTCTCCTTGGCTCTAATATATCCCTTCTCTCTCTCCTTAACTCCAATTTCTCCCTTCACTCTTTAATGTCGAACATGAGGCTCTCATCATGTTCTCCGTTGAAACTCTTTCTAAATGTCTTCCGTTTTGTCGTAATATGAGTTTCCGATGAGATTTTAAGAAGAAAATGAGCAAGATTTTGTTTTCTCGTAAAAGTTCGACTCGAACGTCAAGACAAGGATGGTTAACTTAACACCATTGTATCTTCAAATAAATGATTTGATTTTTATCATTTTGTAAGACCAACAACATAAAAACGTACATCAGACAAATCGACGATTCTCCAAAAAAATCATAAAACGCATAAGTCGTAAAACGGTCTAAAATTACCTAAAACACAGCAAAATCCCACTTATTATTTGAACTGAGAACCGGCCCAGAGTGAAATGGCGGTTTACTTGGTTTGAAATGGAATAAGGAAAAAGAGGATAAATGGAAGATTTTCAAGGATAAACCCAAATCTCGAACAGATAAAAATCTTTGGAGAGGATAAACATAAATAATGACGGATAAGGAAAGACAACCAAATTTGGAGGCACATATAATAACATCCGGGGCAGAGAAGAAAGAGGACGATTTTAGGCTATTAAAACTCTCTGCACTTAGAAACCTTTATATTTATTCTCCACATGCTTAGTCTTCTGTGGCTTACACTCAATTACTAGATGAACGTCGCGAATGCATTTCCATCTCTTCGCTATCAGTCACCTAGGAGTATTTAGCCTTGCAAGGTGGTCCTAGAAAAAAAAAAAAAAAACCATTAAAAATTGACATGTTCGGCTTGATCCTCGAAAGGGTTACGTAGGCAGCATTTCATAAGGTCCAGTCTGAAATCAATAAAACTTTTTTGCATCATTTTCGTTTTTTGCTACATGAGCTGCTCCTACCATATGTCTTCTCGACATAGAGTGATTATGCTAGCGAACTTAGTTAGGTTTTATTGCCTATGTTATTTTATTTCCGTTGTAATCCCATTTCCAGTGGAACTTAATGTACGTTTTTATCTCCAGAACGCTCAAACGCAAGTTCAAGATAAAGATCTCTTTTTCTAAATAGTTTTGTTGTCTTTATGTGTTTTCCACATTTATTTGATCACTTATCGTTGGTCCCCAGACCTCAAAGAAATCTACACTTTCTTCTACTAACAAATTTAACAGTGCGAATTTCGGTTCCCACATTAAACATCATTAAGTCATAATTATCTCATCATTAGTTCATCTCGATACACAATCGGTTTCCTTTAAGCAACCTTATCACAGCTATGAATCTTTTCATAACATCACAATAATCAACCTTGATCTAGCGCACATCACATCATTCATATCTATACCTAGATGATATTAACCAAGGAATAGCACTCTGATGGCTTATACGACATGAGACAAATTCACAACATGGTTCTCACATTTATCTCGTTCCTTATCATCTCCCCAGTAGATCATGCAGTTGTCAATATATACATCTATCACTTCGTATGATAGTTGAAGACCCGCAACAAGTTTTTGAACCTCGTAGTATGAACCCGGTGCAAGATTATCCTCAGGTAGAATACCTTTGACAAAATCCGTAATCGTATCCACACATTCTTCAGCCAAATTATAGTATGTCTTAATACCCATCAATCTAGTTGCAGATGATAAGGGTGAATGACCATCTCTACAACCTTTATACAAAGGTTGTTTTCCTGCATCCAACATGTCAAAAAATCTCCTAGATTCGGGATTTGGTTCTTCCCCTCTATAATGATCATGTACCATATGCTCAGTACCTACACCATAATCTATATCCGTTCTAGGTTCTTCTAACCTAATATCAGGTTGAGGTTCGCTAACAGGCTGAAGTTCGCTAGTACTACCATATTCGTAACCAGTTTCCCCATGAAGATATCAAACTTTATAATTACGTGAAAACCCTCTCATATACAAATGAGTCCAAACATCAAATTCTTTTATAATCCTATTATTATTGCAAGTAGAGCATGGACATCTTAACATACCGTTTTTTGCATCCGGTTGCTGTTGAACAAGCCTCATGAATTCTCCAATCCCTTGAACATATTCTTCTGTAAGCAAATTGGTGTTGGGATCCATATGAGGTTTATCCATCCACGAACGATAATAAACTCCTTAAGACATAATTTTCTCGGAATTGTTGTGATTAGAGAGAGTGAAGAGAGAATGAGGAGTGAATGAGTTGAATGAGGAGAGGTTGCATTTATAGGAAATTGCTTGGGGCAATCCGACGACATTCCAACGGAATTCCGATGACTACAACGGTTATATCTGTCAGAATTTCGTTGGTATTTTCCTATATCAACGGCTATAAAACGGTCAATGTATTTGTCGGCAACGGTCAAAAGGATCGTCGGAATGTCGTCGGTATATACCAACAACATTCCGACGACTACAACGGTTATATAAGTAATCGGAATGTCGTCGGAATTTCGTCGGTATATTTTGACAATTTTCCGACGACTACAACGGTTATATATTTTATCAGAAGGTCGTCGGAATTTCGTCGGAATATACCGACAAACTATATTTTGTCGGGAAGTGGTCGGTATATTCCGACGAAATTCCGACGACCTTATATTTTTTGTTTTCGTCTGAATTCCGTCGGAAAATCATCAAAATTGTCCGATGACTTTGGTGTCCGTCAGAACGACCGTCGGAATATAGCTTGTTTTCTTGTAGTGCTTGTTTGTCAACACTGATCCAGATCTAAAGGAAGATGAAGAAGAACGTATTCACACAACAAAAGATATGCAGTCTTACACTCAACATAAGATAGGAAAGGGATTAGAGATCAAATATGACACACCCATTGGCAGATTGTTGAGAGGATGAAGGTGGAGAGGTTGATCAAAAGTTTACCATACATATATGATTAATGCCATCAAATGAAAACGAAGGAGGAAGCAAGCCCAAGACAGTAGTGAGGATGTTCAGTGCCGGTGGTGGTCATTGGAGGTCGCGGCCAGCAGCTAGGGTTCGAGTCTCCCGATATTTCTTTAGGGTTTCACTCTATTTCTCCCTAATTAAAAAATAAACATAAGACACCTTTTTTTATAAGAAAACTATGAGTTTTTTGCGTTATGCGTAGAAATAGTAATTTTAAATATAAAAATGTTTTTATTTCAAAAGAAAAATTTAACTTATATTGAAACATCATTATTTTTATATTTTTAACATCAATGGTTAAGAGAAATCATAGACGTATTTTTGTAGTTTTATTTCTTTTCATTTTGTTTAACTATTTTAATATGATTTAATTTAAATATTAACAAACTTAAAATTACATTTTTATAAAAATATTCTTAATTATATTATATTATATTTAATGATTATTTATTTTAAATATATATTTTACCATCTAGTTTTAAATATATACATATATGTATTTATATAGATATAAATTCTAATAAATCTGAGATTTTATCTGTTTTATTGAAATATGTTAAACTGTGAAATCAATTTGTTAATTAACATGATAAACTGATAAATTTAAATAAAATTTTAATCATTTAAATACCAAAAGAATTTTTTTGATTGGTGTTACTTTAATTTTGTATCTGTTGATGCACATTTACAATTATATTTATATAAATATG
Source organism: Sinapis alba (assembly GCA_012274485.2). NCBI lineage: Eukaryota > Viridiplantae > Streptophyta > Magnoliopsida > Brassicales > Brassicaceae > Sinapis > Sinapis alba. The sequence continues at coordinate 307,012 of MU105585.1, forward strand.
ATATATAATTTGATGTAAAAAATTATATTTGTAATCTTATTTACCTTATTTTTATTAAAGTGATATATATATATATATATATTTATATATTACTTTAGTTGTGATATATGAGTTATTTATATATTAATAGTCTTACCAAAAATAAGCATTTATATGGAAAAATTACATTAATGATGATATATGAGTTAATAATCATTACCATATTTAAAAATATTTGCCAGAAAATATAAATTTTTATAATGAAAATTTACATGTCACAATTAGTTAGATGTCATGGCACTATTTTAAATTTTATGTCATTTTTTTAGTGTCATGTTATTTTTTTAGTGAGAATAAAATTGTGGTGTTTACAAATCAATTTTCAAATAATGTGTCTATGGGATAAGGAAACAAAATTGTGGTGATGACACATTTACTTTAGTGGGCCGTATACCTAAGGAGCTTTTCCAAACAAAAATGGGAAATTTTATGTGCTGGATTCGGGATGTTAGAGAGACACCTAATGTTTAACTGAAACCCAAACTTCATTCAACGCTTTTTATTTTTAGTCCACTATTTCTACCCTCGATAATATTGTGTACACTTATATATTATTTTATAAATATAATTAATTCCCTATATATTAAAATAGAAGTATTTGTTATTAATATGTTCACACTATATTCGTCACGCGACAGTTTCATATCGATTTTAATTTGAATATATTGACTTGTCGGCTTCACAATCATTTGACAATTAATACGTTCACGGATTATTATTTTTAACTACACTGTATAAAATTTAATGTATTCACATACTAATTTTTTTTAATCAACTTATTTTTAGTTACTGCATTTTTAACTTTTGTATTACTAAACTGAAATTATCTTCGTACAACTACTCAATGATATCATTGAAAGTAATAAATTACAAAATCATTAAGATTTGCATCAACTAAAATGTTAGAATGAGAATGTTCTAAGAAATTGAAAATTTTATATCTTATCGAACTTGATCATGGTTGAGGTTTCTGTACAAAAAGATAATGAATAATTATGATTGGTTATGAATTAAGGAAACTAAAGTAAAAACACAACACACAAAGTCAGATCTTTGATATAACCAAACATTATTTTTCTTTACGAGATTTTAGTATCAGACCAAGAATCAGAAACATAATCAGATTGTTAGAAAAAATAAGAACCGAATCTAAAAGTTTAATATCCAGATAACTAGACCTAAATCTTATCTAAACTAAAATATTTTGGATACAAAATATATATATATCACAATTATATACTTAAATATATTAACTATTTTAAATTTTATATCTATTAGATATTCAAAAATATGAAATATCTAAATATTATCAGCAGTCAAGCAAATATCTAAAAATAACAAAAAAATATTCAAAATACTGAAAATATTTATTTGTTCTCCATCCATATATTTAAATTAAACTAATTTTTATGTAAATTTAAATATTTAGTCTTACATTATTCAAATTTTTATATTTTATATTTTATATTATTTTATTTTTGGATTTTGATGATTTATGTATATTTAAATTTTTATTAAAAAATATAATTAAAATGAATATCCAAAATTGAATCTGAATCGAATCCGCAATAATTCGAACCAAATCCATACTAAAATTTATAAATATTTTAATAAGATTTAAATTTCTAACTCTACAAAAAGGTATATAACAAATCTCTAGAAAAATATATACCACAAATCCTTTATTAAAACATACAATAAATAATCTAATAAATTATTTTATTTTGCGTAAAGCGCAGATTATTACCTAGTAACTCATTAAAAAGCACCCCATCTACATGATAGAGCAAGAGTTAGGATTCTCGTCGCTAAACATTATGGTGTAAGAATCATCGACGGTGGTCTCGTTAACGGAGGCTGTGTCGGGGACTTTCCGAACCATGTTCGGTGGTGCCTTCTTGTCATATGCTTGAGATATGTACGGATTCGCCACCATTGTGTATGGTACGTACGGCCATAGCTCCACTTTCTTCCTCGTCGACTTGGCCGCCTCCAAAACCTTCTTCGGCTCAATGTATCCCACCACCGTCACCTTTTGCTGCTTCACATCCACGACCACAGATTTAACCCCTATAACGGGTTACATCATTAATTATCAAAATAACAAAGATGTCGTAGATGAGTTCTACAAGAAAAGAATAGCTGAAGAGTTTCTTCCGAACCGAATCTGCTGAAGCGGATAATTTTTTGTCAACTAGAATTATATTTGTAGCAATTACACACAAAAAATAATAATAAAAAATTCGAACATATGCATAAATTTTTCTATTATATATACTTTTAGAATTTATAAATTTCACATATGATTGAACAAAATCAATTTTCAATTTTTTATAGATCTAAACTTAGACCTAGGTTTAGCTATAAGATAAAGCTCATGAAGTATCAGTGTTATATGCCAGAATTTATACAATAGTTGAAAAGGATCAGAATTCTAGTATAATAACCAATCATTTTTTGTCTTCATAGTATAGGCAGCTAATTATATTAGATTAGGCCGTGCCTGGTCAGAGTAACGCCGAAATGGCGAAATCTATAGAAAACCAAGATGATTAAATTTAACATCAAAAACTAGTAGATGGAACCTGATATGTGACTTCCGACATGACAAATTACTAGCCGTTGAATAATAATGATTTAATAAATTAACAGGGGAGGTGCTAGAGGGACTACGCGTGGATGTAAGTACATGCTATACCTTTGACGCCAGATAGGATATGTTTGATTTTACGTTCACAACCTTCGCAGTCGATACGAGCAACTCGGAGAGCTACTGTCTGCATTGGTTTCTTCTTCTTTTTCCTCCTCATCTTCAACAATTCTGATATGTATTCCATCGTTCCTTCCACTCCCATTTTCGCTTAAACAGTTTTTTTTTCTTGAAGAAATAATAGAGGTGACGAGAATTATAGTTGAGGAGTAGTGAATTCAAAAATATAGGCTCTCTCTCTCTACAATATAAAGTGGTGCATGGATACTCACCTTACAGTGAGTGTGTTTCTTATAATATAGCTAATTAGGTAACAATCCGCGTCTTGCACAAAATGACATTATTAATTTTATTATTTTTTAAGATAAGAAAATATTAAGTATGTTTAATTTGGATATCGGTTCGGTTGTTTTTTTGGTTTTTAATCTCCTAAAATATAACTACCATTCTAAATTCATATTATTTTGGTTTATTTGGTGAAAATACATGAGGTTTTTGATTTTTCCGGTGAAAACCAAAAATTATTATTATTTGTTTGGTTTTATGTTATATGAATTTTAGATAGTCTGATGTCGAACCAATGATTTCATATTATAATTTCTAAATGCATGCAAAATCAAATCAAATCTAAATAATCATTAAAAAAAAGAAAAGAAAATTATCAAGATAAATTATTTCATTAGTATTTGGTCGATGGTGGTGAAAAGAAGTATTGCAAAAAAAAAAGAATATTTCAACTTTAAAAAGAATTTGAATCCTTATTTCAAAAGATGGCAATGAAGGCCCAATCCCGCGGGCCAAGCCCAAGTAAGAGTCACGCGGGACGGATTTGGTCATGAATATTCAATGCCCATTTAATAGTGGGCCTCGCGGGATTGGATCGCAGTGAATCCGCTTTGAGGCAGGTCAGCACGTATTAGGCATGCGGGTTAGCAGGTGACCCGCATAGTTACCATGTCTTTTTCTTTTCGTTTGAGGCTTAGGGATTTGTTCTTTTTTTTTGTTTTTCTTTTACATGTTTGTGCAAATTGGTCCTGAAGTAAATTGTAATTGTGGTTCTGAAAACTATTAAAGTTGGAACAGAGAGGAAAGAACCACTATTGGTTGTATCTTGGGGAGTAAAACACATAAGAGTTTCTTATCGACCTTTAACTTATAAGCTGGAACAAGGTCAGAGTCCTGCGGGCCGGCCCCCTAAGGCTTATACAATAAGCGGGTCGGGTTTGGTCACACTTTCTAGGAACCGCAGCCCGCACGGGTCTGACCCGAAAAAAACAAACAAAATGCAGCTCGCGGCGGGCCGGGACCAAACAGGATGGGATGACTTGTTTGCCATCTCTACTCATTTGTGGTTAAAATTTAGTTATATAGGTATTCAAGTCAATGTACACATGTATATATATGTATAAGTATATAAAGGTGGTTGATAAATATACAAAAATACTGTTAATAAATATTAAAAGATATTTTTGTCAAAATAAGACATGAAAGATAAAATTCTTAAAATAAAATTAAGTAAAAATAAAATAGACCTAGACATTAGTGAGTTTTTTCAAATAAAGAAATTAAATTGTATCTATAAATAATAAAATAATATATGTATATATATAATTGGCATGCTACATTTTATTCTTTAATGTATTGTGTTGTACCTTGGCTTAATCAGTTTTTAATATTAATCATTTACGGATCAACAAATATTTTATAGTTGAGCCTGCGATGAAAAGAAAAACCCTAAAATTCTAAAATGTGTAAACACATTCGTAACCAAAAAAAAAGTTTTGCACTTACCATCAACAACCAATGATTGAAAGGGGCTTAGGGTTTTATACACAAAATCTGATCTCTTCACTTGATTCTTTCAAATCCATCACCGAAAATTATTTATATTTCTCTATGTTACTTGACTCTATCTTTTTGAATTCATCACCGAATGTTTTTCACTCAATAAATGTCTTTGTGAATAACCAAAAACATAGTCTTATAATCACAAATAATATTTTGGGCAAAAGACAAAGACATTTTGAGTAAAAAAAAGGTGGGTAATGGTTTGTTACGGTTACTCAAAATTGTTTATGAGTTCTATTATTTTGATATGGAACACTAAACTAATCATCGTTAAAGCCTGAGATTATTTGAGTTCTTTTCTTATATATAAAATATGTCATGTACTCCCTCCGTTTTTATTTAATTATCGTTGTAGAGAAAAAATTTGTTTCAAAATAAGTGTCGTTTGAGAGTTTCAATGCAAAATTTATTAAAAAGATTCTCCACTTTATTTTTCTATGGGTCGAAATATGATTAGGTGTATAGGTAATTTTGTTTTTATTTTAAAAATATACAAAATTATATGTTTTATTAATATGTGTGCATAAACCTATAACGACAATTAAACTGAAACGGAGGGAGTAATATATTAGCAAAGTGAAATTGTATGTGAGTTTAGTATTATAAAAAACACTGGAGTATATTGTGTAAGCGATTTTGAGAGGTTTATAAAAAAGAAGACATGTGATTTAGTTTCTTGCAAATTGTTTTTCTATGTGGAACCTTTGTATAATCCATAGAACTATGTATATGAGTTTTATATTGGTAAAACGTAAAGTAATATATAATTTGAACATATTTATGTAGAGTTAAGCTGAAAAACTCTTTACACATAACCCATCAATATATTCATTTTGAAATTGTTGTGAAATTGTCACGTGGCGGATATAGTTTAAACACATTAATATTAAATGTTTCTTTTTAATATATAGGGGATTGAAAAGGACATTACTTATTTATGTGTCAAGTTACGAAAAATATGGACTACATTATTGCCTTTGAAAGGGGAAAACAAGTATAATAATTGATTTTGGGGTCCCTTAGAAAGTGCAAGAAAATTCCATTGATATGAAATGAAACTTTTGGCATTTAATATTAAAGCCATGGATTGGGTGGTACGCGTTCTTTTTCTCTTTGTTTGTTTATTTCTGTACGATTAAAACATGCATACATGAATTATGATTGAGTTGAATCGACGTTATATTTTAAACTTAAGAAAATAATTTGAGATAAAAATTTCAAAATAAAATATTTAGAGGTTGATTTTTTGTAGTTTTAAAATGGTTATTGGCTTTTAATTTTCTAAATCTATTTTGACCCAATCAATATTTTTGAGAATTAGATTCCCTAAGATTTTGGAAAAACTAATTTTTGAAATAACTACCTAATTTTAAGCAAAAGCCAAAATTCAAAGTTTTCTAGTCTATGGTTTAACAGTGATTTTTAAAAAAAAATTATAACTACTGTTAGTTAATAAATATTAATGTAAGGAACAATATTCAAAATGTCAGTAATAAAGCAAATACATATTCTTAGGGGTGGGCAAAAAAACCGAACCGAACCGAGTCAAACCAAACCAACCGAACCGAAACCGATTCGAACCGAACCAAAGTCCATTTCAAATCATTCGGTTGAAGATTTTCCCAACCCGAACGGTTCGGTTCAGTTCGGTTTAAAACCGAACCGAACCGATAAACCGAAGTGTTTTTATAATTATTTAAATTAAAAATATTAGTAATATCAAGATATTAAAATCATAAGACAAAGCCCACATAATTTCCTTTTTTCTTTTTATTTAGTTAATTTTTGTTTGATTGAGTTTTTATAAAGTTATAAACTATATTTATGACTTTTTAAAAGTTTTTATTTTGATTTTATACTGAATTTAATTTACATACTTTTTATTATGACCAATGCGATTATTTCATAACAACCATATATTTATGTATTAAAACATGATTTATCAAAAATAAATAAAAAAAGAGAAATCTGATTAAACCGAACCAAAATGTAAACCGAATTGAATACAAACCGAACCAAATATAAACCAAACCGAATATAAACCGATCCAAAACCGATCCAAACCGAACTAACTATGGTTTACTTCAACTGATAAAATTCTAGAACCGAATTAACTAAACCGAACCGAATCCGAACTGAACCGATGAAATAACCAAAGTGCCCACCCTTACATATTCTACTTAGTTGCTTACTATACGATAGTGCTATGTAATATTCACAATCACGTACACATAACTATACTATTATATGTAAATATGTCCATAGTTTTGAAACTTTAGTTTCAGCAATATAGTTCCAGCCTATTTTTATGAAAGACTTTTGTAGTGAAGTCTATCACCAAATAACATGATTTTAGAATTTTTCGATTTATATAATTTATTTTGATTTGATACAAAAATGTCAAAATAATTTATAATAAAAATTTAAACCTATCAATAAAATAATTTAGTTATTTAAAGTAAACTATTACAAAATATTAGGTATATATGGATGTTATTTTTATAAAAGTTATATAAAAAGTTTATGTGCCTTTTAGTATTTTTCTTAATAGTTTAGGATTTAGAAGACTTAAGTCTGCTAAAAAATATTGCGATAGAAGATTTACATATAACTTTTATGGACGAATAGTAAATTCAAGCGTTAGAAAACTTTCAGACAAGTTTTTTGAGACTTCCATGAAGTATTCTCAGAAGACTTTCATAAAAGTCTTATGAGACTTCCAGAAAAGTTTTTGAGACTTCTAGTAAGAAGAAAAATCTTTTGTCTTCTCAGAAGACTTTCCTGAAAGTCTTCCAAATCGAAAATATTTAACATATTTACAATTTTTGTCTCCCTATATAAAGAAAATTTACACATTCTCTTTTTTTCTCTCAAATTGCTGCAAGAAAATAGAATGTTTCTTACTCTAAAACTCTCAAACCTCTCTCTAATCTCTTTTAACTTGAAAACACCAATTTATATATCAATTTCTCATTTTTATTCCATGTTTTCTCACTGATTTATCTTGTTTTTGCAGGTTTTTATTATCTAGTTCTCATCTTCTACTCTTTGCATTTGCAGTTTTTTTTTTCAGATCTGAAAGACTTTCTGGATGTCTTCTGACGAAATATTCTTCCATGTCTTATCTTTCATAACATATTTGAGTGTTTTAGTAAGTTTTCATGTTAGATTTTCACCATTTAGTAACTTCTTATTGCTTAAAGCTCTTACCTTTTTCCTAAATTAAAACTCTCTAACATTTTTTTAATCTTTTTGAACTTGATAAACAACAAACTTTATATAAATTTTTCATTTTTATCTCATGTCTTCTCACTAATTTATCATATTTTGCAGATTTTTTGGTTCTCATCTTCCACTCTTTTAAAGGTATATATATATAAATGATGGATATGTATTTTTGTGTGTTCTATAAAGGTAGGTATATCACATATTCTATTCTTCTTCTTTGTTTTGAGGCTATTTGAATGTTTTTGAATATGAAGGTTTTTCAGATCTAAGTCAGACTTTAGAAGACTTTTGAGAAGACTCTATTCTCAGTCGGAAGACTTCCAAAAAGTCTTCTAGTGCATTATATGTTAGAAGACTATGTGAGAAGACTTTCAAAAAGTCTTCTAACATAATGTACAACAAGATTTCCTGACAGTCTTCTGACAAAGTCTTCTCTCATGCCAAGTGGAGTCTAATCTTATCTTTATGGAGGAATGATCTATAGTTTCATGTGTAATAATTTTGTTTATAATTTATTTTGTAATTTATATGTGTAATCTTTTATTTTTGGATTATTTTATAAATTTGAAGAGATGTCAATGAATTTGTTTTTGGTAAATATGTTCATATCTACAATATTATCTTGCCAAAAGTATCTAATATTATTAAATTTTGGTATCAAATTCAAATTTACTAAAATTAGTCTAACACTTATAACATAACACAACAACATAAAAACTTAGTTAAATTTACTAAAATTAAAAGAAAAAGAATTTTAAGAAAACTTAATCAAATTCTCAAAAGACAAATTTTCACTTGAATTTTTTTAAGAAATTTTCGGAAGAATTCTCAAAGAAAATTTGAAAGTCTTTTATAATTTTTCTGCAAAGTCTTCTAGCATATAATGTAATAGAAGACTTCCTGAAAGTCTTCTAACTTATAATGTACTAGAAGACTTCCTGAAAATTTTATAACTTATAATGTACTAGAAGACTTTCATGGAAGTCTTCTCTTATTAACTAGAAACATTAATAAACATGAATATTGGTAAGCTAATAATTATCACCAATTAAATTATAAGTTTAATTCAAGAACTCCAATACTGATTAATATACATGAATTAACAAAAATATATTAAAAAGTCTCTTTAATTTTAGAGAAAATAAAATTTTATTAAACATTGATCTAGAAGACTTTCATTGAAGTCTTCCACAGGAGTCTTCCGGAAAGGTCATTGATATAGCCTATTTATTACCAGTTTTAGGCTATGTTATAGGCTCTATTTAGAGTCTATTATGTGTGTCTAGCTACATTTTAAAGTATTTACAGGTCGAGGAACGTTTTAGAGATATATGAGTTACTTGGAGCTTTTAGAGCATTTAGAGGAGAAGAATATGTAGATTATCATCTAGGGAGTCGACGAAGCCATCGATCTATGGAATACACTTGGCGTCGACCGATGATTAAAGCCTAAGATCGATCAATGTTGCACACTTGCCATCGATCGATGACATCCGATGATCAAAGTCCAAGTCAGAATGACGAAAATACTCTGGATGAGTTTTGACCTAGAGAATCGATCGACGAGTCTGTTATCGATCGACGCGTCTGTTATTGATCGACGGCCTAAACCCAAAACCGACCAACACCTGCCACGCATATGGCAATTATACCCTAGCCTACCTCGAGTACGTTGAAGATTACAGAGAAGAAGAGCTAATCAAGTACCGTAGTATTTCAATGGAAGAGGCTGGTATTTTTCAAGTTTTCCATCAACTCGAGAAATCGACATTGATCGACGGCAACCATTTGCCATCGATCGATACTGACCAAGAAGTAGAGTCGAAACTACATACAAATGATGGCATAAATGCTTGCAATGGTCAATGGAGCTGGAAATCTGTTCAGGCAACAACTTGGTAATCAAGCATCGATCGACGACCACCATAACCATCGGTCGATGGAGAAAGAGAGCTGATTGAATATCACGACCTAGCATCGGATGACGCCAGCTGGGGCAAAGTGGAGAAACGCGCATCGATCGACGTACCTCATTCAGCGTCGATCGACATTGAGAAGCAGAAGAACGAGCCAATCCATAATATTTCATACACGTCTCCACATCTTAGATCGATCGACAACAGACATTGTGCATTGATCGACAACATCCTTCCAAAGTTTCACAAACTTTGTACTTCAACTGCCTATAATCTGGAGAGTTTAGCATTGACCGACAGGATCCATCCAACATTGATCGACGGCTGTATCGAGCATGATATGGGAGCCTATGATGCTAAGAACAGAAGAATTTTCAATTGGAAAAAGAAAGATGAGTATGACATCTACAGAGATGAGAATGGTAATGCACAAGCTACAAACAGAAGAGTAGTGAATGTGCAAGCTGAAGACATCAGAGCAGTTCTAAAGAGAGCTATTATGTTTGAGCAGAGCTACATATGTTTACCATAAAATGCATCAAGGATTAGTATGTCTATGGAGAATCAAAGGACATACAACAGAACAGAGATTGATGATATTGTGCATGAGATCTACAAAACTCAAGAAATGTCACTGGATGAGTACACGAGGCTTGATGATGTCTACTATCCTATAGACAAGTGCCTCACCAGTTTGACTACACGCATGGATGAGATGAATCAAGATTTGGATGCTACACAAAGATAACATGCGATTAGGCCAGACGAACGAGCATCGATCGACGGAACCCTACGACCATCGATCAACACTGAAGCCAACATACAGAAGATAGCATCAGAAACACAATTGTAAGATAGGTTTGATGAGATTGCTTTTTCTTAGAGACTATTGAAAGAAGATATTTCTCAACATTTGGAAGATATATCAGAGACTACAGTTGTAAGATTTAGAATGCTACAGTACAATATTGAGAATCTATAAAGAAGAATGCATTCAATGGAGGTTGCTAGAGAGGTTACAAAGAATGAGAAAACTAGAAGTGATGAAGCAATGAGGAGCTTTATTGGTACATGGTTTCAGATGAGCAGATAAGATGTAGACACTTATTTTCCAAGTGTTGATCCATCTCCATACTAGTCAGAAAGTTCAAACGTCAAGCTTAAGACTATAACCAAGGGTTGAATGGGAGACAACCCACTGTTTAGTAATTTTTAGTTAGTTTTTTATTATATTAGTCTAGTTTTGGATTTTATTATATTATTGCAGGTTTTTAAAAGAAAAAGGAACATGAGTCTGCACAGAGCATTGATCAATGGCTGGCCACCATCGATCGACGGAATAACCTTAGTATCGATCGATCACCACTTTACTGTGTCGATTGACGGTCACATTAGCAAGCATGTATACCATTTTCCTTGATTAAATTGTGTCCTTATGGTTTATTTTCTTCACCAATCTCAGACTGAATAACACTGGTAATAGTGTTGTTTAAGTCTGGGGGAGGTTTACTAATATTGATTTGTATTTTGAATTTTATACTTACTAAAAAAAGAGTAAAAACTTACAGGTGCAACATCGATCGACACCATAGAGTCACCATCAGTCGACAATGGATTGTGACCATCGATCGAGACAACATATGTCACATCGATCAATACTCTATTACAAAGTCTGGTATCGAGTTTCTTTCTTAACTACTTACGTATGATTTAAATTTTCCTAACCAATCCGGGGCGGATTACACTGGAAAAGTGTAATTTAAGTCCGGGGGAGGTTCGCTAACATTATTTGATTTGTTTTGAGTTTTATTTGCTATATATATAAGTTTTTCAAAAAAGTTTTATTTAGTCAAAAGAGGATTATGATCAAAATTTATTATTGACTAACCACACTTTAGCACCATTCTTAGAAGGTTGTTTGCAGAGATTACTAGAGATACTAAAGTGGATCATCCTGCCATTGTATCACACTTGCTTAGAAAGTTTGAAGAAACCGAAGCTGATTTCCAACATTAATCCTGACATTATTAGCTTGATTTGAGGCTTGGTATACACTAGATTGGATTCCTTCTACAATTCTGTAGGTACAAGTCATTGCACCTTTGGTTCCCTTCTCTCTCTCACTCTTCAGCATCTACTTAAAAGCTTAAATGATTGAGATGATTTCGCGAGATGCAAAGGGGTAGGTAGGTACATTACCAATGACCCAATTATTCTAATTCAGAGGAATGATCACACATTGTTGAAGCGAAGGATAGGTAAATTACCAATGACCCCATTTTTCGCCTACAATTTTTCCCAAAAAAGCAAAAGAGAAAAAAGGAAAAAGAAAAAGAAAAAAAAAGGAAAAAAATAATAGAAGAAGAAATCTAAAAAGATGCAGAAAAGAGAGAGAAAAGGGAATAAATAGATCAAAGAAGACTTTGTGCCTAGTTGTTCATATACTTGCAGAGGTAAGAATCCATGTGTACTTCGATCGATACACCCTAGGTAAAACATGCACTTTTATTTTATGCAAAGAAATGAGATCAGTAGAGGGACGAGTAAAGCTAGTATTTGCTAAGTTGTTGGTAGAATGGATTTGGTTGCTATACTAGGATAGGGTACATAAAATTTCTCTATGATTTACTTGATAGGATGTGGTTGCAACAAAGTAGGGTGATAGTTATACTTAGATACTATGTGAGTCTCCACTTTTCAAAACCTCTTTCACATGCTTTGTTTACTTTAGGACAAGCAAATGGTTAAGTATAGGGGAGTTGATATAGCTTATTTATTACTAGTTGTATGACATATTATAAGCTCTATTTAGAGTCTATTATGTGTGTCTAGACTATATTTGATGAATCCCTTGTGAGGAGATCCTTTTGTCCCTGATTCTTTTGAAGGAAGATCTGGTGGTTTGAGAAAGATATGGGTTGATTTCAGTGATGATGGATAGGTTGATTGGATGATCTTCAGAAATGATCTATGGACTGATCAAATCTTGTTTAGATGTGTTAGTGATCAAGAGAATGAACTCTGATTTCAATCACAAACAAGATGCAATTGGAGAATGAACTCCTTAGCAATCAGTGTTCAAAGATGAACAAAGGATTCACAGATTTAGAGAGAGTTTTTGATATAAAAAAGTGAATAATGTTTCTGAAACAAAAGAGAGTTTAAGTAACAAAAAAAAAGAAAAATGAAAAGTCCAAAAGACAAATAATTTCGAAATTGATAAAAATAAAAGAGAAAATATCTTATTCAAGTCCAAAGACTGAATAAGTGAAGAGTTGTTTTGGTTTGGCTTGATTTCCAACTTGATTTGATCTCCTTTTGGGCTGAAAATCGCCCAACTCTTCTATAAGTCTGATTCATAACTTTTCTAGCTTGTTTAACTTGTTCTTCATTGCAAATATAAGATCTTTATGCTCCATTGCAGCCTTTAGTTTATCTTCAAGCTTTCCATTCATCCATCTAGGCTTATCCTTGGTCGCATAGTCATCTGGATCAACCATGGTTGCATCATCCCCTTCTCCTTTGAAAAGATTTGTCCTCAAATCTATCTGTATCTCCTACATCAAAAGGAAACAAGCAAGTAGCAAGACAAATATTCAAGAAAATAAGCATGAAAGCAACATCAAAGTAAGGTTTTGGACATAAACTTCCTTGGAGTTTTGAATCCATTTTCCTCAAGTACTTCCATCTCCAAATCTCTAGCTGATAAGCATGGTGTTTGCCCTTGTTCCTTGTACTCCTTTGCAAATGACTTTTTTGATCCTGGACACTCAAAACAGAGACTAGATATCCAGTGTCATATAGGAAAAACATGTTCTTAATCTGATCAATAACCAAACATTTCTTTCTGAGAACATGTTGCACTTGTTTCAGACTTTTAAGATATACATCAAAGTAAGTATTGTAAACCAGAATGGTATCAAAGCACTCAATAACATAGAACAACTTCAATTTGTGCATAACTTTCTCAAAATCAGAAGACAAATGATTAAGTTCAAACTGAGAATCATTTAGCAAAGACTCAACATGTTTATCAAAGAATGTATTATAAACCAGAATATCATCAAAGCTCAAAATAATACTATTCTTCAACAATGATCTCCATACATGCCAAGATTTATCAATTTCAGAACACAAGATACCAAGTTTCAGAATATAATCAAAAATAAAATCGGTTTCAGCTTTAAGTGATTTTGGTTTCTGCAAATTCCTAACAATAAACTCTTGCCAGGCACGTGTGGAAGAAAACAAATCATCAGTGATCAGTTCATGTCTAGAAAAACTCAGATCAAAGCCATTATCTTCAAAGAAAGCAAAATAATTACAAGGTTTTCTGAAACATAAATCAGATTGTTGCAAAATAACCTCAATCCTCTTTTGAGGGTGATCAAGGCTTTTGTTAAGTTCCATAAATTGATCAAATCTCAAAACATGGCCAGGATTGAGTTCACTAACAGACTGAAAATGTTTTTGATCAGAGAGTTTATCAGGTTCAAACACTTTAAAAGAATTAACCATGTTATTAAAAACAGAGTTTGAAACACAAAATTCTTTTACCTTGTCTAGACCAAAACATTTAACATCACTGGAACTAACCTTAACAAAAATTTCTGGTAGAGAATTAACCATAACAAGTTCCTTACAGTGCTCTTGAGAGTTCAAAGAGAATGACTTAGCATCTGTTTCTGCTTCAGTGTTGGAATGCTCTAACTCTTCTTCTGGTGGTGCACTCTTTTGTGCTTCTTCTGCTGAGTTTTCTTTTGAGACCTGAGACACTAAAACAAGGCTACTCGGTTGCACCGGTTCCAGAAAAGTTAGTTCATCACAGGTTTTATTGAAAACAAGTTCAGACTGAGGAGAAAAAAAGAGAAAACTCAATTTCTATCTCATGTTCTTTACTTACCTTAGATGGCTTTTTTTTTAGCTTTTGGATAGCTAATTCCTTCTTAGAAAAGAGTGGCTCAATGACTCTTGAGAGAGGACGTGGGTATGGTCTTCTTTGCTTATGTGACTGAGACTTTCTTAGGTGATCATGATCATGGAAAGTTCTTGTCTCCTCTTTGGCATGTCTTGGTTGTTTTCTGTTGTAGTTCTCAGTAACAAAGTGTTTTTTCATGAAGTGTTTCAGCTCAAACCAAGATGCAACTTGTGCTTCTCCTGTTATTTTTCTGGTAGTAACAAGCTGATTCCACCATTGAAGGGCATCTCCATAGAACTCTGTTGTAGCCAATCTAACCTTCTTTCTCTCTGAGTAGTTTTGGCCATCAAAAACAAGTTCCATTTGCTGTTCCCACTCCAAATACCCATCAGGGTCGTTTCTGCCACAGAAAGATGGTATATTGCTCCTCCTTTTGATCTTAGTATCCTTTTGAACCTGATGAACATTACCAAAGAAATCATTAGCAGGTTTTTTGTGTAAAAGATCAATCTTTTTCATTCTTTTCATGATCTCAGACACCATTGCTTCCATCTGCAGTTTATTAAATTTCACAGGTGGTGCCTCCTTTCTTTTACTGACATCTCCAGCCATGGTTTCCTGTTACAATCTCAACAAGAAAAATTAGCACAGCAACATATAGTTGAAGCCTCACTGCTCTCAAGTGTTTCTCTCTGATTTTTCAGTGGGTTTTCTCTGTGAATCCAGTAGCTCAGCAACAAACAAAGATCAAGCTTTTAGAGATCAATTCCCCAACCCAAAACAGAAGAAAGAGATAGAAAGATTGCAAGATTTTTGTTTGCGAGAGGCATTACTACCAGAGGCTGGATTTCTCTTCAGCCAAATTGGATTTCTCTTCAACTTTTTCTTAAATCTTTTTGATTTGTTTCTGTTTTTTTTTTTTAAATCTGGTTGACCCTCTTGCAAATACAACATATAGAAAGATAAGAACTTTATGAGAAAATTGCAGAGAAAAAAAATCAGATTTCCCCAAAACAAAGAAGAAGAAACCAAACCCAGATTTTTGAGAGTTTCAGATTCAAACCCAAATCAAGAGCCTTCAAATCTGCTCAGATACCACTTGATGAATCCCTTGTGAGGAGATCCTTTTGTCCCTGATTCTTTTGAAGGAAGATCTGGTGGTTTGAGAAAGATATGGGTTGATTTCAGTGATGATGGATGGGTTGATTGGATGATCTTCAGAAATGATCTATGGACTGATCAAATCTTGTTTAGATGTGTTAGTGATCAAGAGAATGAACTCTGATTTCAATCACAAACAAGATGCAATTGGAGAATGAACTCCTTAGCAATCAGTGTTCAAAGATGAACAAAAGATTCACAGATTTAGAGAGATTTTTTGATATAAAAAAGTGAATAATGTTTCTGAAACAAAAGAGAGTTTAAGTAACAAAAAAAAAGAAAAATGAAAAGTCCAAAAGACAAATAATTTCGAAATTGATAAAAATAAAAGAGAAAATATCTTATCCAAGTCCAAAGACTGAATAAGTGAAGAGTTGATTTGGTTTGGCTTGATGTCCAACTTGATTTGATCTCCTTTTGAGCTGAAAATCGCCCAACTCTTCTATAAGTCTGATTCATAACTTTTCTAGCTTGTTTAACTTGTTCTTCATTGCAAATATAAGATCTTTATGCTCCATTGCAGCCTCTAGTTTATCTTCAAGCTTTCCATTCATTGGTCGCATAGTCATCTGGCTCAACCATGGTTGCATCAATATTGTAGAGTTTTTAGAGGTGTAAGAACGTTTTGGAAATATATGAGATACTTAGAACTTTTGGAGCATCTAGAGGAGCAGAATCCGTAGCTGATCATCTAGGGAGTCGACGAAGCCATCGATCGATGGAATACACTTGGCGTCGACCGATGATTAAAGCCCAAGATCGATTGATATAGCACACTTGCCATCGATCGATGACAACCGATGATCAAAGCCTAAGTCATAATGACGAAAATATCATGTACGAGTTTTGATCTAAAATTTGAACAGTAATTAACAATTTTAGGTATTGGAGTTAACTTTCTTTTGGTTATCAACATAATTAGACCCTATTAAGATTCTATTAACCAAAAAGGAGACGTTGTGTATATGTAGACAAAGTAAAGTAGATGACTCCTCTCACCACATGCAAAATAATCTGCTCTTGTGTTTTGAGTCATGGGTACGTGATTTATCTCAAAACTTCTGAAACAATCATTCAGATTTTGTATTTTTGAGGTTCGAAAACCATATTCACTTACTGAATTTTCATACTTTTCAATACCCAAATGAAGCTTCAATTTTTTCATGTACGGTTTAGAGACACCTTTTGTGTCTTTTGCTCCCGTCAATCCTTCAAATCCTTCTAGTGTACTATACCAATCAACTCATGCAAATATGTCCATATCCTTCCAAGATCCATCCATAAAGCACCATTTTCCCATTCGGCGTAGTGTACTATGTGTTTTCTCCTCCCTACGTTGTGTGGTGGTTGTTTGTATAACCTTGTGAACCATTTCTAATTGTTCCTCATTTCATAAAATCGACTCTGTTTCAGCCAACTGTAAAGTATCTCTAGATATTTATCAATACCATTATAAATTTTTTTATTGCATCCCTTCCAAATGTACCATAAAATCCAATTAAAGTCATTGTCTTATATATGTGATGCAATTCTACAAACAGATAATCTATATTCGCATTAACCGATTGCATTAGGAAACTACCTGGATTCGTGGAGATTCTTGAGAGAACTCATACTTGAATGGTCCGGGCATTCAATTAAAACATGGTTAATATTTTTCCTTCTCCACATCAATCACAGTGTGTATCATATTTTATCCCTCAAGTATTGAGTTTCTAATAACCGATTGGCAACCTGAACTAGTTTACCATATGAAATGTTTAGACTTAGAATATCATTTATTTTTTTCAAGAATGAGCTGGTAGAACCTTTGTGTCTAGAACAAAAACTGGTGCTTCACGTGCTCTCTATGGCGATTGATGTTCCACTTATTATCCAAGATTAATATGTACTTTTTGGATTGTGTAAAATACAATCCGTCTTTATATGTGTTTTATATCCGATTCAATGGAATACTCTTGATGAAAGTCTCATCGTCCGATTCAGCCAATGTCCTAATTACCTGCATCATCCACATACGCGATGTAGGGTTGATGAGCTAATCTACCTTAAGTGTAGGGTCGAAATGATTTGATTTACTATTTTTTGGTCCCAAGTGGTTGTTTGGGATCCAAGGCTCATTCCAAACAGATATAGACAATCTAGTTCTCATCTTTTTTGACTAGTTCTTCGACAACCATATAATGAAGAATTTGATCCTATTGATACCAAGGTGCTCATAATTCTGAGGTAGCGCCTATACTCACTCTAGCAAATAATAAATTGGACTTTTCAATTAAGTGCCAACATTTTTTTCTTAACATAGCCGTAGTAAAATTCTTAAAACTTTTTCCACCATCATCTCTATGTTAGAATGAAAATTTTCATATTTTCATCAAAGTTTTGTATTTTTTCCTGTGTACATTTCAACCAAAATTACTTATAAAGGTTTTAATGGAACAATTTTTAATAATATTTTTAAAGTTGTGAATTATTTTTAGAAATTTCAGGATGTAGTGGAGGGGTTGCGAAATATACATATAATGGATTGATGAACAAATATAAATTTGTATTAACAAAAGGTTAATGGAACCCTAGCCGCCTCTTCTCTCTCTCCAATTTGCTTGCCGTTTGAGGGTTTGCTCTGGCGTTCGGTGGCTTGACACTGACGTTGTGTGTAAACCATCCTACTTTTTCATTCTATGTATTAATCTCTTTGTTTTGATGGTGATTTTTGAACTAGAGTACTTCAGCCATGTGCAGAGAAGTGAATCCCATTCAGATATTATTTGGTTTGTGTGGTGTAGTACCCTTTGGGACTTCTTGGTTCATTGTGGAACGACGGTATTACTGTTTATTTTTAGATCTTTGTAGAGCGAGATCTTTGGTGTTTATTCAAATTTTAGCCTCCTTTATTGTAACGGTTTGGTGGTATTGATCTCTTTCAGATGAACCTCTAAAAGTTGAGTTCTTTTCAAGCTGATAATGTGGATAAGAGAAGAGCTAAGCAGTTTAAAAGGTTCGTGTTCATGGTTTAGCAACAAACAAGAAGACATCAATTTCGGAAATTGTCCAATGCTCTTTTGACAAGTTTACATTATAGAGACAGTTTACATTGCAGAGATGGTGTAAAATTTTGATCATTGATTTTTGTAGAAGCACTAGCCTCTCTTCCAGCCTTCTATTAGAACACACACCATCATGAGACTATTGTCTTCTTTGTGAGTTTATTGTGTTTCTTTTTCTTTGATTTGAATAGTTTCTTTGGTACTGTCTACCCATCTTTTTTCATGTGACATACCTCCCGATATGATTTTATGTTTGATTTTTTGTAATTTTCTAGAATTTTGTTCATTTGGCTCAATAAGAAATACAGTATTAAAAATATAAAAGATAAATATGTTACGTTTTTGTATCTGAGTATTGGTTGTTGTCAAAAGAATGTTTGATTTTTTAACGGAATGGAATTACTATTTTTCCGATAAAACATGGTCATCAATCATTTTTTTTTTTGTGTTAAAAAAATCAGAAAATGATTGATGAGATTGATGGTCATTATAATTCAAAATAATAATTCGTAAAGTGCTGTAAATAATTGAGGAGATTCATGCGACGTTACGAAATATAATTGGCTAGTAAGCAAAGACCAAAGTTTGTGGCTAAGCTGGAGTACATATGGCAGGATAATATGAAATTTCAACTGTATGCATTAATTCAATTTTGTGATTGGGGGCAGTATCATTATATAATTAAATGAAATTGACAATATGCAAAGAAGCGACAAAAAGTATAAATATATGCCAAAATTACTTTCATCAAAATTCGATCTTTTCTTGAGACACCTGGCACAAAGTTGAAATAATAATGGATCCGATAGAGATTTACACGCTTTTCTAAGAACCACCTATTATGCTGTCATTATGAAAATCAAGTGAGTTTACAAAACACTAAAATATTATTTTTCTCCGTTTCATACTACTTGTCGTTCTAAGTTTATACACACATATTAATAAAATATATGATTTTGTATATTTCTAAAATAAAAATACAATTACCTATACATCTAACCATATTTCAACCAATAAAAAAATAAATTGGATAATTTTATTAATGAATTTTGCACTGAAACTCTAAAACAACACTTATTTTGAAACAATTTTTTTTCTTTATAATGACAAATAATATGAAACAGAGGGAGTAGATGATTCTATAAAGTGTTACTAATCTAGCCTATGCAATCTGAAGTAAATTATATTGTCTAGATAATATAGAATATGCGTTTAACAGTATGACATTATCATGTTTCTTGTAGATCAATCATAGGAACATGTATAATCGAATGAACAATTTTCTTCTGTTAGTTCTGAGAAAACAATTCTGATGTTGCTGATAACAAAATGAATTATCCTTATTCGGATGATATCTAGATGACGCATGGCAAATACCTTTTAGACCGTAGATTTGAAGTTTTTAGAGTTTATATTCGAGATGAGAAGCGAAATCCGTGCAAACTAAATTTATAGTGAAAAATCATAATTTTTTTGAGAACTGAATTTTCTGCAAAACTAACAATAAATAATTATAAAAGATGCACCGAAAGAAATACGATGATAGAAAAGAAAAGATTTGAAAACTAATATATTCTAAATTTACGAAAAAACGTTTTACAGACAAAACCGTACATGACGTTTATTTGGAAGTGCGATTACAAAAGAAACAAAATAAGTAAAGGTAGCAAATATATCTAAGTTCGCTAGATAAACCACTTAAGCCATGAAATTCTATGTGAGTGGTAGCTCATTAGCAAATAGAAAAAAATAGTAAGGTTTCTAATTGTATTGTTTCAAAACTAAGTTTTTTGTCATTTTCCCTTAGACCCACATTTTCCTTCTTTTCACTTTTCCTTCAATCTTTTTTTTTTTTTGTGGAGGTTTGAGTTTATATAATTCTGAAATCTTCTATCATCTTATTTCCCTATTTATTCTTTCTGCCAATAACATAAACCACCGTTGATGTTAGGTTACTTTACATGTTAAGTTAAAATGCGCCGTTCGTGTCTTAGGTCATTGATATCACTACCATATGAGCAACTTTACTCTCTCAAATAAGAGGTTCAGTTGTAGTACTTAGGGATCAAATTCACATGGAACGCGAACACACAATAAACTCAAGAAAATCGCGATTAAATTAGGCAACTAATTATGAAAACAATAAATAAAGCAGAACAAGGTAGTTGTTCGATTGATTGATTGCTTTGTAAGCAATATAAGAAAATAGCTAGATCTTGGGTTTCATGCAATCATGATTACATATATATAGAATGCTAAGGGTATGTATGTGAATGACAATCCCATAACTCGAATTCTAATATATAGATATCCAGATTTCGCATGTGAGTCTAATAAGTTATCTAAGTTTGATGTTCCAGCTTTCGCTTGTGAAGTCGTGGTGAGCGTCCATCGATGCTACCTTTGTAGTAACGATCGATGCTTCCTTAGATCAGTTTTATAGTCATATTCAATAAGTTCACTATTCTAGTGAGATCATCTAACACATGTATCTAGTAACATAGCTTAAGAGAACCTATTCTGGTGAAGAACCTACCATCATAATTCTCTACAATTATATCCTAAGATCATGGTTCTAGTTAGCTACTCTAGAACACAAACATTAATAGAAATTTTAATGAAGGATTCATTATGGTTTCACCCTAGAAATTCTATAGTTTTGACTAATCCATCAAAACTCTAATTATCCCTAAATCTAACAAAGGAAAACTACTGAGACTTAGGAAAGCAGTTCATAGTAAAGAGATGAAAAGAATGCATAAAATAAGGTAAAAAAAAAGTGGAGTTTCAATACAAGTTCTAAACGAGTATTGGATCTTCTCTCAAGACCTACTAAAAACCCTAAAACTGTATGCTGCAAATCCAATGCTTCCCGACAACAACGCCAAATTTTGATATAACTCAAAATAACCTATGAACAACTTTACTCTCTCAAATAAGAGGTTCAGTTGTAGTAATTAGGGATAGAATCCACATGGAGTATGGACACACAATTAACTCAAAATAATCGCGATTAAGCTAGACAAGTAATTATGAAAACAATAAATAAAGCATAAAAAGACAATTGTTCAATTGATTGATTGGTTTGTTAGCAATATTAGAAAATAGTTAGATCTAGGGTTTCAAGCAATCATGATTATAGAGATATAGAATGTTAAGAGTATGTATGTGAATGACAATCATAGAACTCTAATTCTAATGTATAGATATCTAGCTTTCACATGTGAGTCTAGTAATTTATCTAAGTTTGATGTTCCAGCTTTTGCTTGTGAACTAGAGGTGAGAGTCGATCGATGCTACCTTTCTAGTATCGATCGATGCTGCCTTAGATCAGTTTTTTATAATACCCAAATTAACCTTAGAGCCAGTTCTCTCAAATAAGAGATCGGATGTAGCACTTGGGGATCGAATCTATATGGAGCGGGGGCACACAATAGATCAGATCAAACGTAAGATTAAGCTAGGCAGATAGATATTAAAACAGTAAATAATAATTAAAGCAGTAAATAAGATAGATGAGTTTGTGTTCACATATAAAATAGATGCTAGACTTTCAGGTTAGGTAATCCAAATTATGATATAGCTGCTAAGTGCATGTGATAATGAGTCCTAAAACTCGAATACTAATGTAAGATATCCAGATCACGCTGCGAGTCTACGTGTTTGAATCTATATCCACACTCTCGTTGTGACACAAAACGAGTGTCGATCGATACACCTATAGGGTGTCGATCGATACGTCTTCCAAACAAGTTTTAAGCTTAGATCGATAAGTTCACTATATTGGTTAAAACAGCTAGCTATAGCTCGTGTCAAACAATAACTACTCAGACATAATCAAACAAGCCATAAAGATAAACTGAATGAATTGCATAACTAGAATACAAATAGAAAAACCGGAGTTCTAATACAATACTTTGAAGGAGTTCTTGGATCTAATCTCCAAAACCTTAAGCTTCTAAGAATAAAATTATAAATCTTTGTATGTGTTGTTTCTTGCCCAAACAATGGGACAACTTATCTAATCTAGGTCAAAACTCGTAAGGGACAGTCTTGTTAATTATTTAGTCTTCTGGGCGTAAATCTAATCTAAGTCAATACACCAAGAATGTGTGTAGACCGACACTTCCTCTGGCTGTCGACTATGTTTTCTCTTTATTTGCTCAGCTGTGGATTTAGCTCCAATTAAGCTCTATTTAGCGTAATAAACTCCACAATGTTCCAGAACGTACATAAACAAACCTGTAAAGACACTAGAATAGACTCCAAACATAAAAAGACTTTAAATAAAACATATACTATGGCATAACAAGTGGTCAATTTAGCTCCAATTAAGCTCTATTTAGCGTCATAAACTCCACAATGTTCTAGAACGTACATAAACAAACCTGTAAAGACACTAGAATAGACTCCAAACATAAAAAGACTTTAAATAAATCATATACTATGGCATAAAAAGTGGTCAAATCCATAGTATATCAATTCCCCAGACTTATCATTTTGCTTATCCTTAAGGAAAACATAGAATAGTCTCTGAAAAAGGTTTAAAAATGGCGGGGACTCAAGCAGTTTTAAAATCTACTACTTTCACCTCTATAGTGTTGCAAGCCACATTAGATAAGTTCTAACTTCAAAGGAACTTCTATTGTACTAAACCTTAGCTAAGCAACCAAACCATCAAGCCACAGCCTAATCAATTCCATCTGACATACCCCTCTACTGATTTCATTTCTGAAAATAAATGTGTAGGCTAAATCTCGGGAGTATTGATCAATGGACACATAGACTCTTACTCAGACAAGCATCTGGACCAACATGCAGTCTTATCTAATCCCTTTCCTCTCTCTTTTCTCACTTCTCTCAGTCAATATCCCCCACCTTTGCAGGGTATCATTCTTTTAATTGACTAAGATAACTAGACAAACTTTCATGAATCAAACTCTAATGGTTGTAGCCACAAGTTCATGTTCACTTCTTTTTGACCTTCATCTCTTTCTAGAATTTTTATAAATCAAGCTTGAATAGTTGTAGCCACCAAATCCTATTCAAATTCTTGTGAAAACCAAAGGGGAGAGAGAGGGGAACTTCCTCACGCAGACTTTTACCTTCCATACTTGTAGGAGGAATCTGATCCAGTGTATACCAAGCCCCAAAACAATCAATTGAGTAGATAAAGTTGGAGATCAGCTTTGATTTCTCCAGACTTCCTTACCTAAACATGGATGTTACAGCATGTGATCATCTTAAGCGTTTCCATTTAGTATGCCTTGTAGTCAACATCCTCAATGAATGGTGCGAAAGAGTGGTTAGATAGTAGATAAAAACCAAATTTTATCATCATCCCATTTTTGACTCGAATTATAAGATTCAAAACAAAAATCAAAAACAAAACTCAATATTGGTAACCACCTCCCCAAGTCTTAAACAATACTATCTCCAGTGTTTTTCAGCCCAAGACCGGAGAAAAAAATAAATGATAAGTAAAAATAATAAAACAAGGAATTAGATAACATGTTTCTACAATGAGTATCGATCAAAAATAGAAAGGTGTCGAGCGACATTCAAAATCGAGTAGTACGGACCGATACATGGAAAGGATGTCGGGCGATGCTCATTACAGACTTTTTTTCCTTGGATCTGAGAACAAAAAAAAATCCGAAAATTAGTAAAAATAAAAATATAACTTAAGTAAAATATCTAACTATGGGTTGATTTTCATTCAGCGCTTGTTTATAGTCTATAGCTTGACGTTTATGAGTGTCGAGACTAGAAATCAAAAGGAGCAGAAGAATTTGTTAGGAAAGAAGTTTCCACAACTTCCTCAGACATCTCGAACCAAGTGCTTACAAAGCTTCTTATGGCCTTATCTCCTTTGGTTCCCTATCTCTTCAGCTTCTCTACAGCATCATTGACTTTGTCCACTTTATCCTTTAGATTCTCCAGACACTTGTGTGTCCATCCAGTCCTGCTGTCAATAGGATAATATATCCCATCCAGTCTCTCATTGGTGTTGTCTTCCATCATCCTCTCTTGGGATGTATACACTCCAGCTATTATGTCTTCATGTATTTCGTTAATAGATGTTGTGGATATGGTCTTCTCCTATGGATTACATTGTACCGTGGTAGACACAAGTAGACACTCCCCATTTCTCCAGCATACTCAAGGATGTATGCTATGTCCTACTTGGATACATTGAGAATCCTTCCATCCTTAGTTTTTGCGTCTCTCCACTGGTCTCTGTAGACTTCATACTCGTCTGGTGTAAGCACATTGAATCGTGATGGTGGTGCTCTAGGAGGATTGGCGGCTTCAAGTTTCATTGATGCGAGTTGCTCTATAATCAAAGTGGTGTCGATCGGTGATGATGGCTGGGTGTTGATCGACACTTCTTCCCCATCATCATACCATCCTTCATAATTGTAATGGGAAACTGACACAAATCCTGGGTCATCACCCAGTCCAATGTAGGACGTGTGATCTCTTGAGACTTGGACATGGTAATAGAAAACTTTCTTATCAACAAGTGTGAGACACAACTTGTTTACATGTATATTGCAGACAACTCCTACAATAGCCATAAAGGCTCTCCCAAGTAGTAGAGATGTATTCCATCCCATTTGAATATCCATCACATGAAAATCTACACGAATCACGTAGTTGCCAATTACTACCTCCTGGTGTCTATCAGTCCTCTTGAATTCGCCTTATAGCATTCCACGAATGTGAATGAGTCTTTAGAAGGCTCAATCTTCAGTCCCAAATGATTTGTCATAGCCTTAGGCGTAATTCTCACTGAAGATCTTGTATCACAAAGTGCATTATGGTAAACATGTCCTACAACAGTGCATGAGACAACAAATTTTCTAGGATCACCTTTCTTTGTCAGCTTCGCATCTCTTTTTTTCACTACTATGATATGAAAGAACATTCGCTTGATGTACTCCTCTTATTCTCTGCTCTCTCTGAAAAACATGTAGAGGCGATAACTATAGTAGGCTTCATAAAATGGTTCGCCTTCAGGTATCCTCAAGCTCTTTTAGTAAATCCACCCATCTCCTTCTCAGTTGTCTTTCTCCTCAGATGCTTATGAATCTTTTTCTTCATCCTATTTCCAATAGGTATATGTACATTAGCGTCCTCTCTGAAGACTACTTGCTCTGGTGAATCATACTCTGGAGGGCATTGACCATAGTTAGGATGTTGATTCCTATCAAACGTCGGCCTTGTCTGAGATGGGTATCGATCGGCGTAAAGACGGTGTCGATCAATGCTTGGGAATCGTGCATGTGAGACTGGGGTTGGAGTGTAGTATCGCGTTGTCAAAGTAGCATCGATCGATGCTTGCAGTTTGTCGAGATCCTATGGATTCTTCAAGTTGTGTCGATTTTTGCTTTGACGAAGGTGGAGATCGGTGCTCAACAGGTAGTGTAGATCGTTTCTAGTGTCGATTGTTGCTCAGCTGGTTGTGTCGAGCAACACCAATGCGAACTACCAATCGACATGGAGCTCTCAACCTTAAAGTCACCCTCTTAGAGTTTCTTATGCTTCACCACATCCCAAAAATATTCATCAATTAGGGCATTCACCTGGTGTCTTTGTCCAATCTTACTTCTTTCCTTGCTAATGCTTCATGCTTTCGTATAGCCTCAATGTTCTGTGCAACCTGGGTTTCCAACTTCATACCTGGGTGTTGATAGTGTCAAACTTCTCATTCAAGTTGTTGTACACAACATCTATTTTCCCATTAAAGTTCACAGCCATCTTCTCTTGTCCCTCAAGAACTTGATCAATCATTGATTTCAGTTTGCTCTCCTGAGTTCTTGAGGGATGTTCTGGTATGAAGAGGCTCCACAGTTCCTTGTGTAGTTGTTCTTGCTGCTTCTGAAGGGTTTCTTGTACTGGGAATTTTGGTTTTTATAATTACTCATGTGGCAAGAACCATTGAAGTTCATGTTGTTGCTCTGATTCCCATACTACTGATTCTAAAAACCAACACCACTCACAAAGTTCACATCCTCCTTTTCTTCTTCATCCTTGTTGCCATCTAGAGCTACAACTTCTACCTTTGTGAAACTGATTTGCTTCATGAGAAATTTGTGGATTCCATCCAATTTTGCCTTGACTTCATCCAATTGTTGCATATCCATGCTGGAAACTGATTTTCTCCTCTATGATCAGTGTTCTTGGTATTGTTGTTAGATACCAAGTTCTCAATGAGTCTGGTGGCTTCCTGTGGGTTTCTCGTGTTGATATTCCCTTCACTAGTTGTGTCTAGAGCCATCTGATAGACCAAATCGATGCCTCTGAAGAAAGTACTGAGTAGTTGTACTTGGTTGAATCCATGATGTGGACAATCGCGCTGGTAAGACTTAAATCTGATTTAAGAGTCTCTGAAAGTGTTAGAAGACTTATGAGTGAATGTAGAGATTTTGTTTATCAAGTCTTAAGCTCGTGCATCATCAAAGAAGTTACGCAGGAACACGTTTTTGATGTCAGTCCAGGATGTAAGATATCCTGGTTCCAGCTGCTTAAGCCAATATGAAGTGATATAGCCTATTTAATACCAGTTTTAGGCTATGTTATAGGCTATATTTAGATTCTATTATGTGTGTAGGCTATGTTTTAGAGTATTTACAGATCCATGAACGTTTCAGATATATATGAGATACTTGAAGTTTTTGGAGCATTTGGAAGAGAAGAATCCGTAGTTGATCATCTAGGGAGTCGACGAAGCCATTGATCGATGGAATACAGTTTGCGTCGACCGATGATCGAAGCTCGAGAGCGATCGATGCATCACACTTGCCATCGATCGATGATCAAAGCCCATGTCAGAAAGATGAAAACACCATGGATGAGTTTTGACCTAGACTTAGGGTTTTTATAAGTATGTCTTGAAAAAGACAGAGATAATCATCAAGAGACAGATTTTTACAGAGCATTTTAATTTTTTTTTGTTTTAGGAGAGAAAGGAGAGACTCCGAATGCTCTAATTTTGTTTTGTTTTAGGAGAGAAAGGGGAGACTCCTTCAGAGTTCTCCTGGAACTCCTTTGGTTTTTATATTTTATTTCATATCTATGATTTCTATGACAAAGATCATGTCTAAGTAGTTACAAATTAGATTTAGGGTTGAATGATAGCAACTATCGATTAGCCCAAAAATAAGATTGTTAGGTTAAGTTAATATTCATCAATTGAGTTGTGCTTAATGCTTGTATTCTAGAGTAGCTAACTAGGATCTCGATGATAAAACATGGACAACTACGAGGGTAGGTTCTGTGCCAGAATAGATTCTGTTGAACTAGGTTATTAGATACATGTGAGAGTTGGTCTAATAAGTCTGGTGGACTTATCAAATCTCGTCCATACTTCTTTCTGATTTCACCGTCGATCAACGTCAACCTACATCCATCAATCGCCATCAACATACGTTCATCGACCGACGCTGACCGCTTAGAATCAATCGACATCAACCAGCCCGCATCGATCGACATACACAGACGAGTTCAGATGGTTGCAACTTTGATACTGATTAGGGATGAGAAGGGAGACCTGCATGACCTCGAGGGTCATATGTATAATGCAACAGGTCAAAGAGTCAAGGAGGCTGGGCAGAAGCACCACATCAGCGCATTGATTGATGATGATTTTTGGCAAGAGGTTAAAAGGAAAAGCTCCAAGAAGGAGATTTTTGTGTGGAAAGTTTTATGTCATTCGGCAGTTCGCATTGGTGTCGGCACATCAATAGCTTCGTGTGAATCGACCAACATTAATCGATACAGGCACGAGACAGTGGACTGACAGAGAGATAGAAGCATCAATCGACGCACACCATTCAACATCGATCGATAGATGAGAAAGCCGGTTCGACTACCTAGCATCAACACCAATTTGATTGTGCGTATGACCAAGACAGTTTCAACACAAAATACTAACACATCTGAGTCCATGGATCTTGGCAGCGAAGATGAAGGCCATTCCAAGAGGAAGCAAAATATCCCCAAACATCAACGCAGAGAAGCCAATGAAAAAGAGTTGGATAACTTTGTTAAAAGAGTCCAAAATTCCTTTAGACATCCTTTTTGATGAAGCTTACTATACACACAGGTTGTGGATGTTTTTTCAGGGAATCAAGGGAGACAAAAGAAGATGTAGAGATCCTATTCAATCCCCTTAGGGAAAAGATGAAACAAAGGATTTGCCTGAAGAAGAAAAGTGACCCTGGGAAGTTTGCGGTGCCATGCTTGATCAAAGGCAACAAATACCCCAGTGTCCTCTGTGATACTGGATCATCAGTAAGCATCATGCCAAAAACTATGGCAGAAGAGCTTAACCTGAAAGTGGAACCCTCAAACGATTCTTTCACATTTGTAGACTGCTCAAAAGTGAACTTAGGAGGGATAGTAAAAGATGTTCCAGTGCAAATCAACAATACCCTAGTCCCAGTAGACTTCCAAGTGATGAACATCCAGATTGATTAGAATTCTTCACTACTACTTGGGAGAGCATTTATGGCTACCGTGGGAGCCATCTACGATATGAAGCAAAACAGGTTGTATCTATCCCTAATTGATCAAAACTTTTTCTATGAACCTGTTAAGAATAAAAACAAGGCTACCATGATTGAGTTGTCTAATGATGCAGAACTTGTGGCCACATGCTTCTGTAATTATGAGTTCAACAAAGAGTCTGAGGATGAAGTATCGATCGACACCCAACCCAGAGCACCGATCGACGCAATTGCTGCTGAGCAATCGGTCGACACCCACCCTTTGTTATCGATCGACGGCCTCACCCGAGAACCAACCAACACCTGCCATGCAAATGGAAATTACACCCCAACCTAACTCGAGTACGACGAAGATTACAGAGAGGAGGAGCAAATCGAGTACCGTGGTACCGCAATGGAAGAGGCCGGTGTTTTCCAAATTTCTCATCAATTCAGGAAATCGACATTGATCGACGGCAACCATTCGCCATCGATCGATACTGACTAAGAAGCAAAGTGCAAACAACTTGGTAATCAAGCATCAATCGGCCACCACCATACACCATCAATCGACAGAGAGTTGATTGATCTTGTATCAGACGACGCCAGCTAGGCGATAGTGGATAGACGCGCATCGATCGACGCACCTTATACAGCGTTGATCGACACAGAGAAGCACAAGATCAAGCAGATTCGTAATATTCCACACACATCTCCACATCCTAGATCGATCGACAGCAGACACACACATCGATCGAAGGTACCATTCTGAAGTTCCACAATCTTTGTACTTCAACTGCCCACTATTTGGAGAATTCAACATCGATCGATAGGACACACCAAGCATCGATCAATGGCTGTATCAAGCATGGTATGAGAGCTTATGATGCTAAAGGCAGAAGAATTTTCCACTGGGAAAAGAAAGATGAGTATGGCATCTACAGAGATGAGAATGGTAATGCACGAGCTAAAGACGAAAGAGTAGTGAATGTGCAAGCTGAAGACATTAGAGCAGTTCTACATAGAGCTACTATGTTTGAGCAAAGCTACATATGTCTACCGGAACATGCAGCAAGAAGCATTATGTCTATGGAAAATCAAAGGACATACAACAGAACATAGATTGATGATATTGTGCATGAGGTCTACAAAGCTCAAGAGATGTCACTGGATGAATTCTACACAAGGCTTGATGATGTCTACTATCCTATAGACAGATGCCTTACCAATTTGACTACGCGCATGGATGAGATGAAGCAAAATTTAGATACTATACAACAAAAGCAAGCGATTACGTCAGACGAACGAGCATTGATCGACGACACCCTATGACCATCGATCAATGGCACCCTACAACCACCGATCGACACAGAAGCCAACCGGCAGAAGACATCATCATAAACACAACTGGAAGATATGTTTGATGAGATTGTTTTTTCTCAGAGCCTAATGAAGGAAGATATTTCTCAACAACTGGAATATATATCAGAGACTACAACTGCAAGACTTAGAATGCTACAACACAATATTGAAAACCTACAAAGAAGAATGCATTTAATGGAGGTTGCTAGAGAGGTTACAAAGAATGAGAAAACCAAAAATCATGAAGCAATGAGGAGCTTCATTGGTACATGGTTTCAGATGAGCAGAGAAGATGTACACACTTGCTTTCCAAGTGTTGATCCACCTCCATACTAGCCAGAAAGTTTAAATATCGAGCTTAAGACTATAACCAAGCTCTGAGTGGGAGGCAACCCATTGTTTAGTAAGTTTTAATTATTTTCTTGATTACATTAGTCTAATTTCGAATTTTATTATACTATTCCATGTTTTTAAAGAGAAAGGAACATGAGTCTGCACAGAGCATCAATCAACACTTGATCATTGTCGATCGACGGATTATCCTACGTATCAGCTGTGCCGATTGACGGTCACCATCAACAAGCATGTATACCGTTTTCCTTTATCAAATTGTGTCCTTATGATTTATTTTCTTCACCGATCTCAGACTGAATAACACTCGTGATAGTGTTGTTTAACTATGAGGGAGGCTTACTAATATTGTTTTGTATTTTGAGTTTTATACTTATAAAAAAGAGTAGAAACCTACAGGTTTACCATAAATCGAGTTTGAAGCATCTGCATCGATCGACCATGGTTTATGACCATCGGTAGACATCAACATCGTCACATCGATCGACACTCTACAAAGTGTGGTATCGAGTTTCTTACTTAAACTACTTACTTGTGATTTAATTTTTTTCTAACCAAACCGGGGCGGATTACACTAGGGACAGTGTAATTTAAGTCTGGGGGAGGTTCGCTAATGCTATTTGATTCGTTTTGAGTTTTATTTGCTATATATATATATATATAAGTTTTTCAATAATATTTTATTGAGTCAAAAAGGGATTATGATTAAAAATTTATTATTGACTAACCATACTTTAGCACCATTTTTATAAGGTTATATGCAGAGATTACTAGAGATACAAAAGTGGATCATCCTGCCACTATATCACATTTGCTTAGAAAGTTTGAAGGAACTGAAGCTGATTTCCAACATTAATCCTAACATTATCAACTTGCTTTGGGGCTGGGTATACACTGGACCGGGTTCTTTTGCAAGTCTGTTGGTACAAGTCATTGCACCTTTAGTTCCCTTCTCTCTCTCTCCAGCATCTACTTAAAAGCTTAAAAGATTGAGATAATTTCCCAAGATACAAAGGGGTAGGTACATTACCTATGACCCCACTATTTTAATTCAAAGGAATGATCACACATTGTTGGAAGCGAGGGGTAGGTAAATTACCTATGACCCCATTATTCGCCTACAACTTTGCCCAAAAGGAAAAGAAAAAAGAAAGAAAAATAAGAAGAAAATAAAAGAATGAGACGACATCATTGAGATCCAAAAGATTCAGAGAAAAGAGAAAAAGAAGGAAGAAAGGGATCAAAGAAGACTTTGTACCTAGTTATTCAGACACTTGCAAGAGGTAAGAATCCATGTTTCCTTTGATCGATGCTCCCAAGGTAAAGCATACACTTTTATTTTATGCAAAGAAATGAGGTCAATATAGGGGCGAGTCAAGCTAGTATTTGCTAAGTTGTTGGTATAATTGATTTGGTTGCTATACTAGGATAGGATATATAAAGTTTCTCTGTGATTGACTTGATAGGATGTGGTTGCAACAAAGTAGAGTGATAGTTATACTTATATATTATGTGAGTCCCCACTTTTCAAAACCTCTTTCACAGATTTGTTTGCTTGAGGACAAGCAAAAGGTTAAGTCTAGGGAAGTTGATATAGTCTATTTATTACCAGTTTTAGGCTATGTTATAGGCTCTATTTAGAGCCTATTATGTATGTCTAGACTATGTTTTAGAGTATTTACAGGTCCAGGAACGTTTCAGAGATATATGAGATACTTGGAGCTTTTGGAGCATTTAGAAGAGAAAAATCCGTAGTTGATCATCTAGAGAGTCGATAAAGCCATCGATCGATGGAATACACTTAGCGTCGACCGATGATCGAAGCTCGAGAGAGATCGATGTAGCACACTTGCCATCGATCGATGATCAAAGCCCAAGTCAGAAAGATGAAAATACCCTGGACGATTTTTGACCTAGACTTAGGGTTTTTATATTTATGTCTTGAAAAAGACAGAGACAATCATCAAGAGACAAAGTTTTTCAGAGCATCTTATTTTTATTTTGTATTATGAGAGAAAAGAGAGTCTCCTTCAGAGTCCTCATGAAACTTCTTTGTTTTTTATATTTTATTTCATATCTATTCTATTCATCTATGATTTTTGTGACAAAGATCATGTCTGAGTAGTTACTAATTAGATTTAGGATCGAATGATAGCAACTATGGATTAGCCTAAAAAATAGGATTGTTAAGTTAAGTTAATATCCATCATTTGAGTTGTGCTTAATGCTTGTATTCTAGAGTAGCTAACTAGGATCTCGATGATAGAACATGGACAATTACGAGAGCAGATTCTGTGCCAG
The DNA here is from genome assembly GCA_012274485.2 of Sinapis alba. Lineage (NCBI taxonomy): Eukaryota > Viridiplantae > Streptophyta > Magnoliopsida > Brassicales > Brassicaceae > Sinapis > Sinapis alba. Next base: position 340,386 of record MU105585.1, read on the forward strand.
AATAGATTCTGTTGAACTAGGATGTTAGATACATGCGAGACATGGTCTAATAAGTCTGGTGGACTTATCAAATCTCGTCCATACTTCCTTCTGATTTCACCATCAATCGACACTAGGCCTTAGCCGTTGATTGATGGTGGTTCCTTTTGCTCGCGTATGAGAGCTGGAGTTAAAAAAAGTCAGAATAATTAACATTTGAGTTCTAGAATGTTTACATTTCCGTGCCTCCTATCCATTATAATTCATAAAGCTTGAAACCCTATATCTAGCATATTTACATTTATATTTACATCTAAAATATTTCCATATTTGCATTAGTTGCATTAGTTGCATATTTCCATATTACATCCTACTTCTTGACAAGGAATATTTCCTTAATCTGATTATTCATTACCAATATATATATTCACCTAGCTTAGTCTTTAAAAATAAGAAATCTATTGTGTGCCTTTGCTCTTTGTGGATTTGATCCCTTAGTACTACACCTGATCTCTTTTGGCAAGAGTATTATAGAGTGTGTTAAGATTAGAGTTAATTTGACAGTGGATTGTTTAGGATATTTATTACCCTGCTAGAACAAAATACACACCACGTCATGAACCATCTCCAACAAGTGAGTACTTGAGGAGCTTACAAAGTAGATAGTCCTCAGAGGCTCCATTGGCTTTGATAGCAGATACTAGATACTTGAATCGCTCCAAGTTATCTATTGGGTGCTCATGTGAAAGACCATGGAATGGTGCATGTCCCGGGAAAGTGAAGTAAGCAAGCTTCAACACGGAATCATGCCTCTGGAAAGCAGGGGGACAAATTGCAGATTTGTTGGCATATAACTAGTCTGGACAATTGTAGTCAGCCACCGTTATGGGTCGAACAGCCTGAGCATCAGCTGCAGCATACTTAGCTTCCAAAGCAGCATCTTGTAAAGCATTTGCTTCTGGGTCAGGGATTACAACCCCCCTATCATCTATCTTTCGACCTGCTTCATTACACAGGTGACCCTCTGGGTCATGCAAGTCTCCATTCTTATCTTGGGTCAATACTAGAGGTGTGACCATGTTTTTTCACTCGCTGGTTGGTATCGATTGATGGTTTTGAAAGGGTGTCGATCATTGCCTGCCTGCGAATATTGTAGATCGACGGAGTAGAGGTGTCGATTGATGATGAGTGCTTCTCTTTGCGGATTGTACGCTCGAGTTGAGTAGGATCTGACAGTGGTAAGAGATATTTTTCCTTCCTGCTTCTGGTGTTGCTGGGCATGCACCTCAAAGACACAAGAAAAGAAATTTCTAATTAGTAAAACAAAAATAAAAATAAACTTAAAATAAAGCCTAGACGAAATCTATAAAATCTAATCTAATGGCGAATCCAATGCTCCCCGACAACGGTGCCAAATTTGACAATACTCAAATTAACCCTATAGCCAACTCTCTCAAATAAGAGATCATATGTAGCACTTAGGGATCAAATCCACATGGAGCGAGGGCATACAATAGATCAAATCAAATGTATGATCAAGCTAGGTAGATAGATATTAAAATAGTAAATAATAATTAAAGCAGTAAATAAGATAGATGAGTTTGTGTTCACAGATAAAATATATGCTAGATTTTCAGGTTAGGTGATCCAAATTATGATATAGTTGCTAAGTGCATGTGATAATCAGTCCTAAAACTTGAATACTAATGTAAGATATCCAGCTCTCGCTGCGAGTCTACGTGTTTGAATTTATATCCACACTCTCGTATGTGACACGGAACGAGTATTGAGCGATACACCTATAGGGTGTCAATCGATACATCTTACAAACAAGATTTAAGCTTAGATCGATAAGTTCAGTAAATCGGTTAAACCAGCTATATATAGCTCATGTCTAATAACCTAGCTCAGTAGAATTACTATCAGGTATGAGCCTACTGTCGCAGTTGTCAACTCCAATATCATTATTCTAGTTAGCTACTGTAGAATGCAAGTAATAAAATCTAACTCTGTGAAGGATCTTAGATAATCACCTTAGCAGTTCTAATATCAATAATTCATCATAACCATATTGACCCTAAGTCTAACAAGATAGCTACTCAAACATAATCAAACAAGACATAAAGAAAAACTGAATGAATTACATAATTAGATTAGAGAGAGAAAAACCAGGGTTCCAATACAATACTTTGAAGGAGTTCGTGGATCTTCTCTCCAAAGCTCCATTCTTTCCAGGGTTTCTCTGAATATTAGGTTCACCGAGCTTCCAGTGTGAAACCCCCGATCGTAGATGACCGGAAGTGACACGGTCGATGTTCCCCGGTGGTCGACCCGAGGTTCTTGGAATATAACCAATCACCTTAGACCAACAACCAAAGAACACCAACGCTCCTATCGGATATCACTCTAGGCTTTTCAACCCGACCAAGCAATATCCGATAGTTAGTTCGTCCGGGACAAGATCTAATATCATATGAGAACTCGTAATTTACAAACATTCATTTATACATTATTTATTTACTTTAAACATCTTACAAAGAGTTATAGTTTTACCCTACGGCCTATTGCCCAACAACGTATTACAGTAAAAATACAACAAAAGGTTCGTTACAAGGACAATAAAATACTACCGCTGGTTAGCCGTTCCTTCGTCCAAAAGTAGTGGTCTCCTGACTAGTGGTTACCTACACACACAACAATGAGTCATGAGCAACTAATTTACTCAGTGAATCTAGATCACTACACCATTAATCATAAACCAAACAATCATCAAATGCATAAACATGTTCATACAAGTACTAGTACTATACTTTAATATATCATTCATCATTGTGAATCTCATTTCATTTCTCACTTCCTTATTACCCGCCCATCTTCACCATACTTATAATTACATTATATATCCTAGACCCGATAAACCACAAAGGCTAACCGAGCTTAGTAAGTTAGCATTACCATCATCCTCGAACGTCCTAATGAACATTCGGGACTGCATCGTCATGGAGTACACGGCCTCCAGGGTGCTACCCCATCATCGTGTCTTCATGACCTTGTTCCATTCGCAGGACCAAGTCACGGTAATGCAGAAGTTTATGGATAGTGATTATATAATGAGTTTTCACTTGCTTCATAATTCAATAATTATTCCATAATTAATCCATAATTAATCATAATTAATTCTTAATTAATCCTAGATTAATCTTTAATTAATTCATGATTATTCTTTAATTAATCCATGATTGTTTTTTAATTAATCAATGATTAATCCTTAATTAATTCAAGATTTATCCTTAATTAATACAAGATTAATTCCTTAATTAATCCAAGATTTATCCACAATTATTTCATAATTTTAGTTAGTACTTGAGAACAAGTAATAAGAGGTGGCTAACCTCAATGCATACTTTCAAATATTCTTTAAGTGTTAAGTGTTTACACTTAAGTAAACACCACATGGATCATAAGGTTTAGAGACTTTACTACTTACACATCCATCTAGACTCACCTAGAGATTGGTCTTGAAACTTGCTTGGACAAGGCTTGGCTCTCTCTTGAAAAAGGCTAAACGGACCTGAGAATGGTTCATGATTTGATCGGTTATTAATGTTACTTCAGGACAACACATTGGTTCACATCCAGCCATATCAAAACAAGCTTACCAAGGGACTGAGAGTACTGGATTGGACTAGCAACACTTCACAAGAAAACTGATCCAAACAGAACAAGGTACCAAGCTTAGACAATCGGTTCAAGGTAAATCAAAACAGATTGGTTCATAACAGTTCAGTGCATGCTCATTTAAGGTTGGCTCTAATCAGTTCAAGCTCGGTTCTTCTTGTACTAAATCAGATCAATGTGGTTCTAGGCAGTTAACAATAGTTCAGGACAAGATCAACTGAGTTCAGTTTGGTTTAACTTCAATCAGTCCATGACCACTTAGCTAGCAGTTTTCAAAGATTGATTCATCTGGAACTTAACGAAACTGATCAGTTCACCATCTTATACAACTAATCCGACCATTACATGAGCTGAACAACACACTGACTTGATCATAACAGAGCTGAGGCAAGAGATAAAGCTTACCCTACATCACCCACGGTTAGATGATCTTAACCGGTTCTCCTCTCCAAGATATACCCACTGAACTGATCACAAAGAGAGATGAGGGCTTGGTTCAAATCAGAAATGAAGAAGGGATAGGGTTTAACTTAAATCAAACATCTCACCTTCTTCTATGTCACACAAGCTGGCTGAGGCTGGATCAGGATCAAATCACCAAAGATTCTCTGAATTTTTCTTGATTTCTCTTCTTCTTCATCTTAAAGTTTCTTACTGATTTTCTCTCTGAATTTTTTTTCTCTCTTTGCTTCAGCAAACAGAACGTGCAAGCAGGTCAAGGAAGGGTTTATATAGCTGAGAGGCAGTCTAATCTAAGTGTCCTAGCTAAACACAAAGCTGTGGCAAGCAAGGAACAGCTGGCCTCCTGCTTCATCACATCCAGCCATCAGCTGCTTCCCTTTCCTTCCCTTTAAGAAATGTCCAGCAAGTAAGCAAGCAGGCAGCTTGTGCTTGTCATGTGACTTTTACTACCCAAGCTAGGCAAGCAGGCAGCTGGATAGCATGTGCTGGTTTAGACACCATAAGAAACTGGTCTATCTACTTCGGACAGTTTTCGACTAAATTTTCTCGAGCTTTGAATCTCGTCCTGTCTCGACCAAACTCGTCCAGCTTGCATAAAATTTTACCTACATAATTAATACTCGAACATAACTATCAAGTGAAGTCCTTTCGACCACAAGATAATACCGTCAAGCCATTAATTCATTAGTTCGATTTTTATTTTTAATTATGATCGATTAAACTCGAATCTGATTTTTTCAGAATTTTCTAGACCAAAATTATATCCGCTCGTGAGGGTCATTACACTCTTCCCCCCTCAACAGAATTCGTCCCCGAATTCTCAAAATATAGATGTACATTCTTTACTAAACAAGTGGGGTATCTGAGAAGAGTTCTGGGTAATCAGCTTGGAACTTATCTTCATTCTCCCATGTGACAACAACTCTCTGTCGCTTGCCCCAAAATACTTGAACTTGAGAAATCTCCCGGTTCTTCAATTTCTTGATACGACGCTCGCCTATCCGCAAAGGACCTTCAGGATAGGTGAGATTAGGTTGCAAGTTTTCTGGTTGCTGCGGCTCGACCATATTCGAATCTGGTATATGGTTACGCAACATTGATACATGAAATACCGGATGCATAAGCATATCTGCTGGAAGTTCTAGTCTATAGGCTACTTCTCCAACTCTAGCAGTAATTCGATATGGACCAATGTAACGGGTTGCTAACTTTCCAATTTTTCCAAATCGATCCTTTCCTTTCTGTGCAGCCACCTTCAAGAAGACTAAATCATTTACTGCAAAAATGACTTCTCTTCTACCACGGTCTGCATACTTCTTTTGTCGGTCTTGAGCCTTCTTCATATTTGCTTGAATTATCTTTACTTTCTCAGCAGCCTCATCTACTATTTCTGGACCAAGTATTCTTCTCTCACCCACTTCTGTCCAACACACTGGTGTTCTGCAAGGTCGACCATACAGTGCTTCGTACGGTGACATACCGATACTTGAGTGGTAGCTATTGTTGTAGGAGAATTCAATCAGCGGCAAAAACTTATCCCACGGACCATTCCAGTCGAGGATACACAACCTTAACAAATCTTCAAGGGTTCTGATGGTTCTTTCGGTTTGTCCATCGGTTTCCGGATGAAAAGCAGTACTCATATGCAAGTCAGTACCCAAGGCTTGTTGGAAAGCTCGCCAAAATTCTGCTGTAAAGCGCGGATCCCGGTCCGATACTATATTTGCTGGTACGCCATGAAGCTTTACTATTTCATCCAAGTACAACTCTGCTAATGTCTCCACTTTGTCTGTAAGTTTCATCGGTAGGAAATGAGCAGATTTGGTGAGACGATCGACAATTACCCAAACTGCATCATTCCCTCGTCCTGGTGCTCGAGGTAAACCAGAAATAAAGTCCATTGCCACTGCATCCCATTTCCATTCAGGGATAGGTAGGCTTTGGAGTAAGCCACTTGGAAGTTGATGTTCAGCCTTTATTCGTTGGCAAGTCTGACATTGAGAAACCCATACGGCAACATCTCTCTTTATCCCTGGCCAGTGGTAGTACCTTCTGATATCTTGATACATCTTCGTACTTCCTGGATGAATGCTTAAGAGAGAATGGTGTGCAGTCTTTAGAATCTCCTCTCGAAGTCCTTCTCCTTTTGGAACGGTTACTCGACCACTAAGTAACAAAGTTCCATCACTTGCAACTTGATATCCTCTCAAAGTTTCCGTCATTCAACTGCTCTCATATTTTATTCAGGTTCACATCTCTCAATTGACATTCTCGGATACGAGCAAGTAATCCGGCTTGGCTCACTGCTTGTAATCCTAGAGGTTCTCCTTCCTCTCCTTCCAAGGCAGCCAAACTAATCATCTTGAATTCTGCTTCAAGGTTTTGGATTTCCTTTCCAACATTCACATCGACTTTCCTTCTGCTCAAAGCATCAGCAACAACATTTGCCTTTCCAGGATGATATAGGATCTGCATGTCATAGTCGGCTACGAACTCCATCCATCGCCTTTGCCTTAGGTTCAAATCAGGTTGAGTGAAAAGATACTTAAGGCTTTTGTGGTCGGTGAACACTTGGATCCTTTCTCCATATAGATATTATCGCCAAATTCGAAGAGCAAACACTACTGCAGCCATCTCAAGATTATGCGTTGGATAGTTTACTTCATGTTTTCTTAGTTGTCTTGATGCATAGGCGATTACCTTATCGTCCTGCATCAGCACACAAACTAATCCCACATGAGATGCATCTGTATACACAATGTATGGATGGTTAGGCTTAGGTAAAGCTAAGATAGGTGCAGACGCCAAAGCTTCCTTCAACTTATTGAATGCTTCTTCTGTTTCTGAACTCCATTCATAAGCAACACCTTTACCAGTCAGATGAGTCAGCGGCTTTGATATACTTGCAAAACCTTTAACAAACTTTCTGTAATAGCCGGCCAAACCAAGAAAACTCCGAATCTCGGTAACAGAAGTCGGGAGAGGCCAATCTTTAACAGTAGATATCTTTTCTGGATCAACGGCAACTCCTTGTTCTGACACTCGATGTCCTAAGAAGCCAACTTCTCTTTTCCAGAAACGGCACTTACTAAGCTTTGCAAAAAGCTTTTGATCTCGTAAGCACTCAAGAACTAGTCGTAGATGCCTCCCGTGTTCTTCTGCACTTCGGGAATATATGAGGATATCATCGATGAAGATGATAACAAACTCGTCCAGGTAATCCCGAAATACTTCATTCATCAGACGCATAAATGCAGCCGGTGCATTGCTAAGACCAAAGGGCATTACTACGAACTCAAAGTGTCCGTAGCGTGTCCTAAATGCAGTCTTCATAATGTCGGTCTCAGAAATTGGAATTTGATGATAGCCTGAAGCTAGATCTATCTTCGAAAACCAACTCGCTCCTTGCAACTGATCTAATAGTTCGTCGATTCTCGGAAGTGGATACTTATCCTTGATGGTCACGTTGTTGATTCCCCGATAATCAATACATAACCGCATGCTTCCGTCTTTCTTTTTCACAAACAACACAGGTGCTCCCCACGGTGATGAACTAGGACGAATGAAACCCTTCTCCAACAAATCAGCAAACTGTTGCTTCAACTCGGCAAGTTCTGCTGGTGCCATTCGGTATGGTGCCTTTGCTATCGCAGCAGATCCAGGTTCTAAGGCTATAGTAAAAGGGTTACTTCTTGATGGCGGTAATCCTTCCAATGCTCTAAACACGTCCTCATATTCTCTAGCTACTGGAATATCTTCTAAGTTCTGTTCTTTCTCATCTTCTACTGGTCCAGCAACCAAGGTTACTAGGTACACTTCTTCACCCTTCTCCAAAACGTTTCTGACTCTTAAGGCTGATACTAATGATGCTCCAACGCTCGGTACTATACCATGGAAAGCTAAAGGGGATTGGGAATTTCTTTCAAAGATAATCTTCCCTCGACCACAATCGAGGTGAACTCGGTAGCTAGACAGCCAATCCATCCCTAAGATCACTTCGTAACGTTCTAATGGAAGAACTAACAAATGAGCCGGGAAAACCATCTCTTGAATAATGATCGGAACTCTTAGAATACAGCCTTCAGTTTCAAGAACTTGATCTCCGGGAGTTAGAACGGGTATGGATAATTCCACTTTAGTGAATGCTCCCTCAAATCTGGACGCTACTTCGGGAACTACAAAACTATGTGTTTCCCCCGAATCGAATAGGACGTGGGCGGATATTCTGCCTACAAGTAAAGTCCCTGACAATAATTAACTTCAAGGTCAATTATTCTTTCAATATATATATATATATATATATATATATATATATATATTAATAATACTTATTTATTTATTTATTTATATTTAAATAATGCACCAAACAATTTTTAGTTTTTTTTTTAAAAAAAAATAATGCAAACAACACTCAATGACCTTGGGATGGTGGTTGGGATGGTCCTGGTAACTCTAAAGCGTAAGCCCTACCAGCTGTGGCCTGACGCTTTTCCGGAGATAAAGGTAAGGGTGGGTTAACTGGTATGACTGGTGGAACTCTCTGTACAGCAGGCTGAACAGAATGAGTACGTGGACAAGAAGTCGCATAATGCCCGCGCTCTCCACAAGTAAAACAGGTGACATACGATGGTACAGTCGGACGGAACTGTCCCTCGCTCGGACAATCTCGCCTCACATGGCCCAGCTGGCCACAACTAAAAAAAGTCGGGGTTCTAGGTCTCGATCCTCCAGAACGACCTCCCCGAAAAACTCTACCTCCTCGTCCTCTCTGCATAACCGATTATGCCTGATGCTGGAGCGGAACATATGGACGTCTCGGTGGTGCTGAATGACTAGCAGAAGATCTCTCAGCAGAAATGGCTTCCTCAACATTCACTGCACGCTCCACAAGATCAGCAAGCCTATGAAACTCTACTGCCTCAAGTCTGCTCCTAATATCCGGGCTAAGTCCCTGAAGGAACTTACGGATAATCATCAACTCATCTTCCTGACCAAAGCGTACATACTGCCTGAGACGTGTGAACTCGGCCTCATACCTCCGAACTGATAAACCACCCTGAACTAGCTCCATAAACTTGATCTCCAATCTGTCTTTTGCCTCCGGTGGAAAATACTTTCGAGTGATGCAGTACGGAAGTCATCCCAAGTCAGCTCAAAATTTCCAAAGCTCCTCTCCACACATAACCACCAATGGATGGCGTCCTTCTCCAGATAGTAAACAGCCACGTCCTTCTTGAATCCTACCGGACAACGGGTTGCAGCGAAGTTCTGCTCGAGGTTGTGCAGCCATGCATCAGCTTCAAAGGGGTCAGTCCCACCCTGGTAATGCTTCGTACCCAAGTTCTTCATAATCATAACTATCTTCAGGAAGTCCGTATGCGAAGTGGTAGGTACTGGATCTGTCTGAGCACGCTGTGCATTCAATGCTTGTTCCTGTAAGCGAATCATGTCAGCCATCAACTCAAGAATAGCTACCAACGCCGGATCTGTTGGAACTGGTTCAGGTTCTGCTGCGGGTGGTGCTTCAGCATGGACGTGTGGAATATCATCAGCAGCAGCATCATGTGCAGCAGGATGATCAACAACATGAGCGGCAGGATGATCATCAGCATGAGCGGCAGGATGATCAGCAGCATGAGCTGCAGGATGATCAGCGTAATCATGAACAACATCAACCTTGATGTCTGTATAATACGGATCTGGTGACATAGGCATCGGCATCTGAACTGGAGCACCATCATATGATCCCTCAGATGGATCAGACTCAATGCTAGTGCCAAACGGTGTAGCCTCAAAGCTAGGAGTCAGAGGTGGTGCCGGAGTAACTGGCGGTGAAGAGTCTGGAGATGATGAAATATGTATCGGTCGATAAGCTCCACCACGTTGTACTCGTCTCGGTGGCATCTGCAACAAAAGATCATGGTAAGTTTCTACCCAGTTCTATCTATTTCTACAAGAAGAAACAAACCAGCATGTCCTAATTATCCTTATGACACATTTATTTTTGACTCGAAAAATATTTGAAACAAGTCCCATTCTAGCATCGTATAACAATGCTCTGATACCACCTTTGTGACACCCCCGATCGTAGATGACCGGAAGTTACACGGTCGATGTTCCCCGATGGTCGACCCGAGGTTCTTGGAATATAACCAATCACCTTAGACCAACAACCAAAGAACACCAATGCTCCTATCGGATATCACTCTAGGCTTTTCAACCCGACCAAGCAATATCCGATAGTTAGTTCGTCCCGGACAAGAACTAATATCATATGAGAACTCGTAATTTACAAATATTCATTTATACATTATATATTTACTTTAAACATCTTACAAAGCGTTATAGTTTTACCCTACGGCCTATTGTCCAACAACGTATTACAGTAAATATACAACAAAAGGTTCGCTGCAAGGACAATAAAATACTACCGCTGGTTGGCCGTTCCTTCGTCCAAAAGTAGTGGTCTCCGGACTAGTGGTTACCTGCACACACAACAATGAGTCATGAGCAACTAATTTACTCAGTGAATCTAGATCACTACACCATTAATCATAAACCAAACAATCATCAAATGCATAAACATGTTCATACAAGTACTAGTACTATACTTTAATATATCATTCATCATTGTGAATCTCATTTCATTTCTCACTTCCTTATTACCCGCCCATCTTCACCATACTTATAATTACATTATATATCCTAGACCCGATAAACCACAAAGGCTAACCGAGCTTAGTAAGTTAGCATTACCATCATCCTCGAACGTCCTAATGAACATTCGGGACTGCATCGTCATGCAGTACACGGCCTCCAGGGTGCTACCCCATCATCGTGTCTTCATGACCTTGTTCCATTCGCAGGACCAAGTCACGGTAATGCGGGAGTTTAGGGATAGTGATTATATAATGAGTTTTCACTTGCTTCATAATTCAATAATTATTCCATAATTAATCCATAATTAATCATAATTAATTAATTCTTAATTAATCCTAGATTAATCCTTAATTAATTCATGATTATTCCTTAATTAATTCATGATTGTTTCTTAATTAATCAATGATTAATCCTTAATTAATTCAAGATTAATCCTTAATTAATACAAGATTAATTCCTTAATTAATCTAAGATTAATCCATAATGATTTCATAATTTTAGTTAGTACTTGAGAACAAGTACTAAGAGGTGGCTAACCTCAATGCATACTTTCAAATATTCTTTAAGTGTTAAGTGTTTACACTTAAGTAAACACCACATGGATCATAATGTTTAGAGACTTTACTACTTACACATCCATTTAGACTCACCTAGAGATTGGTCTTGAAACTTGCTTGGACAAGGCTTGGCTCTCTCTTGAACAAGGCTGAACGGACCTGAGAATGGTTCATGATTTGATCGGTTATTAATGTTACTTCAGGACACACATTGGTTCACATCCAGCCATATCAAAACAAGCTTACCAAGGGACTGAGAGTACTGGATTGGACTAGCAAAACTGATCCAAACAGAACAAGGTACCAAACTTAGACAATCGGTTCAAGGTAAATCAAAACAGATTGGTTCATAACAGTTCAGTTCATGCTCATTTAAGGTTGGCTCTAATCAGTTCAAGCTTGGTTCTTCTTGTACTAAATCAGATCAATGTGGTTCTAGGCAGTTAACAATAGTTCAGGACAAGATCAACTGAGTTCAGTTTGGTTTAACTTCAATCAGTCCATGACCACTTAGCTAGCAGTTTTCAAAGATTGATTCATTCTGGAACTTAACTAAACTGATCAGTTCACCATCTTATACAACTAATCCGACCATTACATGAGCTGAACAACACACTGACTTGATCATAACAGAGATGAGGCAAGAGATAAAGCTTACCCTAGATCACCCACGGTTAGATGATCTTAACCGGTTCTCCTCTCGAAGATATACCCACTGAACTGATCGCAGAGAGAGATGAGGGCTTGGTTCAAATCAGAACTGGAGAAGGGATACGGTTTAAATTAAATCAAACATCTCACCTTCTTCTATGTCACACAAGCTGGCTGAGGCTGGATCAGGATCAAATCACCAAAGCTTCTCTGAATTTTTCTTGATTTCTCTTCTTCTTTATCTTAAAGTTTCTTACTGATTTTCTCTCTGGATTTTTTCTCTCTCTTTGCTTCAGCAAACAGAACGTGCAAGCAGGTCAAGGAAGGGTTTATATAGCTGAGAGGCAGTCTAATCTGAGTGTCCTAGCTAAACACAAAGCTGTGGCAAGCAAGGAACAGCTGGCCTCCTGCTTCATCACATCCAGCCATCAGCTGCTTCCCTTTCCTTCCCTTTAAGAAATGTCCAGCAAGTAAGCAAGCAGGCAGCTTGTGCTTGTCATGTGACTTTTACTACACAAGCTAGGCAAGCAGGCAGCTGGATAGCATGTGCTGGTTTAGACACCATAAGAAACTGGTCTATCTACTTCGGACAGTTTTCGACTAAATTTTCTCGAGCTTTGAATCTCGTCCTGTCTCGACCAAACTCGTCAAGCTTGCATAAAATTTGACCTACATAATTAATACTCGACCATAACTATCAAGTGAAGTCCTTTCGACCACAAGATAATCCCGTCAAGACATTAATTCATTAGTTCTATTTTTATTTTTAATTATGATCGATTAAACTCGAATCTGATTTTTCAGAATTTTCTCGACCAAAATTATATCCGCTCGTGAGGGTCATTACATCCAGTGTCCACCAACACCCTCTAGACATTGCAGTATGTAATCATTATTTCGACGACCAGTAGGTTATTATGAGGGGTATTGAAACTGTATGAATCTGATGCTTCAAAGTTCAAACGTAATGGTATCATTTTTTGACACGAGAGATCCTAATGTCTGCGGGTCCCTTTGAGCCCCAGCATTCCGTCAGTCTGCAGTCTCGCCTTTCCTTTGATAGGCCCAATTAGCTTGACAGAATCGTTTTATGCGGTGAGTCCTCCCATTATTATATTTATTCTCCTCTGCAACGGTGGCAGGACATAAATTCCTCTATGTGCCTCCTTTTCCCTGTTCGCATGTAAGCAATCTGACTGGAGCTTCCTAGCAGATAAGGTCATTTTACGTTCCACAGGGTGGGGGTTCTAGCAGGTCTTCACTTTCAATGTTGATTTCACCTCTTTGATATTTTACGATAAGGAGGTCCTTCATATGTCTGGAGTTTGTCATGTCATGTCCGACGCAATGATGGTAGTCGCGGAATTGTTGTCGTTGTGAGGGGTTAACGCTGCTGTTTTGATTCAGAGCTCCGAATGTCGGTATTCCTTCTTATATGTAGCAGTTCCTGGATCCACCATTACAGTATCGTCATTCGGGGTTTACGTTTCCGCCTCTTCCATAAGTGTTGGCTCCTGGACGCGCTTGTGATGGAGTTGGTTCGGCCAGAGATCGTTGCTCGGTTTGGATTTCTCTAAGGATCTGAACTTGTTTCGTTAAGGCCGCGGACATTTCAGGGTGATGCTTGTCAGCCGGTGCTTAGGTATTTAGTTGGATCCTCTGCCGTTGGGACGTTTGAATCTCGGATATTATCCAAAGTCTGTTTATGAGGCACTCGAGCTCGTTGATGCGATTATGACAGGCTACCTGGGCTTTGTACAATATTTCGGTACGGGTTCTTCCTTCTCTAGCCAGCTCGTACTATCAGAAATTGGAGCATGGTAGGTGAATTGTATCCCACTACCGGAGCATGTATAGATCTGGCGGCGTATCGAGTGGGTGTCCAACTAGTTCCACCGGGGGTAAAGGTGGCGGAGTCCGAATTTTGGGAACATATATTGTCGCTGACATTATTTACTTTGAGAGATAGTCTGGGATGAATAACTAGGTTCACCACTAAAATGATAACCAATAAAATTTTGCCAAGTCATATACTGTGTATAAAAAAGATAAAAAAATTATAAAACATTATTAATTGTCAAAAAAATAATATCATTGTTATCACCGTCAGCAAAATCCTAAATATTGAACCTTAAATTCTAAACTCTAAATCCTAAACCTTATATTTTAAACCCTAAATGCTATGGTTGATTCTAAATCCTAGGGCTAATCCTAAACTTTAGGGTTAGGGTCTAGGGTCTTTTTGGTTTAGTGTTTTGTTGGGGTTAACCCTAAACCCTAGAGTTTAGGGTTTAAGATTTTTAAGGTTTAAAGTTTTGTTAACGGTGTTTAGGGTTTAGTTTTTCGAGTTTAGCTGACATCGTTAATAATTTCAAAGTATTTTCTTTTTTTTTTGTCATCAATAACATACTCAATTAAGACTCTGTAAACCACACTGGACACTCATAATCCATATGAACGACGAAGAACGGTTGCTTTCTCGCACTACGTGCTAGACTGTCCGCTCTTGTATTATGCGTTCTTGACACATGGATAATCTCTGAGTAATTAAAACACCCCTTCAGTCGCCGGAAGTTCTCCAGGTAAGTTGCAAAAGCTGGCCATTCATCCGGTTCCGAAACCATCTTCACCAATTGAACGCAATCTGTTGCAAAAGTAACATGAAACTGTCTCAGATTCCTCATGCTTTCCATTGCCCAAATAAGAGCTTCCATTTCCAAATGTAGAGGGGAGAGTGATGCTCTCGTATTCCTTGCCCCCATCAGGCCTGCAAAACCGTCTAAAGTACTATACCATCCTTGTCCTGAAAAAAGATCCTGGTCTTTCCAAGATCCATCTATGAAACACCATCTCCCCGGTATGTTTGGCAAAGCAAGCCCACCTTCCTCCCTATTAAAAGCAACTCTTTGTTGCAGAGTTGCCTGAGCCTCACACCAGATTCTTGATTCCGTTTCTGCCAATTGTATAGTATCTCTAGGATCTACATTAATGTTACTAAAGACCATATTGTTTCTTGCTTTCCAAATGTACCATAATATCCAAGCAAACTGATGATTTTCTAATGAGGGAGAAATCCTCCAGAACAGATGGTCCATATTTGCAAAATTGATTGCATTGGGAACACATATATATTTGATGGGATCTGGGAAAGGGCCCATACTTGGATTGCTGGTGGGCATTCAAAAAACACATGGTTTATAGTTTCCACCTCAGCACCACGTCGTGAGCATTGAATGTCCCCTTGAATCCCTCTCGACCATAGCTTTTCTTTCACTAAGATACAACCCGAAGCAATTTGCCATAGGAAATGTTTTAGCTTAGGTGGACACTTGACTTTCCAACATAAAGCCTTAATAGCAGTCACCTCAGGCCCATAAACCGGAAGCATTTTCTCCACATCTGGGTATACTCTCTCTACCTCGTATCCCGATTTGACCGTGTATTTTCCATTTTTGGTGAAGTGCCAACCATCTCTGTCACTTGCAAGATACCTACTCAAAGGTAAGCTTTCTATGATGTGTGCATCCTCCGGAGTCACCAAATCCCGAATTACCTGAGTATTCCAACTACGAGTCGTGGGATTGATGAGAAACTCCACCGTTAAAAGAGGGTCAAAATTTGTTGTTTACAATTTGCTTGTCTCGGGCGAGTGGAAGGGATCCAGGGATCGTTCCATAATGAGATGGACGATCCTGTTCCCACCCTTTTGATTAGTCATTTGGTAACCAGAGATCTAGCTGACACTATACTTCGCCAACCATAGGATGGGGAGTACGATCGGATCGGTTCTAGGGGAGATGCATTCTTGAAGTACCGACCTTTGAAAATTCGAGAAAACATTGCCGTATTGAAATCCGTGAATTCCTTAAAACCCAAGCCCCCATCATCTTTCTTACAACATAATTTATCCCAAGACTGCCAATGCATACCTCTGTTGTTTCCTCTTGAACTCCACCAAATCTTTGCCACTACACTTGAAAGCTTCCTCGTAATTGTTTTCGGAAGACGGTAGCAAGACATAACGTGATTTGGTAAAGCCGTTACCACCAATTTAATATAACCTCTTTGCCTCCTTTTGAAAAAAAAATAACGGTCCATCCATTTACTCTATTATTCAGTCGTTCCTGCACAAACCCAAAGATCTGAGTCTTTGATCCTCCCATACTTTCTGGAATACCCAAATATGTTCCCATGCCTCCCATCAACTGAATACCCAGAGTATCCTTCAGCTCCTGTCTGATCGATTCCTCCACTTTATGGCCAAATTGAATAGACGACTTTTGGAAATTAATCAGTTGACCAGATACCACCTCATAGTCCTTCAAAATTCGTTTATGGTTTGACACTCCACTTTTTGTGCTTTACAAAAAAAGAGACTATCGTCCGCAAAAAGTAGATGGGTAACCGGTGGGCATGCCCTTGCAACCTTGAGCCCTGTCAATTGCTTCATCCGTTCCGCTTTCTTGATATTCGATATTAAAGCTTCCGCACACATAATAAATAAATAAGGTGAAAGAGGGTCTCCCTGTCGTAGTCCTCTCTGTGGACTAATGAGTCCTCTTGGATGACCATTTAAAAGAACCCTATACTGTACCGAAGAAATACATTCCATCATCAATATTATCCAATGAGTATTGAATCCCATTTTGTAAAGTAAAGCTCTAATGAAAGCCCACTCCACCCTATCATAAGCCTTACTCATATCAGTCTTAATCGCCATAAATTTACTCTGACAAGATTTATTGGTTCTTAACCCATGGAACATTTCTTGAGCGATAAGAATATTATCTGATATCAGCCGTTCGGGTACGAAAGCCGATTGTGTCTCTGATATTAGAGAAGGGAGGCATTCTTAAAGTCTTTGGCAGAGAACCTTTGAGATAATCTTGTAACTTACATTGCAAAGACTTATCGGCCTCAACTCTGCCATTCTAGTAGGTCTTTCTGTTTTTGGGATCAGACAGATATTGGTTATATTTAACCTCGCGTCGAGCTCCCCTGAACGAAGAAAATTGTTTACCAAATCCAAAATGTCCTTTTTAATGATAGACCAGGAGTGTTGAAAAAATAACGCTGTCATTCCGTCTGGGCCTGGTGCTTTCTCTGGATGCATCATAAAAAGAGCGTTCCTGACTTCCTCCTCTGACGCAGGACGTAGGAGTCTTTGATTCATCTGATGACTTATCCTCAAAGGTATTTCCTCCAAAAAATTGTCAAACTCTGATGGTGAGGTTGAAGTAAATAAATCATTAAAGTAATCCACCGCTATCTTTTCAATGCCCATTTCTTCTGATATCCACTGCCCTCCTTCGTCATGCAAGCCAACAATGCGATTCCTAGTCCTTCATTGTTTTGTTAATGCATGATAAAATTTGGTATTAAGTCACCAGAAGTATTCCACATATTTCTACTCTTTTGCTGCCAGTATTCTTCCTCATATTTGTAGGCTTCTTGTAATTTCCTTGACACCTCAATAATATCTTCCTGTGACCTAGAATCATCATTTTGAACCTCTTCCAAGGCTTTCTGAAGTTCATTGATCTTGTCCTTTCCGTAAGGGGGATTATCTTTCCTCCACCTTGCAATTTCGTGTCTGCAGTTGGAGATTTTAGCTACAAAATCGAAATTATTTTCCTCGCTTGCTACACCCCATCCTTTGCTAATAGAGTCCAAAAGACCTTCTTGACCGATCCAACGCTTATCGAACCTAAACTGTCCCCTCCTTTTCGTCATCCTATTCGCCATAAACACCACTACGGGTCTGTGATCCGATCCTTACATACCCAGATATTCTGTATGAGAACATGGGAATAAAGAATGCCAATCTTCATTTGCCAGAGCACGATCCAAACGGCATCTTACCATAACTTTTCCTCTTCGTCCTTGACAAGACATTTGATTTCCCCGAGCAGGAAACTCCAGAAAACCACAATCCATGATCATATTATTAAAAGATAAAAAAAGATCCTGCTTGGCCAATAGCCCCACCACGTTTCTCATGATTCCCTGTAATCTCATTTAGATCCCCAATAATAAACCAAGGTTCTGTTCTCTGAATACCATATCGAGTTAACCTTTCCCAGACCTGATCCCGTAATTTTTGAACCGGATCTCCATAGACAAAAGTCATGAAAACCTTTTGTCCCAAAAACACTGCTTCCACATCAATCATTATGTTATTTGTAAATAAAATCTTTACTTGGTAGTCGTTGTTGAAAAAAGAGCTAATCCTCCGCTCGTTCCATTTGGTTCCGCTGTTGTTAGCTTGTCATATCCAAAGTGAGCTTTAAAGCCTTGAACGAAATTATATTCCTGTTTTGTTTCAGATAAGAATAAAAAATCAGGTTTATGTTTGTACCATATCTGCCGCATACAACTGATGGTCCATTTACTACCCATGCCTCGACAATTCCAACTTAGAACTTTCATTAAAACATCATTTAGGTTGTGCTCGTACGAGCAAAGCACAAGGATATAATGTCATCCTTACTTGATCGAGCCAACTGTGTTATGCATCGAACTCCCTGGTTAAATAGAAACCCCCTACTCGAATTCCCCCTATTAGTGATAATGTTAAAGTGATATCCCTCCATCGATATACCTGCGACCTTGGTAATCTTCCTAAACTCGCACCCGATATCCACCATGTAAGTAATAAACATTATGGGCACATCTGTTCTTTCTCCAACCCCACACCGGATCCTCCAGAAGTGACCTAAGGAATGGTCTATTGAAGTATATGCCACATGAAATACTCGCCAGCTCAATATGTAAACATAGTTACGTTCCTTCTTGAAACAAGCTAAGGATTGATGATAAAATAAAACCGTTGAAAGCCACCGACCAAAATCTCTATATCTTGTAAATGCAAGTTTCATAAGACAGAGACCTCTGTTACTATAATGCCTAGGAAAAACATTTATCCCAAACCATAAGATGACTAAACGAGAATCCTGTTCAAACCAGAAGGAGCTAGCAAAATACGTTTTATTCCATAATAAACTTGCCATCAAAGAGCACACCCCAAACAATAAAAGTACTGAAAAAAAGAAACAACCAAACCATACCAGACTGACCCAAATAATAAAACAAGTGCTGAAAGAGCTTATTGGAAAAAATAAAATAGAAAACACAGAGAAAAACCACTTTCCTCTGCCCACACCTTTATCATCGATCTGATTCATAATAATTTTATGTAATTACACTACCAGGTTTAGGGTTTAACGAAACCTTCTCTTCAACCTTTTTACAACCATCGTCCTGACGGAAGACATTCTTAGTCCCTATACGCTTCCTTGGCGAAGTTAAAGCTTGAACCATTCTCCTCCTTGTAGTACCTCCCACCCCGACAGCACCCGCTTTGAACAGCTTCTTTTTAGCTCCTTGTTTCTTCACCACCTCTCCCTCAACCGATTCTTTCTGAGTTTCAACACTCTCCTTTATCTCCTACGTCTCAACATCACCCCCATCAACCGCAACAACAAGGGATACTTCTGCTTTTACTTTACTATCTTCATCCGTAAGGTCGTGAAATTCCTCATCCGCGTCCAAAACTGCCTCTGCCACACCATCTACCTCTAAATGCTCCTCTAACTCCATACCATTTTCATCCTCTGCAATATTAATTGCTTCTAAAACCGCATTGGCCAAGTCCAAATTATCATCAATTGTCCCCACCACCCCCGATATTAGCTATTCCTTCTGAACTGCATCAGTTTTTGGAGTCTCTTCCTGATTTGGTAACTCCATTACTTGCTGACCTTGACAGTTCGTGAGGCCTGTCTCCTCTTATCTGTCCCTTCTGCTACATTCAGAGCGTCTAGAAGTATTCCTGTCCCGATAAATGAAGTTTTCTCCGAGACTCCTCTCTCTTCTCACACCCCTCGATGCTGAGGAATTTAAACGATCCTCCTGCGAAGTATTTCTTGCTCTTTCTCGGTGGAAAGATCTCTGATTAAATATAATTTTCTGATTTTTTTTAGTTTTTCGAAAACAGAATATGATTGGACGATTTTTCTGCTATCATTTTATTAGCTATTATTTTTAGTATATAATACTATTTCTATTTTTTATCCTTTTTCAATAACAGAATTATGAATTTTCAAATTATTATTGGCTAGGTGAATCCAGAGGTTCACCCCTACACAAGAAAAACTCGAAACTCTTGTTCTTTCTCAAACTGGAGCAACCAAAATCTACAGTCTAGATAACTTCGGATACCACATAAAACTCCTGCCTAAAAGTCTACTCTAAGTTTAGAACAAAAGAAATCTAGACCAACCATTAAAAACCGACGTTTAAAACGTTCCAAAAAAAACTGACAAGTCTATTAAATTTTTGTTTTTTTATTTAAATTTTACTAATATTGTTGCAATAGAGAATTTATACTATATATACACTGATACTTCCATAATTTGAAAATCTGGAACTTTCACTGTGCATTTTTTATAATGGTTGTTATATCTCTATAGCACCCTAAATGGACCTATAAGCATGCTTGCTTTCTTGTATATGTTCATAGCATGAGGAGAATAATATTGACATGATCAATATTGATGTGTCAGAAAGCATGTATTCAATATATACAAACTATATCTAGTGTTATATTTTAATATTTCTTTCTCTTGTGCTTCCCCTAAAAACTATGTTTTTCAACTTTATTCATTTCCCTAGAACATAATATGTTTTGTTGCTAATCGACAATCTCTCCCTCGTTTCTATAGGAGATAGGTAGAGAGAGAGAGATAGAGGATGACGATGATCTACAAGGAGTTATATACCAAAGATTCATTGATTCCTTTGTGTTCTAGGTTCATTTCTCTCCTTTACTTTTACAATTTTCTTTGATTTTTCCAAAAAGATCTGGCGGAGCTGTTGGTGTAGTCGGAGGTGGAGGGATGTCGTCTTTCTCCGAGTTCTTTTTCTACAAGATCAAAGCAGCTACAAACAACACCAGCTCTAAAACATCGTATCGGAAGCGACAAGAAACCCCCAAATCTTGCCTATAAAGGCCAACTTCAGATCCGCCGTTGGATCGCCGTGAAGAAGCTCACTAAGATGGCTTGGCCTGATCCTAAACAATATACAGTACCAAAATACTTTCAATCTGTTCAATTGATTAATCGTTTATGTTCATGGCTTGTTTTTTTTTTTTTGAAATATGTGTTCTTCAGTTTTGTTACAGAAAGAAGCATCATAGGGTGTTGGGAAATTCAGACATAACCGGTTGGTGAATTTGATCGGTTACTGTTGTGATGGATATGAGAGGCTTCTTGTTGCTGAGTTCATGCCTAATGATACTCTCGCTAAGCATTTGTTCCATTGTAATACTCTTTACCGGTTTCCATTAGAGTGATGTCATCGCTGTATTAACTCAGTCACCTATGATCAAACCATATGTAATGTAGGCCACTCTATGTAATGTTTTCCAAATTCGTGTTTTGACTGATAATGTTTTTAATTTGTGGTTTTTACGTTAGCATATTATGCTCATGACTTATCCGAACAACCAATACATTAGCTGATATTTACATTTTAAGTTTTTAAAAACATGTTGTACATAAATACTCAAACTTTCCTGGATATGATGCTTATACTTATTTTATTATATGATATCAAAATGTGAATTAGATGCTCTGGAACGACCAATCTACAACCAACAACAATGCTTCATTGACAATTGCTCAAGAATTCTCCAAAGAAGTTCACTAGAAGTCCACCAACAACAAAATCCAACTTTTGTTAAGCTTACTATGTTCTTGGTCATCAGAGACCAAATATGAATTGTATCATTTTCAAATGACAATTAATACTAAAATTAGTTATATCTAGAAAGTTATATTCAGCTAGATAATTTTTTTAATCATATGTATTACGACGTGATTGAGAGTAAATTTTATGTTTAGCCGAACATGCAAAGTTTTATCATCTGTTGTGATTTGTTAGAGAATTAATTTTATGCTTAGCCGAACATGAAATTTTTATCATATGTATTGTGATTTTGTTAGAGAGTTAAATTTTATATTTAGTCAAACATATCAATAATTACATACAACAATATATACACCATATACAAGTCAATTAGTCACTAATATAATCATATATAACTATACTTTATATTTAGTTTTGATGCAAAATAACAACCATCAACAGATCAGAAAGCCGGTAAATATAAAACTAAATACCAGCTAACATGTAAAGTATTCAGATAATCAGTTTATAATGATACTAACTTAAAAATGATTCAGATAATTGAAAGTATAACCATACTAACATACAGCTCATGTTATGTATGATCCATAAATGATTCAGATTAATAACTCATGTTAGCTGGCTAATTATGATATTATCCTTGCATTGCTAACATACAAGTGATGTTATGTATGATCCATAAATGACTCAGATTAACAACTTATATTAGCTCGCTAATATCATATTATTTTTGTGTGACGATGTGGATCTCCATGGAGAGAGCAAGACGAACTGGAAATTGTTGTGTTAAATAAAAAGGAATTATTATTTAGTGGTTATTTATGATGGATCTCATGATGGTGAAATGAAGATGAAGACGAAGAGAAAAAATGGAAAAAGAAGATGATTTCGAGAGAGAGAGAGAGAGAGAGAGAGAGAGAGAGAGAGAGAGAGAGAGAG